>OX418221.1:20534233-21013851 GCA_948455865.1 Conomelus anceps | reverse complement strand
ACTTTGAAATAGGGATAGAGAAAGCACAAGAACAAATTTGCTTAGTGATAAAATTGAAAGACATCTAGGCCCTTATACAATACACTTCAAAAAATACAATTACAATCTTTAGGTGAAATATTCTACACTACAATTACAATTAGCAGAAAAAATTGTATGTAAGGCAAGAAATTGTATGTTTTGAAAATTGTATCAAAGCAGTAATGTGAATTGATATGCAACTAATTTCTATAATAAAATGCCTGAAATGGATTTCTACATTGTAACAAAAAATCATTAAATGCTAGAAATAATGTTCTTACAATACTAGTAATTAAACAATAGTGATAATATACTAATACAATCCAATACTAATCTTATTATACAGTGCCACACGATTCAACTTACTCAATTCTTCTTGTATATATATATATATATTTTTGTAGATTACGTCTTGGAGACTCCAGTCATGGAGTATAAGACAATGCCATTTCTAACATGACAACAGAATGTCTATGATGAAAATCATGATGATTGGATGTCATTTACACTCCAAGCATATAAAAAATATTTTAATTTTCACAAGTTATTTTTTTAAACTCAATCATCATAATTACTAACTTTTCTTCAGAAATTCACATGAGCACATTATTTCAATAATTAGAAAGATATAACTTCTCTTCTTTAGTCATTGTGTGATTTGAAATTGAAACATTCCAACTTATTATTATTCAATTGCTAACAAAATTAAGGGTCATAAGGGACTAGCCAAAGGCGGTCCCAGGTTTTGAGGTCTAGACCTGGCAATGGCATATGCACTAGATAGGGAAGTTCAAATTCCAAACCACTATTAAGTGAGTAAAACTACTGAAAATGCCCTTTCATGAACCTATTTTTGAACAAATTTCCGGGGAAAGACTACTACTTTTTTATAAGACAAAAAAGGAGAAGTTTCAGCTGAAACTTGAAAATGTTTTGCGTGCAATGTATGCTAAATTTTTTTATCAAAACAAGATAACTATTGGTTTTTAGAAGACTTGTGATTCATGAATTCATAAACTCCTTAGTATAGAATTGTAGGTTCATGAAGGCGAAATCCATACATTGAAATCAATACCATAGGTGGGTTAGGGTTTCTGTGAAAAATCAGTTTGTAATAGCTAGAGAACGAACAGAATAGGCATATAAAAATGCAACAGTTTTACGAAATTATTGTGAATCAAACTATTAACAGCTTTAAAAAATTACCTCAACAAAATATTCTAGGATTTCATAATCGTCTATTTTTATCAGTAAAGAGGATCCAGAACACCCCCTTCCTTCACATAAAACCTCCCAACTTACCCCCACATGAAGCCTACGAACTCATCAGGGTATCAATCTGCTTGGACCCTCCTTCGCAGATTCCTGGCTACGTCCCTGGGTCATTATCTCCTTTGACTTCATATGAAATATTCATGAATATAATAAATAAATATCATCTTCATGCCGAAATACTGTACAAACAATTCAAATCTGGCACTGTATTTCGTAAACAATCTAACGTTAAACTAACACTGTATTTCTTCAACAATCTAATATTAAAACTGAAATTTTATAATTGGTTTATTGATTGGTTTCTGTTGTTATTTACTTGAAACTAGATGAAAACTCTGAAGATGCGACTTCTCAGAATGTTAATGAATCACTCTAGTTATGTGTGAGAAAAACAAAATAATAAGTCTACAGGAATACATTGTAAATTTGAATGTTAGATTGCTATGTTCATCCTCTCTCCATGATTTTCATTACGTTTTCATCAATGTTCACTAAATTTTCTCTTTATAAAATATCTCTATTGATTTTATTACATAACTATCGCTGGCTTAGCTTATTACTGCTCACTATAAATACAACATTTCTATATGTTTCTCAGTTTTAATACATTCAATTTTATATTTTATATATCCTTTTTGACTCTGTTGCATAATATTATCAATTTCCGAGCTATAACTGCTAACTACATACAATGTTCTGTTTATTTTCTGTTTCAGGAGGATCAATGTCACAACAGTTGACATTTCACACTGAAATGAAACTCATCATCATGTCTCTGGCTGTTCTCTACAGGTAGCGTCATCACCATTGCTGTGCGTAAACGTTGATACAAAAATATATTATATAAAGTAATATAAATAGTTTTACAACACCTGTGTTAAAAAGTGGACAGAACTGTATGATTAACCTGTATAGTTTGCATAAACGGACAAGGCTCCCAGTATTGTTATTTTTATAACAGAATTATTTCTTAAGAAGTAGAGTTTTAAACTATGTTTATTCATATAAAACTAAATAATATTGTACCCTGTTGTTGCTAATAAATGTAAAATTTGATGTTTGTACGTTGATGATTCTGTGATATAGTTGATGAACCTTAAATTGTCACCTTTAAAATGGGAAATAAATCATGTTCTTCTGTAAATATATTTGTACTCATTTTTCAGTCAAAACTTCCACATTTCAATGGAAAAGCTTGTTAAAACGGAATAGGTCATAATGAGAAGTTTTGAAATTTAATGAAAATCGAATCTTCTCAAATAACTGAAGGTAGAATCGTATTCTTGGTTTAACATAATCCCATTGGTTCTCCAATTCTTCAATGGCTCATACGACTATTCCTCACCCTCTGTAGTGCCATTAGATAATCATGATTATCTCTGGCATTATTGATGATAGGTAGCGTGGCAATATTCATGATAAAATCCATATTTCTCATCACTTATATGCTCCATTCTTATTTTTTTTTCATTTAAAACATTCTTTGGTAAACATCTTTCGAGATCAGCTTCAAAAAATGAAAGGTATTTGATCCATCAACATTTAATATTGTTTAATAAATCTTCCAACATTCAAAACCAAAAACCAAATCAGGTTGAAACTTACATAGAGTTATGCTAATGTTTTCAAGTTGCACATAAATATAGCCTAATAGATACAGTAATCAAATCCTCCTACTATCAAGTTACTTAATTCTATGTCAAATATAGCCTAATAGATACAGTAATCAAATCCTCCTACTATCAAGTTACTTAATTCTATGTCAAATATAGCCTAATAGATACAGTAATCAATCCTCCTACTATCAAGTTACTTAATTCTAGGTCAAATATAGCCTAATAGATACAGTAATCAAATCCTCCTATCAAGTTACTTGATTCTATGTCACTCCTTACAAGCTGTATCTATTGAAAAAAATTACTTCCATTTCATTTCACTATGACAACTTAAATAGATTGTGTCACTGATCAGAGAAGTGCAATTTTTAAAGATGCAGTCAGTTCATATTTAAGAATTATCATAACTGATTATAATAATCATGATTATACAGCTTATATTCGGTAAAAATAATTTTTAATTGATTTTATATAATAATCATGATTATTCAGCTCATATTCGTTACGGTAAGAATAATTTATTAATTGGTTAGGCTATTTAATTAATTTATTATACATGAATATGATCCAATAAGAACGAAATATAACCAAAATGCTCTGCAGAAACAAGAATGGAACATCAACAAAAAGCTATTGTTTGTAATCACCAAATAAGAATTCTTCAAATGGGCTACCGCGGTTTGAAACCTTATAAAATTAAAAGCAAATTGATTATTCACTTACCGTAGCTCTTTGATTTAAAAAGGCATGATTAATATAAAAAATTGACAGACTCAGAAGGAGTTATAAATTAAGTGAGCGACAATGCAAATCAGCTACTGTATTGATAGCATTTACTGTTTTCCAGTGGCGAAGCTATCTCTAACTACTAGGCGAGTCTAGAAATTTTCAAGCTTACCTTAAATTTTTCAATATTTTTTTTATTTCCAATGACTTTCAAATCACATTTTTCTTCAAAAGACAAAGAAGAAAACAGAGTTTGAAGCAAATATGTGACAAAATCATCACATTCATTGCTTAAATTAATATACTAAGCTCTTATAATGCTACTGTATAATATGCAACTGTATCTAACAATACATGAAGAAAGCAACACAGTATGCAGAAGCAACCAAGCAACACAACACATATAGAGATGGGTCGTACTAGGTTTTTCTGATACTAAGTATTCCGAGTACTAGTACGTTCTAATACCTATTCCAAAATACTAGGTAGTATTTTATATTAGCCAGTTTGCCAGAGTAGACTTACAAGAGTACACATACAAGAGAGTATCGTACTGCGGTACTGGTACTGTTTCTCATGTTAAATACAGCACGAATCTTTATTACTCGTGTTAAATACAGCACGAATCTAATTATTGAGTTGCTCTCAAATGTGCTGTAGCGAAATGAGACGCGGACGGCAAGACCTTGAGACGCTTGAGTAACAAACTACTTTTTAGTACTCGTACTCAACTACTCAAGAAGTATTTGTACTGGAAAAGTACGCGCGTACGCCATACGCAACCAAAGACAATCTAGACGCATGCGCCTACAATCGAGTATAGTGAATAGAGAGAGAGAGAGCGTGAGAGTGAGCGAGAAAGAACGAGTGAGTAGTTGAATAGTTCTATAACGAGAAATGAGCTATTAATAGCTACTGTACAACTGCAAATTACAAAGCTCCACTCCCACTCCGTAAATTGGAGTGGGGACTTGAAGTCGCGTAGTTTACTAGCTTCTGGAAATACTCACAGATATCTGAGTATTTTGTTCTTCGAATACTAGGTGCTAGTCCGTACGTTCAAATACTCAGTAAAAATACCTGTTCCAGTAAATACGCCTCATCTCTAAACACAACACAAAAACCAGAGTCTGGAGTCTAGACTCTTGGCCACGCTACTGAATGAAACAGGTTACATGGCGTGACGTCACGTTGCCATAGCAACTATCCTAATAGCTCCGCCTACCAGAGTCTGGCGTTTCAGAGCCTCACTCAGTAAACTCAGAGCCAGTTGGGTACTTAGTTTCTCTGTTCTTTTTCAAATTCGTAGCAGAACATGCATGCTTTTAAAAAAATTATTATTCATATTTATTTTGGGGAGTCTTAGACTCTTAGATTCCCCTCCAGCTTCGCCACTGCTGTTTTCATACCTACGATTAAGATTGACTGCAACATTTAGAATAGATGGAAGAAACACAGCTAAAACCGCGGATTGTGGGAGAGAGAGATTGTGAATGCGTGTGAGGAGTGGGGAGAATAGAGTTAGAGCGGATATCCCTTTGTTTGTCCTCCAGCCAGCAACTTTTTCCAGAGGAAGCCTAAGCCGCTGAATTTTAGTTTGCCTTTGACCAACTTTTAATTGCCTGGTTTTTCTGTCGAGTAATTGAATGTTTGGCAAACAATAGCATCATTCTCCCTTCAGAACAGCAATGCTGATCCGCCAGAAGTTGTATGAACAGAAGGGGGTTGCATGGACTCTGTTACCTAACCTAACTATACAATTCGATGGGAAACTAGTCATTTTGATAGAGTTGACGGAAAAGTTTAAACAAGCATTTAGAAATGTGGGTGCATGAGCATACTCAGGATTTGAAAATTAACACAGTTAATGTTGTCTATATTCTGCGCACATAATAAGTCTGCCCATGTAAGTTGAATATTGATATTCTGAGTCATCTTTATTATTCTTGATGATTTGATATGAAACATGGTTCAATGGACAATGACCCATGGCCAATGGAGCAAAAAATTATATATTTCTTTTCATGGTACTGCAGTAATAAGTTTATCAATAAAATATCGGTCATTATTGATGTGAATTGACTTCTCTTATAATTGGCTGCATATATCTAGGCCTGTTTCGAATTTTCATTTGAAAAGGGGGTTTCTCTTGGTTAGTGAATTTTTCAAGTTCATTCCACAGAGTACAATGTTTTTTTCATCTATTTAGCCCATATTTGATTTGCAATGTAATACTGAGAAAAAATGACTTTATAGGTATTTATATTTAATAAAACTTTAAAAAACACTTTTAAGTGGAAATCATGACTCACGTTATGGCGTGACGGCCGTTTCAATCTGTTGTCAAGAGCGTCGTCAGACAGAGTAAATTTCCATTTGAAAGTGTTTTTTTTTTTTTAAAGTTTTATTATATATTATTGGAAACAAGATGGGTCTTCAACATCATATTTATATTCAGAAACTTATTTTAAAGACATCCTTGATAGAACTATTTCTTCTAAACGAATTTTCCATCTTATATTATTAATCCAAATCAAATAGAAATTTCATTTTCATGCTACAAAAATAACAACAAAATTTTATTCAGTTTGAGCACTAAAGAATGATTTTGGTGTTACCACCCCAGTGATTTTCCTTTTTTATCAAGCTATATTGGTAGGAAACTCTACAACAAGCAACTTCAGTTTTTAGAGAGTCTTGAAAATATAGAAATATTTAAAAAACAATTGAAAAAATATTTAGTTGATAAAGCTTTTTATAGTATACAAATGTTCCTTTCACATCAAAATTAAGCCTCACCCCAACTAATTGATATAGTAATTATGGTAACTAGTTTATAACAATTACAAACTAATTGTCTATCTGACTTGTCTCACATTCCTTAACTGGAGTCTCCAAGACGTAATCTACAAAAAAAGTTATTTTGTTTTCTTTACTATTTTATTGTAATTTCAACAATAAATTATTGTTATTTTAATAAATGATATTCATGTAGTAGGTTATAGTCCAAAACCTATAATACCAATAGGTAAGTTAATCATAAGTAGATTAGCCAGTATAATGAAATACATGTATAAATAGGTATAGTAGCTGGATCCTAATTCAATTTCATATATTTTTGCACATGGGTGCACTTCCAGTACGATATGAGAGAAAGAGAAATGGCGACTGGTATCCACACAAATAATAATGCATGCATGCTCATTAAGAGCAGAATTGCACTTGTTCTCATCCTAGCCATTAGTTCACTTTAGCCGATGTCCAGTCCTGGACAGGCCAGATAATTAATGATCGAATATTTTGTCTGCTTGTAACACAAGAGGACACGAACTAAATGTGCAAGCATTCGCTATTTGGCAATGCTTAATGTTTGTTTTCAAAGCTAACATTCCAATTTCATTCTCATAACGTACTTATTGGAAGTTGTGGTTATTATGCAGTTGTATTTGACTCCTGCTATTTGTACTGTGTAGCCCATTGTTTGTATTCAAGTGGTTGATTGCATTTCTATAGAAATGTCCTGTGGTCTCTGCTATGACGATTTTGTAGTCAGTAATCAACTTAATGCTATCTTTGTTGCACTTTTTTTCGGAGGATGAAACCCACATAGGTCTGAGACCTGTGCGTGAGTAATGAATTGGATGATGGTGATTGATGAGTTGGACCTACAATTTTAGGTGGATTTCGAACCACCTGGAAGTGATTTTACAGCAGGGAACAGAGTCTATTTTGCTGGCCAATCCAATCGGTCACCCTTACAAAGAGCGCCAGGAGTTTTTTTAGCTTATTTCTGATTGAACAGATACCTGTAACGGAACTTTGCTATCACTTCTCAAATTACAAATTATTCTTGGATTTCTTGTTCCATAAACATCTGCGTTGTTAATTAAATTTTTGTCGTAAATTTAACGACTTGCAGTCAGTTTCAAATTGTGAATATATAATAAATGTACTCACATTTGACGAACGTTTTCGAGTTATTGAATCTCATCTTCAAGGCATCCTAGATCCGCGATGTTGGTTTGTTCTTTGTTGGTTAGAAGAATTGTGGTTTTTGTATAATGTGTAAATTTCAAATTACACATACTTTTTGACCACATTATACAAAAACACAGTTCTTCTGAAATTGTAATGATTTATAAACTTTCAAGCACCAAACTTCTGAACAAATATTCAAATTTCATCAAGAGATAGCTCATTCTTCATAGCTTATCGGGACGGTCCAAATTCATACATCATAAATATGTTACATTCGGCCTGAACTGTGGAATTTCATCTGTGAGGGTACTTGTCGCATGTTATTCCTATACCTACAAAATTACTAGTTTTATATGCTATTAAAAACGTTCAACTTGGAAACCGCTAACGATAGAAATTTTGAAGTATCAATGAGATCATAGTTTTCCCTCATTTATTATACTGTATTTGAATTTGTATCAAAAATCAGTATCCAGGTTAAGCAAAATTACTTTGTATAAGCCAATATATTGGCACAATTCTCCGCTTTTTTCTTAGTTTTTCCGACTCTGCTATCAAAGTCAGTGCTGGCAGGAAAATAAGATTTACCTAGCTGATACCAAATTAAATTATCCATCATTTGAGAGTAACCTCATGTTTCTATCTAGCATCAATCCCAAGTTTGAATTTTCCAAATATCGACAAACTCTCAAGAAAATTGAAAATACCCAGTTTTCGATTATTCAATTCAGGTACTGTGTAACTGTTTCTGATACGTCGTACTTGAAAATGTATTATTTGAAGTTGATGATCGCAGTATTCTGTACATTTTGAATCAATTTTTTATCCATCTCAAGTATTTTCCATGTTAGGCTATGTATAGACTTAAACAATCATCTATTAATTTCGATCTTTATTTTTGTCGTTTCATGTTCTTGTCATTATTTATGGTGGGACCTCAAAATAATTGCAACGCCGATTTTTTCAATGATAGCTAACATTGCCCTTCTCTCACTAGGAATCTTCACCTTGACAACATGCCCAAAAGTCCAAAATATAAAGTCCAATCTATAGGCTAATTGTCAAGTTATCATTAGCGTTATCGTTAACGTTGTTTCACCCAAACTCTCTATTTTCATGTGGGAGAACTCTCTATTATTCCAGCCATTTATTTAGACCATCATTATCGTTATGGTTAACGTTTAAACGTTGTTCTACCCAAACTTTCGTGGGAATCATCAGAAATTATAAAAAATCTTTTCCTTGTATATTTGATAAGCTAAAAATTAAGGTAGCACAATAGCTACAAGTTTCACGTCTCCATGTTTTGCATTGATTAAAAATCAGTGACGCCCCATAGCGTTAACATTGAAGGCGATTAGGAGGGCAGAGTCTGGTGTTCTTTTCACAGCCGGTCGAATCCAGCGGGAGGGTCGAGGTGATTAAGATACAAATAACGCTGTTACTTGAAGCCGGAAGCTGATCCGAGACTATAACAACAGATTTATAGGGTCAGTTTCCAGTCCGAGCCATAGGAGATTAGCATAGAAGTGGCACAGTGAGACAAGGACAGAGTGAGTCGAGGAAGGTCCCTTTTGCTCTTCTTCCTTCTGCTACCCGGACTCCGGGACCCATCCTGTGACAACAGCCGTGAAATTATTTCAATCGATGCCTTCCTTGTCAAGAGGGGAGCCCCCCGCTGCTCCATGTGCGCCCCTCATCCCCTACTGACGCCTTGTTAGATTCTCTTAAAACAATTCAACCCTTTTGCAACGATCCTATCTCACACCGAGCACTAACGCTCAAACAACAGATGTGATGTCTCTCCACCGACAAGGATTAATTACCACTGGAAAATTGAATAAGGTCTCCCGCGACAATTTGTATACTTTTTCTGTGCTGTGCCTGCGGATTAAGGCTATCAAAAGCTATGAAGAATATTCGTGATGTATCAGACATGGT
Organism: Conomelus anceps; assembly: GCA_948455865.1. Taxonomy (NCBI): domain Eukaryota; kingdom Metazoa; phylum Arthropoda; class Insecta; order Hemiptera; family Delphacidae; genus Conomelus; species Conomelus anceps. Next base: position 21,004,294 of record OX418221.1, on the reverse strand, counting down.
ATTCTCACAAAAAAATTTAATTCGAAAAAAATTATACGTGGTCACGCCATTCTAAACCTCAGTCAAAAAAACTGAAAAAGTTAAAAAATTAAATTATCCAGTTCAATTGAGATTAAACTGTAAAAGTGAGAGAAAAAACGAAAAAACTGTTGAGCAAAAAACAAACTAACTAAAAACGTTTAAAAAAATTGAGTTGGGCTTATGTCATTATTTCTCTTTATTTAACGCAAGCTTCGCTATCTGGTTCATTATTCCTTACCAAGTAACCTAGTTTGAAGCTCACCTGAAATATTTTGGGTTCACCACACGTTTTCTATGTCATAAAGTGAAATAACGAGGTAAAACGGTTTGAAAAAGTTGTTTCCACCACTAGAAGCCATCCGATTATTATCTATAATTTTCTCGTATCACTCCGAGGCCTCACTAAACAGTATTATGATAATCTACTATCACTTCAATAGAGAGAAATAATCAAGCTTCTCGAGAGGTAATAGGTCTATCATAGAAATATTGTTCGAATAATCATGCATTATTCTAATTAGCCTTTTGGGGTATTTACCGATGGAGGTGGATTTTTTCGGTCACATAGGTCTGAGACCTGTATGTGGTTAATGACGATCGATGAGTTGGACCTAAACATTTAGGTGGGTTCCGAACCACCGGAAAGAGATAATACAACAGAGTCAAATTTACAGGCCAACCCTAAGCGGTCACCCTTCCAAAAGCGACCGAGCGCTCCTGTCTTATCTAATTTGACACAGAAGATACCTGGCACGGCTAGTGGCTAATCACTGCCCTAAGAGTATCAATGAGAGGATCAAAATAAGCTAGAAGCATTGGTGTAAAGATCGATGCATCTCTGAAGGATAAATTCCATTTAGTTGAAAATTTGAACAAAATAAAATAATTTTTTTTTAATGAATTATTGATTTGAGGGTCTATTTTCAAATAAAACTTGCATTCTATAAAAAATCTGGATGATGAATAGCTTTGAAAGATATCCTTTTTTCATATTGAAAATTATTGACAGTAGGCAAAATGACAATTCAATGGGATGGACACAACAATTCTATTGACAGATATACATACGTGTCCCCGGAGGCTTATCGGATTTACATAGGGATTTTATTCGCTTGAAAGGTTGACAGCCCTAAAAAAATCTATCTTCAACAGCAGATCGATAGAGCTGAGTGAACGTGTACACAAAGCGATTCTCAGGATATCATATATGATAGATATTGTTCTCAAAAGCATAATTTATTTGTATTGTTTGATTTGAAGTAAAGCTTCATCTATTCCTTCTTGGTACTGTAACCGAGAGACTAGCTTGCGAAATTTAATACTAGAGTTTGGTAGTACAGGGTGATTCAGATAAGTCAGAACTGTAACTAGTTATGCAGTTCAGTTGGACAGTTATAAGAATTTCTTTTGTTTGTTTGTTTTGTCAGAGAGCTTTGACCTTTGAGAACATATCCCACTCCACGCACACACCCCCCACCACAAGCGCTGGTGTCAGGCAGAGAGCGAATTGTTCTCAGTCCTTCACGATGCTTACGCAACTATTGTCAGTGGTTTAAGAGATTCACTCGTAACAATGTGATTAATAAACTTGACAATACTTTTTTCATTGATGAAGCATGGTTTCATTTAAATGGGTACGTCAACAGTCAGAACACTCGCGTTTGGGCTGCCGAAAATCCTCATGCGCTGCATGAGACCCAACTTCACCCGGAAAAAATTGGAGTGTGGTGTGCCATGTCAAGGCAGCGCATTGTTGGACCGATATTTTTCAACACGACGGTTACTTCAGAAGTTTATGCAGACATTATAAACCAATTTGTAGCCATGCTTGAAGTGAATGAACGTTATTGCTGGTTTCAACAAGACAGTGCGACGTGTCACACCTCAAATGAGACGATGACGATGCTTTGTGAGTTCTTCGATGATCAATTGATCTCCAAAAACCTATGGCCCCCGCGCTCACCAGACTTGACTTCACCAGATTTATTTTTGTGGGGCCATCTTAAGGAGAAAGTGTATAAGAATAATCCGAGAACGCTGGAGGATTTGAAGAAAAACATATCCCGTGCTGTACAGGAGATCACTATTGGCGTACTGAGACGAGTATCAACAAACATGTGTCGTCGAGTGGACATGTGTTTACAACAAAATGGAGGACAATTTCAACATCTTTTGTAAAGGCAAATAAAATATGTTAAATATAAAATATAAATAAAACATTAAATAAAAACATATAAATAAAACATTTTATTATCCATTCAATATTTGAGTTCTGACTTATCTGAATCACCCTGTATAAGATCCAATTGCATGTGGTATGTAACAAGGTAATTGAACGAAGTGTAACTTGGTATTATTCACCATACTGATACACAATGGCGGATTATTAATTTACTGCAATAGAAGTAAATATAGTCTAATTGACTGATGAGTATATGCCTTCAATAACTATGATAATATTATACAAGGTGATTTTCAAGTATGGAAACGGCTTTATATTGCGTAACTGAGACGTTCTTGGCGAAAGAAGGTTATGCGGATCTGCATAGTTTTAAAAATCCAACATTTTGCTGGTTTTGAAATACTTTTGTTCGCCATCTTGGATCCGCCATATTGGATTCAATATTATTTTTTTAAAGAAAATGGTGGTAATATGAAAATAAAATAAATAAATATAATTTTAAATATAATTTTATTGCCATTCAACTGCTCAGTTACAGACAACGTCATATTAAAAACTCAATTCAAAACACTACAAATTCCAATTCAATATCAAACACACATACATCTACATATAGATTTTAAAGTGAAGTCATATTATAATGGGTTGGAAAGATGACCCTGTCTAAAATTACATAATTAGGCTATAATCAGGTACATTAAAATTGAAACATTTAAAATATGAAGTCCATATCTAATAAAAATAAATGACTAGTTAATTTCATTTGAATACAGTCGTCAATTTCAATATTTTATCCTTACAAAATCGCGTTATGAATGAAAATGTCTTAAATGTAAATCACATGTTTAAAATGCTACTCTTGATGATACAGAATGATATATAGCAATGATGCAGATGATACATTTCAAGTTTCATACACATACATAAATTAAACAGTTCAGAGAATAATACTTTGTAATTCTAAAAATTCATTAAGTGAGTAAAAGGGATTTTTTAGTAGCCAGCTATACACCCTCTGTTTGAATAAATCAGCTGGAGCTTCCATCCATTCCTGAGGCAGTTTGTTAAATAATTTTAAGCCAACGTTTTCATAGCTGTTCTGCGACTTTGATAGCCTACAAAAAGGTGTATCAATAGTTCTATTACTTCTTGTATTGTAGGAATGTATATCTTTCCTTAGCCGGTGTTCAGTCAAGTTTTTCTTTGTGTACAGCAGAACAGAGTAAATATAGAGATTTATTACAGTTTGAATTCTGTATTTAACAAACAATGGCCTGCAGTGAGCCAGCCTATCAGAGTATGAAATGGTTCTTATGGCCTTCTTTTGAAGCAGCAAGATATCCTGGACATGTGCACTGTTACCCCATAGCAAAAGCCCATAGGATAAAGTGCTCTGGAAAAAGGAAAAATAGGCTGACCTTACATACGACTCTGGAACATAGCTTGTCAAATTTCTTAATAAATATATGACTCTGGACAATTTTGTGCTAACATATTTAATATGTGCCTCCCATGACAATTTACTGTCTATCATGACACCCAGAAACTTTACACTGCCCAGACTACTCTCTGCAGGTACATTTCTCAGAGTGAATACATTTTGTTGGGTTTTACTCTCATTAAGTAAAAACCCGTTTGCTCGAAACCAAATCGAAGCACGAGTCAGGGTGTTTTCAGTCATAGTTTTGACAGTATTGTAATCAGTACTGGCATTCACAAAAGTGGTATCATCAGCATAAAGAATTGAGCTGGAATTTATGTAAGATGGTAGATCATTAATCATCAATATGAATAATAACGGTCCCAAGACTGACCCCTGAGGTACACCACACTTTATATGAACTATTTTCGATTTTTCTTTTCCAATGCACACAATTTGTTTACGATTACTAAGAAAAGATTCAAATATATTTTCTTTTTTGCTTCTGGTAATTCTATAATAGATCAGCTTGCTCAGGAGTGAATCATGCTCAACACAATCAAACGCTTTGCTTAGATCGCAAAAGGTGGCCTGCGCAAAATGTTTCTCCTCATAAGCCCTAAGCACCTGTTTAATCATTGAATCAATAGCGTGAACGGTTGATTTGCCCTTTCGAAATCCAAATTGATCATCAGAAAGAATTTTATGTTTCTTCAAGTAATCACACACCTGGTAATGTATAACAGACTCTAAGACTTTAGATAGAATTGGTGTCAGAGATATTGGACGATAGCTAGCGGGGCAATCTCTCTCTCCTTTCTTATAAATGGGAACTACTCTAGATAATTTGAGTAACTCCGGGAATAAACCATCAGTCAAGCATTTATTTATACAATAAGTGAGAGGGAGCACTATACAGCTAATTATATTTTTCAGCATATTGCTAGAAAAATCATAGATGTCTACACTGTCAGACGGTTTCAAATTTTTAACTACATTCAATACCATTTCCTGTGTGACCTCTGTAAAATAAAAATCATCCCCAAGTGGACGATTAACACCGTGCATGGTCAACAGTTCTTCCACAGTTTCATGAGGCCTAATTATACTTTCACAGACCTCATTTACTGATTGTACACAAAAGTTATTGAAATCGTTTGGTGTTATTTTTACAGACTCCTTTTGTTTACCTTTGGCCACTGAGTTGATTATAGTCCAAGCTTCTTTACATTTATTATTGGATGAATCGATACAATGGAGGTTGTGCTCTTTCTTAGCCTCGTTCACAGCATACTTATAGTTTTTTCTGGCTCTCAAGTAATTAGATTTCAACTCGTCTGTTCTGTTTAGTCTGTAGATCTCCAAATGAAAATTTAATGCACTCTTCAGATTGGCTAGTTGAGGAGTATACCAGGCGTTTCCGTTATTATTATGCTTCTTAACATCACGTACCTTCGGATTAACTTTACATTTGTGCTGGGGAATATTAGCTTCAAATTTATTCAAGAGAATATGAAAAAACCTTTCAAAGACTATATCTGCTGAGCAATCACTATTTTCATTCAGAAACTTTTCCCAATCATAGTTATTAAGTGCATTTTTGAAATTGAACAGTTTGTCCTGTGTTATTGGTCTTGTGGTGATCAGTTTAGGCGCTTTTTGTTCACAGTTCTGTATATTTGGACAAATCTTATTTATTTCCAACCACACTGAATCATGGTCTGAAAAGGCAAATGATGCTACATCAGAACGTATTACGCTTCTATCAATATTTGTGAATATATTATCAAGACAGGCGGAATATCTTGTTGGCTTACAATTTGTGAAATGATAATTGAACTGTCGTAATAGATTTTCACATTCCTTAATGTAATGAGTGTCTTTGGTTACATCAAAAGCGGCGTTCATGTCTCCACCTACCACTATATTATACTTCTTCCAGTGAGGATTAAGAAAAAAGTGTAACAAGTCCTCAACTTTCTCTAAAAATATTTTTGGGTCACCATTGGGTGACCTATAAAGAGTCACAACAATAATTTTCAACTCTTCGAAAAATACTCCTGTGGCCTCAAAATGCAGCTCAATATTAAAAAAGCTTAGATCTAACCTACTACTACTCTCAACTAATTCTTTCTTAATATAAATTGCCACACCACCGTGAATGATGTTCTCTGCTGAAACTACTTACAAGTTGGAAGTCTTCCAGTATATGAAAAGAAATTTCATCTTTTCTGCTCCAGTGCTCACTCAAGCACAGAGAATCAAACTTATTATCCCTGGCAAACTCATTTAGGACAACATGTTTTCCACGCATACCCTGAATATTCAAATAGCCTATCTTAAATGTTAATGATATCGAGCTAGTTTTAGGGTTATTATTTATTCTATAGTTACTTATTCGATTGGAAGATTTCACACACAATTTATCCTGGACATTTATAACAGTTGAAGAGACAATATTCTCAACACAATCCGAACCGAGTCCAGACTCACCCACTCTCTCTGAGTTAGACGGATTTAGAATGTTTGTCCTACCTCTAAAAAATGATCAGTGTGGTACTTTAATGTGATTGATTCAGCTCGCTTCTCCTGTTCATAAGCTAGATTATTCGCCAATTCCAATATTTTACTACCAACATACTTTTTTCCTAAAGTGTTCAGATGGAGGCCATTCGATGTGTGGAATCTCCTCCCTAGGTTGTCAATATTAACAAACGAGACGTTATTAAAATGCTGACATAACTTAGCGTTCTGTTGATTGGCCTCCCCAATTTCTTTATTAATAGCAGACCAGTTGGGGAGATCATGTCTGTGTGGCACAGAAAAAACAATCACATTTCCGGCTCTTCGATTTTGCAGATCTCGTAGTTTGTCCCTGAGAGAAGAATGAAGTTCCTTCCTTTCATTGCATGCTACATCATTCGTACCCGCCAAGAAAACATTAATATCGCAAGCATTCAGTTGACCAGTCTCCTCTACAACATCCTTAAACTTAGCACCAGGTTTAATCATACTGAAAAACTTGTGCCTATCGTCATTGAAATTTTTGTAAACATCCCTGCCTTGGCTATCCGCATAGAAATGAATATTCATCGACTTGGTCCTAACTTTTCGTGGCTGTGTCTCTGAAGCAGGGGCTAATAATTTTTCACTCACTACCTGGGCGTGAATTACTTCCTCAGCAAGTGTCCTAGACTGTGAATCACTCTCATCTTGAAGGATTGAATATCTATTTTCAGTTTGAATCGAGAAGCCAGCAATACGACTTTTAAGTTTTGTAGTATGCTTAGATGGGAGGAATTCTTCATTCATGTTATAATCAGTTGTATGAGACAATTTTTCACAGTCAGATTTCAGTAAATTATGACATAAGATTAGTGTAAAATTTCAAGAAAAAAACAATGGCGTAAACCGTTTTTCAGTAGATGCCTTTGCTTTCGATTTATAAGCATTTAAATTTGCAATTTGTGGAAAATTGTGTTAGTAATGAAAAAGGTAGAGCGCACAGATAAACATTGTATTGAATTTTTCATTCATAAATTATCTAATCACTAAAATTTAATTCATTTTTATTAATACCAACATAAAAAAACATTTTTTTCCATCATTTTTTTGTTAATGATATCTACTGGCTGATATTGACACCGGTAGCTGAATTGTGGTTAGTGAATAATAAATAGTCATTTATTTTACTGTATTGTTTACTTATTAATTATCAAGTCCTACCACCGTTTAAACTTAGTTATTAGATAATTTATGATTGAAAAATTCAATAAAATGTTTTATGCAGAGCGTTCTACCTTTTCCAAAATTGCAAATTTTAAAGCTTATTAATCGAAAACAAATGCATCTATTGAAAAATGGTTTATGCCAATGTTTTTTTCTTAAATTTCGCACTGAAATAATGCGTCATATGACCACCATCCTATTTAAAAAAATAAAGTTGAATCCAATATGGCAGATCCAAGATGGCGGACAAAAATTTCAATTTAGCAAAAAGTTGGATTTTTAAAACTATGCAGATCCGCATGAGCTCCAGGACGTCTTAGTTACGCAATATAAAGCCGTTTCCATACTTAAAAATATCAATCAAAGCCAGTGGCCTGATGCTAAGGTTAGAGGCTATTCTTTTTGCAGCTTTTGTAATGACGACTGCTTTGAATATTATTCTCCTATTGTATTAATATTTTTGAAAAGCTTCAAGATGTGAAAGTTAACCTTTTTTTTTAAGAAAAATGTTCTAAGTATGATTATCGTCTCTTGGCAAAACTTTATTTTTTTAAGATGTGATAATTTTGAAATGATAAGAAAATGAAATATGTAATTCAAATCTGCCTTATGTGTAAGTGTTGATATTTGTATGATTCTAGATGTTATAAATTTGTTTTAAAATTAATTAATCTTACCTTTGCAAGATTTCCTTCAACAATTTTTCGCTAAATTATTTAGAACTGGAAGTAACATGAGTACAGCAATTGAATTAACTTTCAGGTTATGCCAATTATAAAATAGGCTACGACAATATAGCCTATGATCTAATTTTTTTTAAAATTATCCACTAGATAGTGGATGAAACTTTCAACCTCACTTGGAATTATGATTAATCTTTGAAAATAGCTAAAGGAATTAAATAAATATATTAGTGGATAAATTATGAATTAGAAAAGAAATTGTTAGGATTGATTTGTTCTTGTTATCAGGATATTTTTTAAGCTATTTAAACTTGTATTGATTATATTGACCAGGTTAAACAATTTTGATATAATTCAGATATGGAACTGAGGTATGCTTTAGTCTTTTTTGATTATGCAAATGATTTAACGAAAACTAGATTTTGTTTCTCTCATTTACAACCAACAGGTTAGTTTTGTGAAAATGATTATACTTCAGTAATTTATATTGATGAACACTTGACAGCTACTTATAAATTTTTGATTTAACTCATAGATGTTTTTCCAAGATTACGGAACATATCCTTTTAAAATAGTTGATTGATAATGAATGTTAAAGATCACTTAGTACTGGACAAATTTCTATTCTTTTTTTGAATGTTTGTTTACAGCGGTTTTCGATCCTTCTTGATTCTCAATTCTTGCGTCTTGATCCTTATTGATGCCTCTTGGTTCTTCTTGGTTTTTCTGATGTTATCCTGGAGTCCAGTTCCTTACGTTCAAATACTTGAATACATGTCCATGGATCCATTTTTGTGAAGTACCAGACAAGATCGTTTTTATTTTTCGTATCCAAGGTAACAAATTGAAATTATCTAGTAAAGTGATGAGCAAGTTACAAGAGTGAAGTAATACGAATTTGAAAAGGGGCAAAATTAGTAGAAAGGGATTAGGTTTAGTGAATGGACATATAATATGAATTTTTGGGGATTATTATGCACATCACATTGGTGTTGATGAAGGACAATAATTAAATTAGTTCTAGTTATTTTACTTCACTTGTATAATGGTGCAGCTGGCCAGTCTTCGGTTTGTTAATAATAATTTAAGATTATGATATTTGTTGAATTGAATATGATGTACTCTGTGATAATTTTTTTTATTATTCATAATATTTTTCATTATAGTTTGCCAAGAGACATAAGAACAGCTTTTCACTGAGTTCACTACTATTCCACATTAGTTGAATAAGACAAGGTTCATATTCAATCAAGACTAATGAATCTTGGCTTGTTAGTGCTGATTGTTGTTTAAAATTATTGTTTCCAGGTAACTCCTCAACAAAATTTTGGGAATAGCCCAGTTCCAACCTACTAGGAGGAAAGTTACAAATAATATGTGGTTCATTGGCTATACTTAGGGAAATGAGCAAACAAAAGGATCAAAAATGTCCTAATGTTGAGTCATGGACTACACTACTGAGCTTTGTCAATATAACATTATTGATTGGTACCAGTTTTTGTTGACATTGATGTTACTGGCCAGGTATATTTGAAAAAACACTCTTCCTAGCTAAGCTGTCCACCTAGCATTAAAATAATGTCAAACTAAGAATCATTATGGAAGTTCTTGGCACTAAAAACTGATGGAAGATGGAAGAATCAGGATTGAAATCAAATTATGCTGTTGACATTTTATCGCAGATACTCCAATGCTTGCAAAGCTGGATTATGGTAAATTGAAGTTAGTCTGATGCAGATTTACACTGTTTATCTCCGTGACAGCGGCAGAACAGCTTGGTACCGCGACTTCTCTGTGGTTGTATTCTAAAACAATTACTACCCACCTCAAAGCCAGAAAGCATAGTATGGCGAGGAACTATGAAATCGCCATGAGGTTGAAATCCTGGCGAGGTCTCACAGCCCTGCATAAACGAACTGCTCCATTTTCAGTTCGCTTTGTTAACGCATTTGGATTCAGGCAGTTCAGATTTAAAAACAATATCTCTTGCTGCCAAGCTGAGCTGCTCCCACTGTCGTGGAAATTTACGTGAAGCACACAGCTGCTGTGATTACGTGACCCTGTACAGCATGAAATATTCAGAAATATAATGCAATAATATAACGGCATTGATGATATGGAGTAGCCTAATGTATGTAGGCTACTCTATGTACCTACTCTACTACTACAGGCTACTCTACAGGCCTAGTCTTTTGAGCCAGTTTCAAAGTTACATATTGGAGAAATACATTAGTCCCAAATATTAGTTTTGGTTTACAATTTGTAAGGATATTACTTATTAATACGGAATTCTGCTAGAATAAATATGTTTGCGACCATGTAGTTTCCTCTGAGTAATAACAAGGCGTAAACGAGATAACTAAAGCTGTGTAAGTGATGATCGTATGAGATCACATATTTTACTAAAATTCATATTAGTGTTAAATATTTCATTTCAAATGATAAACATCCATAATAATTCAACTTACTGTCTACTGAAAAAAGTTTATCCTGTCTCGATGACATGAACACGTCACATAACAATTTATAGGTGCAAATTTTATACTGTAAAAACTTTTAGGTCATGTAAAAACTTATTTTCCCATAAATAAGGTTGTTTTTAGTTAGTTTTATTAGTTTATATACTCCTGTTTGCAGACAGAGATTTTTCTTTCAGCAAGCAGTATTGATTCAATCACTGTTTTCTTAGCTGTGCCTTCAATCTAATCCAGTAAATTATTGTTATATTTTCACTGTGTATGCTTTGTGAACTTCATTGAATAAAAGATTGAATATATATATTTTTTATTTTATGACCACATAGGTTCACTTTAGTCTCTCTGGTTAGTTCTCCTTTTTTGGGTGTTCACTTCGCTTTTCTTTTTCTCCCGATACATTTTCATTCTGTCAGATCTTGCCTTTCTAAATTCATCTGAGCGAACCTGTTTCCTTCGTTTAACTGTTTTTATTGACAAAATTGACTTTTTGTCTTCAACTGTTTCCCTGTAAATCATTGTGCGATCTTTGAGATCATTCATAGTTAAATTTAGTTCTGCTATGAAGGAACCCCTTCTTCTTTTCTCCGCAAGCCAAGGGATTGCTGCTCTTTCTGTTTTTGCACTCATGAATTTTTCTATGATTTTCCTTAATAATCGATTTTCTGGAGTTCTGAGGATATGTGCAAAGTAAGAAATTCTCTTTTTGCGCACTGTGTCAGTTGTTGGTTATATTCCTTTATAAATCTGTTCGTTTGGTAAAAGTCTGAACTGGTTGTTAACTAAATTTTTTTTTGTTTAAGCAGGTCCTAAGAATCCGTCTTTCAACTCTTCTGACTGTTTCTTTTATTCCATTTTCATCAATATTGAAGAGAGTCTCACTGCAGAACATTGCTTGTGATCTTAGAACTGATTTGTAGTGTTTCAGTTTGGTGTGAATGGAAATACTTTTTTTGTTATATGTACTCCTAGAAATTTGTTGTCCTTTGGAAAGCTTTGAAATTCTGTCCCTCCATGCAGCCTGTTAACTAAGATTATATGTGATTGTTTCTCCCAGATATTTGAAACTTTCTATCAATAGAATTCCTGTTAATGTTTATTTTGTTTATACATAAGGGATCGCTTTTTTTAAATTTTGTTTGAATATATTGAATATTACTATAAGCTTTATCACTATTGCCTTTATCACACGGGTATTCTGAGTTTTCAAACAAATTAATAATAATTCAAGATTCTAGACTCTCTGTAACGGTAGTCTTACTCCCAATTTTGACAAAATTGTACAATTATGCTATTTCGAAATAAGTTTATTATCAAGAACGTATATTATTTCAGTGATTTGAAATCCATCTGAAACTTGAGATTCTCCATTCTATTAATAATAGGGCTCAAATGGTATGGTGAAGCCGTTACATCAATTCCTTGAATACTTTACTAGTCTTACTTGTTGATCATCAGAACAAGTACCTTTCAAAATGAATTGCGTTTGTAAACGATAATCAACTAGACCAGGAAGAAACATTGCATTTCTAGGAGTTTTGTTGGATAGGGGATTGACCTGGGTTCCATACATTGAGAAAATTGTTGTAAAATTTCATCTGGGGTATTTGTCCTGCGACAGCTCGCTGGATTGAATGACAAAAAGTTACTTTTCACAGCTTACCATGGGCTCTTACTGTCACATATTAGGTATGCTATCTTAGTATGGGGGTAATTCATCAAAACAAAATCTTGATAGGGTTTTTAAGATCCAAAAGAAAGCGGTTCGGTGAATAGAAAGAGTAAATAGATTAGATTCATGTAGGCCGTTGTTCAAGAGACTTGCTCTCCTAACTGTACCCTGTTTATATGTGTATGAAGCTACTTTATATGTAAAAACGAACGATACTAACCAAAATCTCAACGTACATGATTATAATACAAGAAGCCGAGGAGATTATCACCTGGTGAGTCACAATAGTAGCTTATTCAAACAAAAACCTAGTTATATTGGTAGGAAATTCTACAACAAGCTACCGCAGTTTTTAAAGAGTCTTCAAAACATAGAAATATTTAAAAAACAATTGAAAAAATATTTAGTTGATGAAGCTTTTTATAGTGTACAAGAGTTCCTTTCACATCAAAATTAAGCCTCACCTCAACTAATTGATATAGTAATTATGGTAACTAGTGTATAAGAGTATAATTGTTGATTTGACTTGTCTTATACTCCTTAACTGGAGTCTCCAAGACGTAATCTACAAAAAAAAATCAATGATCTCTAATTCAGATGGGCACTCAAAATCACGTAGTTGAATCGATTTTTGAAACATTTCAACAGATCTCCAGTCTTTCAGGTAGGTTTCGAGTGGTCTATCTGTGCATGCTGGGGATTTGAATCGCATTCAAATGACCCACACTTTGCTCAACAGCTTAATTAGCTGCATAGAAATTGATCCGTACTTCTTTATTGTAAGCAGCCGGCGGAGTTGACTGAAAATCAAGCACGGGTTTGACTGAGCTGACTTGATTCTATTCAGCAGCAACCCGATTAATTAAAACTTTCCTGACTGGTCGCCCTTGTTTGAATCTCGCAGAGGGTCTGGGTGAGGTTGTTAGTGGGGGTATAAGCTTCGCAAAGTGGAAGATCCTTTCAATTATCACCTCCTCCTTTTGTTTGTGAACTTCGATGAATGATGAGCGCACTGAATAGGATGGTTTACATTTTTTCAGCTCTCAGGGAGCAAACCTAAACAATGCTGGTTGTTAGTTTGATTCCACCCTACTGCAACTCTTCATTATTATTTATAACAAAAATCATTCATTTCAGTATTGTTGTACATGACTTTTCAATTGTTACGTTGTATCATTGAACTGGAAATGTTTTATCCAGAAACTCTTTGAAATTGATTGAATCGGTGACGCTCGAAATTAACAATGACTAGAAAAAACGTATCAAATACAATATATCATGAATAAACGATTACCAGTTATACTCATGGTAATAATAATAATAATAATAATAATAATAATAATAATAATAATAATAATAATAATAATAATAATAATAATAATAATAATGATAATAATAATAATAATAATAATAATAATAATAATAATAATAATAATAATAATAATAATAATAATAATAATAATAATAATAATAATAATAATGATAATAATAATAATAATAATAATAATAATAATAATAATAATAATAATAATAATAATAATAATAACAATAATAATAATAATAATAATAATGGTAAATGATGATCTCAGAGCGAATTTAATCAGTACAAAAAACGTTGGTATTGGTGATGGTGATATTGTGCTAGGTTACAAAAAAATATGATGTAGTTCGATATATAATATATTATTTTCTCACTTAATAATTATTTAAAGATAAATAATTATAAATAACAAACTTTATTGGTAAATTCAACACTTCTTATTCGTGCAACTGCCATTTCGCATTATTTGCTTCCTCAGACATGAAACAGGCTGAGGTTATTTGAGTGGTAATGACAACATCTACAGTATCCATTATTCTTGGTAACCTGGTTGGCTCAGGTCCTGTTCTAGAGTTTTCATGACACATTGATGTATCACATCTTTAGGTTGGAGTGATACAGAGGACTTGTTCTAACTCTATTCTCAATGCATGTGTTCCTTTAGCCGGTTTTTAACTGAAAGATTTAATATCTTTTTTATTGACGGTTCTTGACAATTATAATTGTGCGATAGTAAGTTATGATCATGACGAATAGTAATAGTTATTTTTCCATTATCTTGCCAAGAAAAAATTAAACTAAAAAAAAATACTTGGAAGTTGGAGGAAACAATGATTATTCTCACGTCAAATTAGTTTTATTTTAGTGCAATGGTTATTTTTTTTGGAGGATGAGGCCCACATAGGTCTGAGACCTGTGCGTGGGTAATGAATTGAGTGATGGTGATTGATGAGTTGGGCCTACATTGATAATGGTCTTAATAAGCAGTAAGTTCAGTTAGCTATTATTCACATCAACTTAAATCGACCTCAGTATCTCTAAATCTTTTTGAAAACTCTTTATGCTTCGAGCATACAAAATACTTTTTCATGCTGAGTTGTAGAGATGTTCCCTCATCAGCGGGAAAAAATCAATAGGCTACATTGTTTTCCTTCTCGCCAATATTCTTGTTGATGTTTCATAATGGTCTCTGGGGAAAAACAAGAGTCTAGTGAAGATTCATAAACGACCACTGATCCTTCATATCAAGACTCTTGACTTAGCACAGGCATTTTCTTACCGATTGTGGCTCTCAAACCGTGCAAGAGGGATGAGAAGAGAAATTATGGAAACGGGTTAGCGGTGTTGGGAGGGGAGGAAGAAGTAGGATAAGGAGAAGAAAAACAAACGCCAGCGATAAATTACCAAGGCGCACCTTCTAATATAAGCTGTGCAAGAGGGGTTGAGACTATCGCCATTTTTCAGTGGCGGGGGTTTGCGGCAGCATCCAGAGCTTGGTCACAATGTATCATATCAAATTTAACTCATCCCTCATGGACCACGGCCAGCCAGGCCCTTCTGTTACCCCCCTCTCAACAGAAAAGGACTCCCTGCCCTTTTTGTGCACTGCACGTCAGGAAGAAAAAGGAACTCGCAGATCTCAGAGGCCAGTAGCGAATGTTTCAGCCATATTTCACACGGTTGCCGTGATATTCGAAACACAAATGGCTTTTCTGGCTTCATTCAACAAAGCTGCCTGTCTTACTTCTTGTCATTCCTCGCATTAGTTCTCTTGACGAACCATGTAGCCAAAAACAAGAAACAATGTGTTCTGCTTCAATATAATTATGTGTGTCTAACACAGTCATATACTCTCTTTTTTCAAGGTCGATTCAAAGCTAGCGCCAAAAGCTAGGTCAGTCCAAATCTTGATTAATCAGGTCTCAGATAACCGGGGCTCTACTAAACTTCAAATTTGCGTGAACTTAAAGGTCGATTCACACACATCAGTTACGGCGAGTCACAGTCACAGTTCCGCCTCAGTTCAGTCACAGTAAAAGTCAGTCACCTGATGGGTCGGCGCAGGACGAGTGAAGACAGCGTAACCGAAAATTCAAATGAAAATATATTTTATGACGGTGATGAGACGGGTAGCTCAGAACTGAGACGCGCCGTGACTGATGTGTGTGAATCGACTATTAAGCTCACGCAAATTTGAAGTTTAGTAGAGCCCCGGTTAACTGAGACCTGATTAACCAAGATTTGGACTGATGTACCAAGGTTTTGGCGCACAACCGTGGCGAGGGTGGATCCAGCAGCTGGTTTGGGGGGGGGGACACACGTAAGGGTGAACCGATGGGAGGGTGGCACAGGATGAGACATGAAATTGTGAATTTGAGGGTATTTTCAATTCGAATAACGCCCAACTTTCTGTTTTTAAAAATCCTTCTCTTTGTAGAATGCTTGAAACACTTCAAGGGGAGAGGGGTGACATTTTTTTACTTTTTTTTAAATGGATCATTATTGCTTTTTATTATTGTAGGTTTTAATATTGACGTTGAAAAAAATTCAAGTAACCCTTTATTAGAAGGGGTAATTTCCAGTGGGCGTCAAAAATGCTCGACTTTTCAAATATTGTTTCTTGCAGTTTCTATCATTATGAGAAATTAAGCAATGAAAATTGAGTCGAAAATGCTCTTGAATGTTTTTTTTTTTTAATATAACATCATCACCTTTCGAGTGAGGAGGGTTGGTGAGGCCTACTGTTAACAGAACTACTGGTTACAAGAATTTGGAATCTGCTCTATTATCACTCATGAGGTGTTTCGGAACCCACCTAATTCAAATCATTGTATGGTGATTCACTTCATTACCTAGGCACAAGTCTATGGTTTATGTGTGCATCATTATCAGGGAAGATACACTAATGTGTTAATCTGCATTTTGCATGAATTGTCTCAGAATATCTTCCCCCCTACCATTACATTCCAGCTTTTTCTATGTCAAAGAGTATTGTACTTAGTTGAATTTATGTAATGAGATATAGTAAGGGTGTGTGTGTGTTTGTACAAGGTGTCATACGGGGTAGTCTGCACGCAAGCACAACACGAAACGGGGTAGCAAAACGAAACGGGGAAGTCCCGTTTCGTACCTAGGTTTGCGACTGCGCAGAAGACCTGCCAGGACTGTTCTGAAGCAGAATCACTAGTTTGCACACTTTTTTCAAAAAATACCTCATTTCGTATGTACAGTCCCATATACTTCAACTTAGAAAAATATCCACCAGATCTGCGCCACTACCGAATACACAGATTACGCACACTTAGCAGGTTGGGAAATGACTAAACGAGTCTCTGAACTGTGTATGCCTTATAGGTTCATAGCCTGCGAAATGAGGTATATAACTAGTCTTTATTCTTATTGTTATTGTTCTTTATTGAGCGTGAGTCATCAAATTCTTTGCAACGCTGAGCTAAGGCACAATCCGTCTTCAGTTCTTCAGTTGAATCTTTATATAAAATAGGCGAACATGTTTTTTTGTGATGACAACTCCTCGGTGGTTTCTCGACCGATTTTGTTCGTTCACGTCTCATTTGAAAGATCTCATCGAGTAGATGTTTGATAAGGTCTTACATTTTGAAAAAAGTCATCAAAGTGGACATGAGCAATGAACGATCAAAGTTTCAATTTTTGCCATTGCTTCAACATAGGGATCGGTGAGCTGAAAATTTTCACATTTCAACTTATGATTTGATGATCAGCTGTTTTGAAACAAAAAGTTTATTTTTCATTGTTCATTCAGAGAGAGAGAGGGTGGGAGGATGGGATAAAGAGGAAGAGAGAGAGAGAGAGAGTGAGAGAAAGAGGAAAGAGAGAGAAAAGAAGAAGAAGGGGAAGAAGAAAGAGAAGAAAGAGGAGAAGATGAAGAAGACGAAGGAGAAGAAGAAAGAGGAGAAAAAGAAGAGAAGGAAGAAGGAGAAGTCGGAGGAGAAGAAGAAGAAGAACAGAAGAAGAAGAAGAAAAAGAAGTAGAGGAAGAAGAAGAAGAAAAGGAAGGAGAAAAAGAAGAGGAAGAAGAAGAAAAAGAAGAAGAGAGAGAAAAAGAAGAGGAAAAAAGAATAAGAATAAAAAGAAGAGGAAAAAGAAGAAGGAGAAAAAGAAAAAGAAGAAGAAAAAGAAGAAGAAGAAAAAGGAGAGGAAGAAAAAGAAGAAGAAGAAGAAGGAGAAGAAAAAAGAAAAAGAAGAGTGGAAGAAGCAGAAGAAAAAGAAGAAGAGGGAAAAAAGAAGAAAAAGAAAAAGGAGTATAGAAGAAAAAGAAGGAAAATAAGAAGAAGAAAAAGAAGAGGAAGAAAAACATTAAGAACAAAAAGAAGAAGGAGAAAAAGAAGAAGAGGAAGAAGAAGAAGAAGAGGGAGAAAAAGAATAAGAAGAAAGAGAAGAGGAAGAAGAAGAAAAAGAAGGAGAAAAAGTAGAAGAAGAATTAAACAATTTCTTTAGCACAGGTGTGTTAAGAAAATTTTATATTTATCGCCTATTTTATATAAAGAAGAAGAAGAAGAAAAAGAAAAAAAGAAGTAGAATTAAAAAATTTCTTTAGCACAGGTGTGTTGAGAAAATTTTATATTTATCAGCTGATAAAGAATAGAAAAATGAAATTTTAGCCAGCACAGGTATGTTAGAAAAATATTATATTGATCGGCTGTTCAACAATACTATGCAAAATAAATTTTTTATTCAGATAAGTATTTGGAATGTATTTTACAAAGTTTAATAAAGTCGCACATTCGTGCGACCCGGGATAACCTAGTTACTCAAGTTCATTAATCTGTACTTGAGCGACTTCAAAAAAAAAACTTAAAAATTAATATAAAAAATCAATGAACCATGCCAAACGTCATCTCATGCTAAAAATATGTTGTGAAAAGTGGGGTTTTCGTTTGAAATCTATTTTACAGCATATTAACATACATTTGCTTGATTTCTATAATCACTTTAAATCTTGCCGTTTATTTTACAGGTCTGTATTTTTCACATAATGCTAGTTGATAATGATGGTTATCATAAGTTTTATTCTTAGTCTTATTTCACAGGTATGCTCTTTCAACTGATCTCTGCAGTCAGTCCTTTCAGTTGTGGCTTTTAGGTAGACCTAACAGTATTTTGAATGATTCTTGTTGTATTTTTTTTCAATTTCGTTTATTGTTTTGATGATTTTAATATGGACATGAAATAGTTTTAACTTGAGTTTTTTAATTTTACAAAAATTTCTGTCCAATTCGTCATTTTATTCATCAGCTTTTCAATAATATTGATGGATAACTGTCAAGAATTTAATGTACATTATTCCTAATGCAGGGGCGCACCCACACTTTTGGTTTAGGGGCTTACCCGTCCTACAAGGAAAATTGGGTGTGGGGGGGGGGGGGGGTAAAAATGGGATTTTTCAGAGCTCTTTCACAAGAATGTTGCTCGATGAAGTTCATTGAGGGGGCGGGAATTCATTACTTTACTTTTTTAAAGAGTATTAGTTATGGGGAAACAAAATGTGTCCATCATGAGTATTTTTTGTACAGAGTGTTTCAAGAGTTCAAAATGGTTCTGCCAGGCTGCATAAGCAACTTCTCATGAGAATAAAAAAATAAATTGAACTAAAGAGATTCACTATTATAAATGTTGCTCACATGAGACTTCTGCGTTGGCAATAAAGTGAACGAAAAATGCCAGTCTGAAAACGAATCGAGATTACCAAATCTTTAAATGTGTGCGATATTTTACAAAAATTCACTAAATTATCATGAAATGATGATTATCATGATATCATGATGTTTTTATTGTCGGCCTAGTGGTTAACCAATTCAATTACTAATAAACCAAACATTTTGTTCAATTTCTCCTTCAAAACTTATCAAATCATTTTTTGAAATTGAATATGAAAGTACTCAATAGTCAGGAACGGTCCCAAATTTGATAAAGTCGAGTTTTATTGAATCAAATCATACTGATTTTGTACAGATGCTTTTCACTTGCTATTCTTCCAAAAAACAATATATTAAAACATATTGGTTGTTTTATCCAATTTAAATTATGGTTTTGTAAACTCTGGGTGCTTTATTCGCAATCAATAACGAAGTTCATACCCTTCAATCTCAAAAATGCCTTCTTTTGGCCTTTTCATTATAATAACTTAATAATCGTAGTAGTTAATGTTTTCTGTGATTTTACAGTTCATTTCACAACGAATGGCTTTCAATTGAACACCTAAATGAGGGCATTAGAAGCCTTAAGTTTTCTGAATGTGTGCTAATTTATTGATCTCATATTGAAAATGATAGCTTTACTCTTCTGCTATATTACTTTCTGAATTGAAGGGTTTTCGAAGGAATAAGCTTTTGCAATCGTATTGAAATTTTTTCGCAAAAACCTGTAAACATTTTTTAGGAAATTGTTAGCCGCGAACCGTAACAGGTACTGAGTAACTGAGTTCTGTCACTGAGTTCTGTTCAGTAACTGAGTTCAGTCAGATAAGATAAGCTGCAAATTCCTACGGTAAGGGAGACCGAATGGATCGGCCACCCAAAAAGAGGGTTCTCAGCTATAAAATCACTTGCCGATGATTCGAAACTTACCTAAAACTGTTGGTCCAGCTCATAAAACATTATCATTCAACACATTACCCACGCACAGGTCTCAGAACCAGCTGGGCTTCGTTTTCCGAAAAAATTACATTATCACTGTAGCGTTACACAGTCTTAGGAGGTTCTAGAGGCTAGAGGTCCTGTACTTATTTGTTAAATGATTGCCCGATTGATATTAGTGAAACGAATTATTTTTATTATTATCTTTACCCAGCCTTCTGGTCGAATCTAATTCTGCCAAGCTACAAACTCTATTTCCACCTATGATAGTCACTCATAATATTCCTCTCAATAGTTGAACGATATTTATAATTATTGTTATAAACACTATCCTATTTAAACGAGTTTGAAATGTACAGTCTAGAGTTCATATTATACAGTCAATTCGCTTGAAAATTATCAACATTTTGATAAGGATTTCAGGACCTGAGGGGAAGGCTTGAGCCCCAAAGCCCCCCATTATGAACATTATTCTACTTGAAAAGTGTCAATACACGACATGTACCAACACCAATCAGCCTTCAGCACATACTCTCTATAGTAAACTTTCTTGAAAATTATTGACAATTTTTCAAGAAGCTCGGGTTCTTGGGGGGGGGGGGAGCATAAGCCCCCTAAGCCCCCCCTGGGTGCGCCACTGCCTAATGGTAAGTCCAATACTTACTCATTGTGTTGTTTATCATTTACCCGCTATGTTAGTTTATTAGTTTTCTTACTTACAATAATTACATGTAGAAAGTAGAAATAATAGTAAGAGAAAGTGAACTTTATACTCAGTTTTATTCAATTTTGTTAACTGAAAAATCATTTTTAAACAAAATAATTTGTTTAATGCTAAAGTCATTTTGTTTAATGAGCCTAAAATTGAAAGTTATTTCCCATTTTCTTTGTGTGCTCTAATATTTTCTGGAAAACTGTCAAGTAACACATGTACAATATCTAGTATTAAGAACAAGTCTTTTTATTGCATTGTGTAATATTTTCAACATTAATTATATTTGGCAATAATATTCAGGAGAACGATGAACTTTTCACACTTTTCATAGTTTTGCTCTAATGATATGTTTGAAATTGTCATGTTTTTTCTTCATGTTTCCATATTGTTGTTTGCATTGTAAACATGCTTTTGAATTGCACACTATTAAGAATTAAATGTGTAATACTTTTCCGAATATTAAGAACAAGTATTTTGATTGTATTATATTCCGTTCATCATATCATATTTCTGTCAGCTTATTAATTTCCATTCATTAGAAGTCTGCATACTGAAAATATGCAGAAATAGAATGAATAGAGGTTTTTTTGTGTTTATGGAAAGGAAATGTTCTCCTTAATTGAGAACTTGAAAAATATTGTTGTTATTTTTTCCAGAACTCTAGTAAACTAACCATTTATGAGTTTACAAGCTCTTTTCAATTCCATATTTCACTAGCAATGACATAATAAGCCCTAGATGAAACTTAAGTTTTCACAAAATTCTTACTCAATTTCAGCTCAAAATATTATTTAAAGAAACTGCTTGAGCTGCTGTTTCGGAGCGCCTATTTTTCAAAATTTTCCCGGGGAAGGACTCCACAACTCACTATGAGATAAAGACAGCTCTTTCAAGCTTTTATCTAGCAATGGCAATGCAAAAATTTCTCTAGAGGCGTCATTTTAGCCCTCGTAATTTTCAATGTGGGCTATTAACTACACAGAAAAAATGTGGAGACCATTAATCTAAGGGATTATTTGTATTTACAATGATATAATGAATATTTACAATCATTTAGAATGATTAGAATTTGGGTATGATGTACTCACTTTTTTGAAATAGAAACAGAGAACTGAACTAAGAGCCAAATGTTTTTCAAGATGAAGGGAAAAGCTCAAATGTATGGATAACTAAAACAAAAATTGGAGGGGAAGCTCTATAATTTTTTCTCTTGAATGTTATCTTCTTATTATCATAAACAACACTTCAAGAAATCTGAAATACCTAATTTTACGACCCCCCCCCCCTTTTTACTGCTCTGGTGACTGAACTATAATATGTGAAAACTGTGTTTTTAAAAATAAGCCTAAACTCTCAAGGGCTATGTACACAATCAGATTTTTCATCCAGTAAAATAAAAGAGCT
This sequence comes from Conomelus anceps, assembly GCA_948455865.1. Lineage (NCBI taxonomy): Eukaryota > Metazoa > Arthropoda > Insecta > Hemiptera > Delphacidae > Conomelus > Conomelus anceps. Next base: position 20,982,060 of record OX418221.1, on the reverse strand, counting down.
TTAAATCTTGTTCAATATTTGAAAAGATTTTCAAATACTTTGAAGGAACAAGATTTGAAGGTATTGAAAGCAATTTGACAATACTTCAAAATACTTTTAAAGACTCATTAAAATTCTTGTCAAAGATTGGACAAGATTTTAAAAGATTTTCTGCAATCCCATTGATCGATCTCATCCAATAAAACGCGTCCAGTTTGCTTCGAATTCCATCAAATCTTGTCCAAGATTTGACAAGAATTTATTAAAATCTTGTCAAACATTGAACAAGATTTGAAGCAATTTGATGTACTTTGAAGTGATTTGAAATAGTTTAAAGCTCTTTATTTTATTGGATGAAATCTTGGTCGTGTACAGTGCATACGCCTTTAGAGAAGAAACAGAAAGACGAAGAGGGAAAAGAAAAAGAAGAGTGAGCGTAAGTGTGACTGTGACAGTAGGAGTTATAATAATTATTACAAAGGAATGCGAGAGAATGAAATCGTTCACTTTTTGTATTCAATCCAGTAGCTTCAAAAGTGGAAGAAAATTGGCAACGTCGGTGTCAACGTTGCCGTTCCTTTTTGTCACCATAGTCGTGTGTATAATACCCCATATGGTTGATATTTGAAGTACCCCTTATCGTCACATCTATGCTTGTCCCAAAAAATTTAAATATTGATTTTTTTTTCTTATGGGTGTATTTATTTATAATTATTGACTATACATGTGAAATTTGAGAATGATTGGTGAACTAGAACACTAAGACCCCACATAGTGCGGAAAGTGTGTGCTACCCCTTTTGACCACTCGTACAAGTATGTGTGTGTGTGTGTGTGTGTGTGTGTGTGTATGTTAGTCTAACGGATTTAAAAAAGACGTCAACGAGTTGGAACACTAAATTTGGCACAAAGCTTCCTCTAAACTTGATTTACTGCTCCTCGAAGTCCAATTTATGATTTTCCTTTCAGAATTTTCAAAATTAATGACCAAATTTCACTTATGGGCTCTATTATTGTTTCAAAATGTGTTAAGATGCAGGAAACTCATAGAACAGCTGATACATGATGCAAAAAAACTTAACGTCACAAGCCAAAGCAACACATTTGTTTCATATCAATATTGCAGCTCCTAATTCTTTTTTTGGAATGGTATTGCCATTGGTGGTGGTTGAAATCCATATATTACATGTTTAATTTAAACATCCCGTTGGAAAGCACGGGAAAATTACCAGTACAACATACTAATTACAACATACATTCCAGGTAATCATGGAAAGGCTGATTAGGGTTGAGGGTTAAATATTAAATCATAGGAGGAAAAACACTTCGGAATTGGCTTTTTCAACTCTCAGTGTGTCATTAAAGCTTTGTTTGATCTTTGTTATCCAATCAATTTCGAAGGCGGCGTTGACATCACAGAACAAGACTGTCAATCCCAGAACCATGTTCAATATTTTTTCTGAATGGAACAGTTTTGATGATGCCAGTTACCACAGGCTGTCATTATTCCTTTTGAAGTTGAGTACAGTATCACCAGCTTCACACAAACAGATGACTAGGCTCCGATTTTTCCATGATGACACTTCATCATGGGTTTGAATAACCTAAAGCAAAGTTGCACGCGCACATTTGACGTAAACAGGAAAAGCTGGCTCAATCTGTAATTTGAGCCAAACCCTTTGATGAGTTCCTCGTATGCTGAGCGCTCCCTGAGATATCAATACAAAGTCAATCAATTTCCATTATATTACGCTTGCTCCATGATCTTTTGGAATGTTTTTATCTTGTGAGAGGTTCAATTTTCAATGGCATTTCTCCATAAGATTTGATTTTGATAATTTTCTCAGTTTCTTCAGGCTTGTATTCAGGGAGGGGAGGGGATGTATTTCAATTCAATTTTATTCACATAACACACAATACAATAAAACAAAATATAAATATATATTTCAATATAAAATAACATAACATTAAATGAGGAAGTAGGGCTAGTCTGGTGTGAAATGTAAAGCCTTTTCAACTATGGTAACACCATGTACTAGGAAAGGTTTTTGGGAGGGGTATGGGAGGAGGGAATAGGAAGGAAAAGAAGTATTTCCCCTTAAATAATCAAACAATACTAGAGAAAGCTTAATTTGTTCTTCTATTGAGGATCTTCTTGGGTTATATCCCTCGAAATATTCTCTAGATATAATATCCAGAAAAAAAGCTGTTATCAAGAAAAATTGCTTAGTTAGTATCTACCAAGGTAATTAGAGGACTTGAGAAAACGGTGGACCTTCTTAACAGTATTTTTCCTTTTGCATTAAAAAAATTGTAATAAGCGTTCATATAGATGAGGGAAAATTATGAAAACTAAAAGAAAACCGCAACAACAAACCAAGGAAAAACACCTTTTCCCGTTTAGCCTAGCATTTTTCTATTATCATTCACCTCATTTTCCACGCATAATAGTCATTTGGGCATCGTCAGCGAAATTCCAATTTTTTATTCAATATAAATATCATTTCATCATAATCTCTCTCATTCTAACTCATTGAATAAATCTATAAATGAATCTACTTAAATCTGGAATTGAATATAATGCTAGTTGATTATTTTCGCCATTACATTAGAACAAATAATAGAAATTGACTGAAAATTTACATGCAATAGATAATACAATATTTAATTTCTCTGATGTCGTTCTCCATAGAACCAGTTCATATTGTACTTTGAAGGATAGGATTTATTCCTGCTAGAAGAATAAAAATCTATATTCATAGTTGAATAGATCGAATGGAACGATGAACTATCCATAACGATATTATAGACCTGTAGCCAATTAAAAACTTCATGTGTGTTAATACAATGAGTATCCACATTCTCATTAAACCAGTCACCAGCCTGCGGATGATGTGTCCCCCTATACAGGGCTTAAAACTGATTAATATTCCTGATCCAATAAAGCTTTAATTTTTTGAATGGTGCTCGTGTTATGTGTATCTCGTAAGTAGATGTGCGACCGCATCATTAAAACTGGCTCCAAATTTCGGACGAGAGCTTGCCATATTAAATTTCACGCGACGATCTGATTGCTGTTTCATTATAGAAACGGGGGGGTATCGATCGAATGGATTTAGTCAATATCGAAGAATCGCAGTCTCTCGAATAATTTGAAATCGAGGGAAATTTGATTTGAAATCGTCTGCAGTAGGTAGGCCTATTAATTGGGCTCCATATATTGAGAAAATTTGTTGTAAAATTTCATCTGAGGTCCTGCGACAGCTCGCTAGATTGAATGACAATAAGTTACTTTTTACAGTTTACCATGGGCTCTTACTGTCACATATAAGGCAAACTATCTCAGTATGGGGTAATTCATCAAAACAAAACCTTCATAGGGTGTTTAAGATCCAAAAGAAAGCGGTTAGGTGTATGGAATGAGTAAATAGATTAGGTTCATATAGGACAGTGTTCAAGAAAGTTGGTCTCCTAACTGTACCCTACTGATATGTGTATGAAGCTACTTTATGTGTAAAAAAGTGTGATACCAAAATCTTGACGTACATGATTATAATACAAGAAGCAGAGGAGATTATCACTTGGTGAGTCACAATAGTTGCTTATTCAAACAAAAATCTAGTTATATTGGTAGGAAACTCTACAACAAGCTACCGCAGTTTTTAAAGAGTCTTCAAAATATAGAAATATTTAAAATACAATTGAAAAAATATTTAGTTGATAAAGCTTTTTATAGTGTACAAGAGTTCCTTTCATATCAAAATTGAGCCTCCCCCCAACTAATTGATATAGTAATTATGGTAACTTGTGTATAAGATAGTATAATTGTTGATTTGACTTGTCTCAAACTCCTTAACTGGGGTCTCCAAGACGTAATCTATGAAAAAAAAAATTGGTAAACTTAAGGTACACGGATCGTTCACCGATAGTTTCAGACATGAATGGCTACGATTGGCTGAATAATCGTAGCCAATGAAAGTCTTTTATCCACGTCAGCTCGCGTCTGAGAGGCTTGACGAACGCTTTGTGTGCTGACAGTCTTAATCTTGTGGGCTTCTCCATTCAGAAGTGTAGATGCTTAGCATTGTTTATTATAATAATTAATACTAAATTTTATTATTCTCAATAATAATCTAATAAAATAGGCCTCTTGATACTGCACTTGAAACTCTAGCGCTAGAGAGTAAGGGATTAGGGCTGGCGAGGAGGAAGAGAAGGATGAAGAAGATGGTGATGAAGAGAAGATAAAGATGTAAGAGGAAAAGGAGGAGGAGGAGGAGAGAAAAGAGAAGGATTAGAAGAAAAATAAGTTGGAGAGCAAGAAGATGATAAAGAAGAGGGTAAGAAGAAGAAACTATGAAATTTGTAAATAGGTTATATCAGACTCTAGATTTCTGATTCAATCTATTGTATCAGAAAACATAGTAATAAATATTACATTATAAATATAACGCATCATTATTGCCTTTTCCTTTTTCCACATTCCTTAAAAATTTTATTTCATAGTTTTATTGGATCTTATAGAAATAAGTGTATAGTCCTAGCTTGCATTCTATTTAAATTTCATAGTTTTATGGAATTTTATACAAATAAGTGTATAGTCCTAGCTTGCATACTATTTTTATTTCATAGTTTTATTGAATTTTATAGAAATAAGTGTATAGTCCTAATTTTCATACATTTTCTATTTCATAGTTTTATTGAATTTTATAGAAATAAGTGTATAGTCCTAACTTGCATTCTATTTTTATTTCATAGTTTTATTGAATTCTGTAGTGATAAGTGTATAGTCCCAATTCACTTACTATTTTTATTTTATAGTTTTATTGAATTTTATAGAAATAAGTGTATAGTCCTAACTTGCATTCTATTTTTATTTCATAGTTTTATTGAATTGTGTAGAAATAAGTGTATAGTCCTAACTTGCATTCTATTTTTATTTCATAGTTTTATTGAATTCTGTAGTAATAAGTGTATAGTCCCAATTCACTTACTATTTTTATTTTATAGTTTTATTGAATTTTATAGAAATAAGTGTATAGTCCTAACTTGCATTCTATTTTTATTTCATAGTTTTATTGAATTCTGTAGTAATAAGTGTATAGTCCCAATTCACTTACTATTTTTATTTTATAGTTTTATTGAATTTTATAGAAATAAGTGTATAGTCCTAATTTGCATACTATTTCTATTTCATAGTTTTATTGAATTCTGTAGTAATAAGTGTATAGTCCCAATTCACTTTTATTTTTATTTTATAGTTTTATTGAATTTTATAGAAATAAGTGTATAGTCCTAACTTGCATTCTATTTTTATTTCATAGTTTTATTGAATTTTATAGAAATAAGTGTATAGTCCTAACTTGCATTCTATTTTTACTTCATAGTTTTATTGAATTCTGTAGTAATAAGTGTATAGTCCCAATTCACTTACTATTTTTAATTTATAGTTTTATTGAATTTTATAGAAATAAGTGTATAGTCCTAATTTGCATACATTTTCTATTTCATAGTTTTATTGAATTTTATAGAAATAAGTGTATAGTCCTAACTTGCATTCTATTTTTATTTCATAGTTTTATTGAATTCTGTAGTAATAAGTGTATAGTCCCAATTCACTTACTATTTTTATTTTATAGTTTTATTGAATTTTATAGAAATAAGTGTATAGTCCTAATTTGCATACTATTTCTATTTCATAGTTTTATTGAATTTTATAGAAATAAGTGTGTAGTCCTAACTTGCATTCTATTTTTATTTCATAGTTTTATTGAATTTTATAGAAATAAGTGTATAGTCCTAACTTGCATTCTATTTTTATTTCATAGTTTTATTGAATTGTGTAGAAATAAGTGTATAGTCCTAACTTGCATTCTATTTTTATTTCATAGTTTTATTGAATTCTGTAGTAATAAGTGTATAGTCCCAATTCACTTTTATTTTTATTTTATAGTTTTATTGAATTTTATAGAAATAAGTGTATAGTCCTAACTTGCATTCTATTTTTATTTCATAGTTTTATTGAATTCTGTAGTAATAAGTGTATAGTCCCAATTCACTTACTATTTTTATTTTATAGTTTTATTGAATTTTATAGAAATAAGTGTATAGTCCTAATTTGCATACTATTTCTATTTCATAGTTTTATTGAATTTTATAGAAATAAGTGTGTAGTCCTAACTTGCATTCCATTTTTATTTCATAGTTTTATTGAATTTTATAAAAATAAGTGTATAGTCCTAACTTGCATTCTATTTTTATTTCATAGTTTTATTGAATTGTGTAGAAATAAGTGTATAGTCCTAACTTGCATTCTATTTTTATTTCATAGTTTTATTGAATTCTGTAGTAATAAGTGTATAGTCCCAATTCACTTACTATTTTTATTTTATAGTTTTATTGAATTTTATAGAAATAAGTGTATAGTCCTAATTTGCATACATTTTCTATTTCATAGTTTTATTGAATTTTATAGAAATAAGTGTATAGTCCTAACTTGCATTCTATTTTTATTTCATAGTTTTATTGAATTCTGTAGTAATAAGTGTATAGTCCCAATTCACTTACTATTTTTATTTTATAGTTTTATTGAATTTTATAGAAATAAGTGTATAGTCCTAATTTGCATACATTTTCTATTTCATAGTTTTATTGAATTTTATAGAAATAAGTGTATAGTCCTAACTTGCATTCTATTTTTATTTCATAGTTTTATTGAATTCTGTAGTAATAAGTGTATAGTCCCAATTCACTTACTATTTTTATTTTATAGTTTTATTGAATTTTATAGAAATAAGTGTATAGTCCTAATTTGCATACTATTTCTATTTCATAGTTTTATTGAATTTTATAGAAATAAGTGTGTAGTCCTAACTTGCATTCTATTTTTATTTCATAGTTTTATTGAATTTTATAGAAATAAGTGTATAGTCCTAACTTGCATTCTATTTTTATTTCATAGTTTTATTGAATTGTGTAGAAATAAGTGTATAGTCCTAACTTGCATTCTATTTTTATTTCATAGTTTTATTGAATTCTGTAGTAATAAGTGTATAGTCCCAATTCACTTACTATTTTTATTTTATAGTTTTATTGAATTTTATAGAAATAAGTGTATAGTCCTAATTTGCATACATTTTCTATTTCATAGTTTTATTGAATTTTATAGAAATAAGTGTATAGTCCTAACTTGCATTCTATTTTTATTTCATAGTTTTATTGAATTCTGTAGTAATAAGTGTATAGTCCCAATTCACTTACTATTTTTATTTTATAGTTTTATTGAATTTTATAGAAATAAGTGTATAGTCCTAACTTGCATTCTATTTTTATTTCATAGTTTTATTGAATTGTGTAGAAATAAGTGTATAGTCCTAACTTGCATTCTATTTTTATTTCATAGTTTTATTGAATTCTGTAGTAATAAGTGTATAGTCCCAATTCACTTTTATTTTTATTTTATAGTTTTATTGAATTTTATAGAAATAAGTGTATAGTCCTAACTTGCATTCTATTTTTATTTCATAGTTTTATTGAATTTTATAGAAATAAGTGTATAGTCCTAACTTGCATTCTATTTTTACTTCATAGTTTTATTGAATTCTGTAGTAATAAGTGTATAGTCCCAATTCACTTACTATTTTTATTTTATAGTTTTATTGAATTTTATAGAAATAAGTGTATAGTCCTAATTTGCATACATTTTCTATTTCATAGTTTTATTGAATTTTATAGAAATAAGTGTATAGTCCTAACTTGCATTCTATTTTTATTTCATAGTTTTATTGAATTCTGTAGTAATAAGTGTATAGTCCCAATTCACTTACTATTTTTATTTTATAGTTTTATTGAATTTTATAGAAATAAGTGTATAGTCCTAATTTGCATACTATTTCTATTTCATAGTTTTATTGAATTTTATAGAAATAAGTGTGTAGTCCTAACTTGCATTCTATTTTTATTTCATAGTTTTATTGAATTTTATAGAAATAAGTGTATAGTCCTAACTTGCATTCTATTTTTATTTCATAGTTTTATTGAATTGTGTAGAAATAAGTGTATAGTCCTAACTTGCATTCTATTTTTATTTCATAGTTTTATTGAATTCTGTAGTAATAAGTGTATAGTCCCAATTCACTTACTATTTTTATTTTATAGTTTTATTGAATTTTATAGAAATAAGTGTATTGTCCTAACTTGCATTCTATTTTTATTTCATAGTTTTATTGAATTCTGTAGTAATAAGTGTATAGTCCCAATTCACTTACTATTTTTATTTTATAGTTTTATTGAATTTTATAGAAATAAGTGTATAGTCCTAATTTGCATACTATTTCTATTTCATAGTTTTACTGAATTTTATAGAAATAAGTGTGTAGTCCTAACTTGCATTCTATTTTTATTCCATAGTTTTATTGAATTTTATAGAAATAAGTGTATAGTCCTAACTTGCATTCTATTTTTATTTCATAGTTTTATTGAATTGTGTAGAAATAAGTGTATAGTCCTAACTTGCATTCTATTTTTATTTCATAGTTTTATTGAATTTCATAGAAATAAGTGTATAGTCCTAACTCGCATATATACGGCTTTTCATTATTTGTTGGTGACTACCAAAGGCAGGCGTGCGATACGAGGTGTCGAGGCCAGGCTTGCTGGGCCGGGAATCTCGATTGTTTATCCGCCAGCCATTCGTGAAAATTAATCACTCCATCTGTCAACGTTGGGCACCATCAACTATTATAGGCTGGCAACCACAATCAGGGCTATTGCAGTTGGAAACTATCTACCCGACTTCTCAAAATTAGGATGTTGAGTGTTGCTACCACTTTGATAGATTTATGCTCTTGCCTGATGTAATTTTAGTCAGATTTTATGTTTGATACCCAGTAGCCGAGGGTGTTATCATTAAGCTGTTCAATAATTGATTTTTACAATACCATATGACATTAACTATTACAATACCAATATGCACAATAATTACAATATCATCATTATAAGAAAAATAAGTGTGATCCTGCTCTTATAATTGGATCAATAACCATTTTATAGTGATTCGCGATCAATGATCAGTGGTATTGTGAAATTGTCCTTATAAATGTTTTTATGTTTCACAATTATTAATATTACTTGTAGTTTTGCGAACAGTAGATCCTATACAGATGTATGAAACAACATAATTTACAGATGATTGACTTCATGATTATAGATCCGGAGCCGTGGGGACGTGATGAAGAGTGGCTTTTTGTGTAATGCAAACAAGATAGACTAGTAGTTCTGTGAACCGTACTCCTCACGCCCAAGAATAAGGGTGCTTGCACAGTCAACATACTCGATGTAATAAATGATAATCACCACCGCAAAATTCAACACAATCATTGGACCTAAACTTGATTCTTTTGTGTTGTCTATTTCATGTCTGCTTATTACAAAAAGTCACTCTGTATCACATCACCAAGGCCATGTTTCTATTTCCCCCCCAGTTGATTGCTCAACTCAGATAAGATTCCACAATGTCTCATGAATTCATCTATAGAACAATAAGGGGGGAGTGATTTAAAGTTTTACCTAAATTCTCCCTATCTATTATTTGAATGTCAATAACTGGGAAGTGATAGCCGTGAGCCGCATCGGGTATCTGTTCAATCAGATAAAGATAAACTGCGTTCTCCTGGGCCATCTTTGTAAGGGTGACCGGTTATTGGCCAGCAAAAGAGACACTGTTCTCTGCTGTAAAATCACTTCCCGGTGGTTTGGAACCCTACTGAAACTATAGGTCCAACTCATCAATCACCACCATCCAACTCATCCCACGTACAGGTCTCACTCATACCTATGTGGGATTCATCCTAAAAAAATATATTAATTAAATTTGTATAATTGTCTTTTACTTAGTAATCACTTGTCATTATACTTAACTGAAATATTCTAAATGAGTTTTTTCTCCCAAAGAAACTTTTCACTCTCAAGAATGATAACTTAATTCATATGAAGGCTGAACCAGATGAATAGGAGGGCCTGAGGTCTATCTTTCAACCTAATTATTTCAATTGCATATGATGGAGAAGCTAATATTAAAAACATTTTATGTTTCCAATCGAAGAAGGCCTTCCAATATCCTTTAAATGCAAGAAAATTTCGAAAATCCTTACACATACATCACTGGGCTTTCCGTTAAGGAAAATCCATGCAAAATTTTATTGAATTTAGTCCACGCGTTTAGCCGTAAATGCGTTACAAACAGACAAACCGACAAATGCAAAACGGTCGACTTGAAACGGAGACTTCTCTTTGTTTGGTCAATTACTGTGAGGTTCGAAATTTTTCAGAGTGGTGTTTGTTCATTCAGCTTTAAAAAAATAATTATATCATTTCGATAGATAAATTAATAGTAATATTGCCTTTTGTTATAAGGCTTATCGTCTAAGATTTGGATTACAATGGTAGTCAGATTTGCGAATGTGAAGTAAATTTGTACCTGTACCACTGTAACCATGTTAAGTTAATGTATCAAATGATAAAACCTGGAGCTAAGACAAATACAAATTCTAGCCTACATCGTGCCAAAAACACTTTTTCCAAAGTAATCCGAAGGCATTCAAAGTTTCCTGGCATCGTTTGAATGAAGTTAACGCATTAAGCAAAACAAAAATCTGAATTCTCAGCAAAATGCTTGTAGAACGTCGAATTTGGAACCACTCCATCACTAACGTTCGTAATAAAAATTCATACAAGTTGGGAACCAGAGTCGAATGATTTGTCTAATAGCTCAATTCTTGCTGGAGGGCACACTGTTCTTACATGTTACAATCCGGCATTGTTGGTCAATTGTTGGTCATTGTTGGTCAAGTCCATATCAATTGATATAGACTTGAATGTTGAAGATAAATGTAATAAGAAGAAAGAAGATGATGTTGAAAGTTGAAAGTGAGGGAAAAAAGAGAAAGATGTAGATCAGCTACAGAAAAAAGTTTTACACCTTGCATAATTTATTCTCTCTTGTCTTAGTTTAATAACTAACACACAAAATTCAATCAAGGTCAATCTAAATGGAAACCGGGAGAAATCATGAAACATAAGTAGAAGACTGTAATAGAGTGCTGCCGTGGAGCAGTTTAAACTCGCTACTACTGCAGCAGGCGAGTGTGCAAAACAGTTTAGATTACTATACGAGAGCTGTGTGCATAAACGCCAGTTGCAAGAAAGAAATTAAATTTGACCACTGTAAGATGATGTCATTTGACGGAGCCAGTGCAACGACTTTTCTATTGAGCTCCATAAGATGCCGTCATTTTACGGTGGTCAAATTTAATTTCCTTTCTTGTTACTGGCCTTTATACACACAGCATGCCACCGTAAGATGATGTCATTTGACGTCTTCCCTATTCAGATCCGTAAGATGCCGTCATCTTACTTTGGTTGAATTTATTTTAATTTAATTAATTTTTTTTTCATGCAACTGGCCGTTAGTGTTTTAAATATTTCACAAAAGTATTTTTTGGGCCTTTATTCAAATTTCCACATTTTTTATTTATTCATTCATCAGGAAAAATACGACTTATTGTATCAAGAGAAACAACAGACTTAAAGCTCAAAACTGCCTCTATTACTGAATTTTTATAAGTGCACAAGTGTTTATTTGTAAGCATAGGTTTAGTTTTCATTTGACAAGGGACTAGAATATTCTGTCAAGGCACTTGAAAGTAACTTGAATTTTCTGGAAAGCCCATTTTATCAGCGATATTCATGAACTTTAGAAATTTGAACACTAAAATTCAGACTACCGTACATCAGCCTCGATGACTGTCAGTTGGGGCGCTTATCTCTGATTAGATCAGGGCTTTTTTCAGCCGGAACGCTCCGGTATGCCGTTCCGGTACCTTTTTGCTAGGCATGTATATGAATATTTTATCAATTATAGTTTTTTGTGTTTTCAAATTTGAAATGTTAAGTAAATATACAGATATTTGTACCAAAATTGTCCATACATTATTTATTTATATTAGGCCTACATAGGGAAATTAGTCGACAAATAAGTAGGCCTATCCTATAGAGCAGTGGTCTTCAATCTTTTATTATTTAAGGGCCAAATTATTTTCATGGAGGACTTGGAGGGCTGCATTGATTAAGCTCATATATATAGGCCCGTATACATGTATATATACATTTTATATATTATATATATATATATATATATGTGTGTGTGTGTGTGTGTGAGTGTGTGTGTGTGTGTGTGTGAATTTTGTCTCAGGTTAAAATAATTTAAATGAATTTGTTATAACATTTTATATTTGTTGATAACTAGATTAAACATCAATATTCAATACAATATAGGCCTACTTGACATATATTTAAACATGTTATAAAACTCAAAATGAAACTGAAAACATCAAATTTGTGACTTATGTAGTTTAGTGAGAAACTTGACATTGTTTCTCTTTTACTAATCTGTCAATATTGGCTTTATGTCAGATGTGGCAATTCGAAGAGAGTTCTCTAAATGAGTGTCAGAAATACGGTTTCTCAGTTTCGATTTCACGTTCTTCATTCTTGAAAATAGGTGCTCACAGATGTAAGTGCTGCCAAAAAGAGATGCTGTGGTCAGAGCATGAGATCTGATTGCTGGAAATCGATCACCTTCAACATACAATGAGTAAAACTCCAGAAGTCCAAAGTTTTTGAATTTCTCCTGTAAATCGCTATTGCTCTGAAAGTCAATAAGTTCCATTTGTATATTTCCGGAATAGTCTTCCACATTAACACTGAAAGGAGCACAAAAAAGTTTCATCATATTTCTATTTTGCTTGAAGTCTAAAAACCTGTTGCTAAAATCTTGTTGTAACATGGAGAGTGCTTCACAGTACTTTTCTTTGTTTTGAACTTCACATTGCGACAGTGTTGGAAAATGTGTGAAGTCGCCCTGTAGTACTTGATTCTTCCAAAAACTACGAATTCCCTACTACGGCCGAAGCGATTGGCCAACTTCAGTGCTGCAATGTTCTCCTATTTGTTTGGAAACAAAATCATTCGGCGGGCCTCAAAAATATACAGGGCGGGCCGCGGGTTGAAGACCACTGCTATAGAGTATAGACTATGCTTGGTCAAGCGAAAATTTTAGAGTTCCTGAACCTCATTTCCTAGAAAAAAAGTCCTGGATTAATATATAGATTGAACTCTGGCTAGCTGCTGCTCGTGAGGTCTCAAGTTTGAATCTCGTTCAGGTTTGCTTGCTATCATCTTGTCATCATTCATCTCATCACCCACGCACAAGTCAGACTCATGTGGCCATCATCCTATTACAAAAGTAGAGGTTTATTCAAAGTTTTTTGTGACTCTCAATATAGAGATCTCTAATTTATGATACATTTCAGTGAAAAACATCTCTATGTTCAATGTAGAAGTAGCCTACATCAAATATACACTAAATGTTGAGTCTATAATAATACTAGCAATGGAATACAAGGTATTCTTTCCAGAAGGTGCTGATTGGTGAGTGAAGGTGCTCATGATAATCTTATGCCAGTGGTGCCACACTTTTAAACGTTTTTAGTTTTATAAAATGCATTACGGATGAAAGTTTTTTTTTTGAATTGTATTACTTCAAGTGTTGTAACTGTTCTTATCAGTATTTTCAAGGGTCAATAAAGTATTATATTATTAATATTAATATTATTATTATTTTTACTATTATTATTATTCTTGAATATGAATTACCATTTTTTTTGTTCCTTGTTCAATGTGGTGATTAGTAATTGGAAGAAATGTGGATAGAATTTAGTAAAAGGGCGTTTTCGGCTGGACAGTTTGGAGAGTCAAACCTCCTTTCCACTTCTCCCTAAGTAGTACCGACTTTAAGGGGCCTGGAACCGCCCTTGTAATTGTATGACTTCGTTTTCTGGCAATCTTGAGTTCAAATCCAGCAATGAATCTTTCATCACTCACCCATCCACCCCATTACTCACACAGAAGTTTTGAGACTCATATGAGCATAATCGACGAGTTTCTATCGTTAACATTACTTAGATTAAAATATAAGACATTGAAAGTTACAATCACATTCTTTTGTGAGCGCCCTCTGTATCGTTCTGATTAGTGAAGCCATTAATATGCTTCACTATTGGTGACTTCTCACATGTTGATGGAGCCACGTAACGTGAGGAATTACATGTGGGTGTCGGCAGATCAGTATTTAATTGCAGCACATGATACATGCAGATAAAGCCTGCACATTTGAACAGTGCCGTCCTCGGAGAGGCTAACAGACGACCACTGTTCACCATATTTGATCTGCATAATGTCTCTTGCTCTTCATCAAATAAATTAATCGACCCAAATCCCTTCCTCCCACGACTTCCCTACTACCCTATCTATCGTAGATAGATCCACGTCACTACCCTCATCACTCCACCAAGAAGCGCATGACAATTGTGACAGGCGTTTTCATTTACGAGTACTAACTGTGTTGATTTGACGTTGGGCCTCGATTGCTGAATACCATTTTGACATTTTAAACTCTATTCTCAGATTACACGCTCAATGGAACAAGAAATTCAAGATAAGATATTTCTTGTTCCATAAAGAACAGTATTAAATTTTTGTTGTGAAACTGCAAGTCGTTAAATTTACAACAAAAAGTTGATAAGATATTTATCATGAACATGATAAACCAACTAATTATGTTACAAATAAGTAGTTTTGAAAACTAATATAATAAAGCCGGTCAATAAGACTTTTGGTGGACAAAAATTGCTAAAAAACTGAGTTTTTTGTAATCCCCTCTAGGCATCCCAGAAAAAATTTATTCAAGTTTGGGAAAAAAACAGTGGCAGATCCAGAAACTTTTTTTGGGGGTGGCTGGTAGCTACTGATGATTGGTGGAGGGAGGGGTAGAGGTGTACTGAATACATGTAGTATTGTGAAAGCTTTTGAATTTTTCATTATCAATCATACCCGAACCGAACTATAACTATTCATATTATTGGGAAATAAAAAATAGCTTTACTAGTGCTTTGAACCATATCAGCGATAAATTTAATTTTAATTTAAAGTATATTGGAAATTTTTTATTGAATTATGGCTGAATCCGGTATGTCCAGCAGTTTGTCAAGGAACATAGTATTATTCCGGTTTTACGGTCATATTATTCAATTTTTAAGAATGAAAATCAATGTGGGGTGCTTTAGTTAGTTACAAATTTTTCAATTAACTAATGTTTCTTCTAGTTTTAATAGATAAACTTTGTGTGAATTCCACACTGTGAAAGAGATATTTTCTAACGTTTTTATCTGACGATAAGTTTTCCTCTTTTAGAAATATGGGATCTGAAATTACTCTCCCAGAAAATTTTTGTTTAATCACTTTGAGAAATCAGTTGAGAAGGTATTAGATCCATATTATATATATAAGTAAACCCAATTAGCTCATTCTTCTCGGCTTATTTAGGCGGTCCAAATTTATATGTTATTTGTCAATGTCTGACAATAATTAAACATTTAACTTGAAAGGGTAGTATACATAGTTAGGCCTATACTTGGAAAATGACGATTTTCCAATATTGAAATAGCTCTAATTCAGGAACTGCTAGAAATAAAATTGCGAGGTTCGTCTCAAATTGTAGTGAATAGTTTATTAACGAATGGAGTAGAAACTTGTTGTCTTTCTTATTGTCCAATATATCAATAGTTTAATATCTATTCCAATATACTAGTTAATAACAAAAGAATGTCCCAATTTAAAAGGGCTTTGATTGCAAAACGCAAATACCCACAAGACTTTTTGACCATTCATAAGGAAAATCACATTCAAAAGTTTCATTAATAATTGAAAGTTTTCATAAATGCTTAATACACACCGTCACCAGAAGCCCGAACTAAACATAGGCAATAATTGGATTCTTTCTTTACTTGTATGGCCAGTCATAACTCAAAATATCTCAAATTTATTGGTAGAAATGTTTGAAAGAGTTGAACGGAAGTTCAGAATTCGTCTTAATCAAGGCTTCTGCAAAAGGCTGTTGTTTGATTATCTTCAAAATCTGAGAACTAGGCTGTCTTAAAAAAAAGGGATGAAGTTCTCAATAAAAATGATAAAATTTTGAGTCTTAACTACCTCCAGTTCAACTGACCTTTTAAAAAATAAGCAATTTTAAGAGAGAATTCACTTCCTCATTACATTCTTGAAACAAGTGTTCTAGGAATCTTCGACCATAGTCGCAGTCAAGTTCCGATAGTTAACTAATGAACTGATCAGGATTTCCGTGCAGCTTTACAAGGTCAAAGAGAAAACAGGGTCTACAAGTTGGTGGCTGCAAGAGACTTGGTGATAGGGGGAAGAGGGTAGAGAGATGCTGGCTGGAAGCGGCCTCCACTGGTGTGGTGGTAGTTTTCGGGCTATTAACTAACGGTAGGCTATAGCAAGGCAATCGAATTTGTGCCACTGTGGAACTGTAATATTATCAAGCTAGGTACAAAGCTGGCGGATGAAGCAAAGGGATGTCTTTGTGTCTTGATGTTGGTTATCGTGAGGGGGCAGGTAAGGTGAGGGGCAGCGAAGTTCAAAGTTCCTTTCCGTGGGGCGACCATGGTCTTCCGCATGGAAAAGCAGTTGCAGCCGCGAAAGAGAGACGTGACGGGCGTTTGCTTTGACTCTCACTGAAATCAACCCTGAATCCTTTGCTTCGGCGACGGTTACCTCGACTTTATTACCTGATCCTGATCGCGAAGACCCTTAGCGGAAACTTTCTCAGTGATGTGCCCCGATTCGACCAAGGAGATGGCCAATTGAGTTCTCCACAGCCAGCTCCCCGGCTCTCTTTTGTGGGTTCCCGATCACCAGTGAGTAGCCACTGAAGACGTCGGTCGTTCAATTGCATTCTAATAGACTTCAATCGCTATCCGATTAACTTTAGTTGGCCATCTAGAGTAGCCAATACCCTTAGCCAGTGTCCATTCATCCAGAAAGCTGAAAAACATGTGGAGAATTGAGCTTTATAAAATTCACCAGACAATAAGTTTTACTCACCTTCGGTAAGTTTTTATACAAGGTTGAGTACAAAAAAAGGACCAGAAAATGAGCAATATTGAAAAATCAGAAGGGAAATGATGTGATGTTTTGCTTTGGAAAGAAGTTTAACAGATGCTTTAGAGAATAATTGGTTAGATTAAAAGATTGCAACAACATATAGAGACTTATTGCAGCCTGAGTTGAATTAAGTTTTGTTCATCTCAGATACAAAAAAGGCTGCATCAATTGTGTTACTTCCCAAACGTCTCTGTTAAATGATGACTTGGACGCAGAAAGAAGCTCAGAGGTTTGCTAGATAGTATACACAACTACTCGTGCAGCCATCACTGTGTAAAGGTGGGAGTAGACTTTTAAACATAGAACTTCTGAATTTGTTCTGGTGGGCTTGGCATAGATACAACTCTGGAAGCTCAGTGAGGAAAGAGATAGCAGCCTACCTCATTCCTTGTTTGTGTAGTACGCTCTTTGAACCAAAGTTATTTTGAGTTCTGAAGAGTCGCTTACAGTCGAAATCGGCTATGGTAATATATTTTAAATATTGCAATAGTATGATGAAGAATTACAAATGAGAAAAGGGAAAGAGAGGATCATAAGCCAAACAATCTATATGTCTTTTAAAATGCAATAATTCTAGGTTAAGTTGGTTTTTCGTCTATAAATAGGAAGAGGGTTAGATTGTTTTGAACGGAGGTAGGCACTTTTTTAAGTGAATTGGTTCAGGAATTAATTATTTGAGAAGTTGAAAAATTCAATCGTTCACAGAAGTTCAGGAGTTCATAAGTTCAATATTGCCGAAAAACATTGAAAAGTTGAAATGATTTTTGGAAGTGAATTGATCAGCATTAAAAATTGTCTTAGTAAGTGAAGTCTTATGAAAAATAATTGTAATTGTTTTTTCTATTCTTTCTTACTTTCGGTGTAATCTTACTGCCATTTGTGAGATAGCCAAAAAATATAGTGGATTCACTTTCATTAACGGAATATCTTCCTTATATTTTCTACGAAGTTACCACTTATCATAAGAGTGTAAGTACACTTACCTCAATTTGCAAAAAACCCCGAAGCCACTAACTGAATAATTCCCATAAAGTATAAATATTGGTTGATTATTAAATTCTGAATTAGTAGAACTGGATTATACAATAAATTGTATCCTATGGATCGATGAAAGAATGCCAGTATGAGGTTGATTATTGAAGAATCATTGTACAATATTTGCGGGCCGCTTAGCACAGTTGGTTGGGGTGTCGCGACTTCAACTTGCTGTGTGGCATCTATGTGTAATCATTATCCCCATTACCAACGCACAAGTCTCGGATTCATGTGGGCATCATCAGCAATAAAAAAAAATATATATAATCTTTTCCTTTCTTCACTTTGCTCCTAATTGGATAAGTAGAGATTCAAACTTCAAACTATATTATATAGAGATTCAAACTATATTAAACTTCTGTGCACAAAATTCCAACTTTTTGACAGTATGGTTCTCGAAAAACGGTGATCAGCGAGTTGGTCGTTCAACCGTCATACAGTATTGGGGTTTTATCAATAATATAGATTGTAACTCCCCATTGACAATCATGCTATTCTTTGTGTTCAATTGATTGGTAGCATGCAATAAACTTCTTTTGCAGATCATGATGGATCAAGGAGTTTCAAGATTGGAAGTAAAGTGGCGACTAAGCAATAAACACATGCTAATGGGATTAATGATACTCAAGCAATCAGTAATACTTTTTGCAAGATTCACTTATGCTTCAAAATCTGCAGAGCCCATGATAATATAGTTCGCTGCAGAAGAGTGGATCTAGGAGGGAAAAATGGAAATGTTCCTTGGTTGGCGAAAAAAGAGGAATAACGTAAGAAACGTTACGAGCCAACAACCTGTTCTTATTTTTAACGGAGACAATTTTCAGATGAGCGCATCTCTCTTCGAACCGAATTGCCCGTGCGCATAATAAGGAGAGACTGAGACATAATAGCTTGGCGGTCCACTCAGCAAGATTAACAGAGCTACAAATCGCTGCTTACTGTGGAGCACATAGCTACTGCTACAGGGCACTCCTCGCCTGCAAATAAGCGGGTAATACCGCGCTGTGTGGAAACTGCCATTTGTATAATGCCGACGTTTACTTTTAGTGCTGGTCGGGGAGTCAAGCCATACCACTCGCTCCCTCTGAATTCTTCTCTCTCCCACTCACTCATCATCTCTCTCTCTTTTATAATACTATTTCTCTCACTAAAAAGTTGTATTTCATCCCCACCATACCACAAAGCAAAGATGACAACTTTTGGCGGATGCTGCAAGTACTGTATACAGACTACTCCCACTCAACGATTCACACAGACCCGGAAATGACTTGGCTTCCCGTATATGATAATATACTCAACGTACGTGGGACGAGGCTAATTGGTTTGAGGAAAATCTCGAGGTTTCCCCGTCATGTTTCTTCAAAGATTATGTAGAAGCTTCAGTTTACTATAGAAGTGGTTTTGTGTGGTGTTTAATTGGTATTTGTGTAATAACTGATACTATAGCTCACGCCACCAAATTAGGCAGCTCTGGAAAATTGCGATGTTGCAATTGGATCATGTCAGTAGTTTGTAGTAGAGAATCACTAACCTGTATGCACGAATTGACAACACTTCTTGTACAGTACTTGAGGAATAGGATGAGCTATGACCTTGAGATGCGCAGTGGCAAATATGCGGTGTTGCCATGAATGGGATCATGTCAGTAGTTTGTAGTAGAGAATCACTAACCTGTATGCACGAATTGACAACACTTCTTGTACAGTACTTGAGGAATAGGATGAGCTATGACCTTGAGATGCGCAGTGGCAAAAGCGCATTTGGCAGCGGAGGGGGAAGCTCCGGGCTCACTCACTCGCCAGCAGTCTCTCTGTTTTTCTCTGTCTGTAGGCAGTTGCTTCTGCTCTTGCGCAACTCACAGCTCAACCTATACCTTCCTTACTGTACATTGTTGCATAGGCTACAAGTTTGACGCTAGCAGTCTTATCATCGAAGTCGGTTGTTTTTGCTACATAGCAATTTCTTTAAGCAGCCTAAATGTGGTATAGTAAAATATTGATGACTGAGAAGATTCCGATCAGAGATGAGACAGCTTATGTGGCTGTAAAGTGGAAACTAAATTCTTCTTTAAAAATGTAATGCATTTTGCGGTTCTGGGGAAAACTTGTAGTGAAACTATTCTATCTTCACTCCATTTAATGTAGACAGATTGCGGTGTTGCCAGATATAGGACCATGCCAGCAGCGGATCTTCGAAAATCACAATTTTCAACGTACGAATTGTCGATACTAGATAATAAGTGAGGTACTAATGACTTTTTACCACAACTTGTTCCCCTTCAGTCAATTCAATAAAAAAAAATCAAATTAGTTTAGTTGTCTTAATCACATGACATACAAATGAGTTGCTTTCGCTTATAGTTATAACGCTATCATGCATAATAAATCAATAATCAGTTTTTACACAATAATACCATGAAACATCAAAATACTCGACAATGAAAATAAAAATCTAGCAACATAATGACGACCGCGAGCCGTAGCAGGAATCTTTTCAATCAGATAGAGATAAGCTGCGTTCTCGTAGGTCCTGCTTGTGACGGTGACCAGCAAAAAAAAAACTGTTCTCTGCTGCTGTAAAATCACTTCCTGGTGGTTCGGAACCCACCTAAAACTGTAGGTCCAACTCATCAATCACCATCATCCAACTCATTACCCACGCACAAGTCTCAGACCTATGTGGGCTTCATCCTCAAAAAAAATAAAATAATAATAATTCACCGTAAATAATAACATATTATAATTTAATAACAATAATATCACAGCAATAGTGTCGCGCTACAATTTAAATATACCGTACATAATAATATTATCAGTACACAAATATTTTATAGATTTTAGTGGAAAAGAACTATACCTACAGAGGACATAACTATCAACTTCAGTCACTTTCGATCACTCTGAAACTCGACCACATTGGTTTTCATGTACTCCTAAACGATAGTAAGTCGAATATTGTAGAATAGAAATGTATTGCATAATAGGTAAGGCAAATTTTTACTCTCTCATGTTTACTATATCAAGCGCCTCGTTTATTAATTAATTAATTTATTTACTTACCGTATTTATTTATTCACAATTGTCACATTACATCAAATATTCTGAGTTTCACTCAAATGATTGGTGACATGTCAATTCTTTAACTACTAGGTTCACTATACAGTGAAGAAGAAAAGAGAAACAATTATATACCAAAATGGTATGTATATCTGTCAATAACATACAACACTCTCCTTTATAGCTATAATAATAGTAATGAGTCTTCCCATATAGCACACTAAGTATTTGAAACGTTTTAGATACATATTAATGGAACCTAAACAGTACGTCCCATGAGATATGTGTCATAAATGTTTCTGATATGTATTTTTCAAGCATCAAATGATACGTATCTCTAGGTAGGTTTCGGAAATGTATTAAATACATTATCGTGAAACATACCCACAATGCTGTGCGATTGTGCTTTTGCATAATATGCGCTGATGCGCCCATTTGCTCATTCTTACATTCTGAACTCATCAACTGGATCTGGATGATGAAGCCAAATTGGAATAAGCAACTTGTCGATCACCGTGGTAATTAGCTTACTGCATTAATTTGATCTGATGTATAATTTATTTATTTATTTTTCATACATGCACAAATCATGGCAATGATTGGGAGAGAAACAACCCAAAACTGTTCTCTCCCAAATTTCATTAAGATAACTCAGTCCAAACAAGGTTATGTTTTCACTCCAATTAACACAAAAGTTTTCAGTCCAAAATACAAGATACTAAATTTTTAAATTTTGAGAGATTATTTAATAGATCAAAATGAAATAAAATGCACTTAAAAATCAATTATATAATCGATAATTGTTATATATTTGATATGTATCATTTATATATTTGAATCGTTGCGCTAGTTGTTTATAGTTACATATTGGAAATATATTTGAGACGTACGTTTGTTATATATTCGATACATATCATTTATATTTCAATGGAACGTTTCACAAAAGCGGACATTTATTTCACCTATCAGAAATGTTTCAGGGAGGTCTCAGATATGTTTTGAAACGTATCTGGAACACATCGTAAGTTTCAATGAAACATATCTAAGACATTTATGAAATGTTTCTGTGCTGTATGGGTTAGTCAGATGTCTTAAGACCTAAGTTATTTAATAAATTAATAAAAAATGAAATTCAGCAGCAGAGTATAAGGTTTTTTGAACTAGTAATTTTCGTACTGTTTGTTTAAATACTGTTATAGATTCGATATTTCTGATGGCTGCTGGAAGTTTATTAAAATGTCTCATCCCAGAATAAAACGGCGTTTTTTCAAATGCTATACTTCGGTGGATTGGGAAAGCAATCAGGTTTCTATTTCTGGTATTGTATTCGTGGTTGTCAATACAGAGTTGGAACTTTTCAGAATTCAGTTCAACAAATATTAATAATTGATAGATGTTGATGGATGGAAGAATATGGATAGATGTTTGATATTACAATAATTGTATAGAATACAAACCATAAATATTTAGAAGGCCTTAGCCTTGAAAATTGAGAATAAACCAACCTGAATAGCTTGGATATATTTACTGAGCATCGATGTGGTTAGAGCTCTGCGATTAGCTTGTATTTTGGAAAGATTACTCAGAATTTGACTGCCGGAAGCTGGTCTTGCTGAATGACGTGTTACGGTTTGAGTGTGAGCGAGTGTGTTGTGTGCAAAGCATTACCGCGTGGTCTTCGAACAGATAGAAAGCAAACAGCACTTAGGCCGAAGTGTACTAATTGAACACTAACAACCAGATTGCATCACGATTGGACCTAACTGGTGTTCTAATTTGAAACAACAAGTATGTCGCGTGCTGTGCTGTACTGTGCTGTGCAGGGCAGAGCAGTACAGGCATCCCGACTGTTCATTCCATTTATGATTCAGACATCAATGGTGTGAGTGGTCCATTTTGGTCTCTCCATTTGTGATGAAGATTAGATGGTGAGAGCTTTGCATCCACTTCTCAAGTTGGATGAGTTTAGTCAATACCAATATTTACTGTAGCATGTAGCTACTGAACTGTTTTGGTTCTATTCAGATAGATGTCATTGAGCCAAATTATATTTGTTACTGATGTGAGACAAACATTCATACGAACACGATGATTTCAATGCTATAGTTGCTGAATGTGAGGATATTTTGAAACCAATCTTTTTTATTGATCAAAATTCATAGAAACAAACATTTTGGCTTGCCCCATTACACAACCCTGGTAACACATACGATTCCAAGCGGCTATTCTGGAACTATTCAAACATCTCTAGTCTTCTATGAACTTAGAGTAGTAGTTTTCTGGCCTACATTTTAATAACGGGACTTTTGTGTCTTTCTCGGTTGACTTTCACTGCATTTCAGTGAGCTTCAATTTTCTTTTTTTTTAAATGATTTAATTCTAGCTCAATTTACTTGTGTATTGTTCTTCTCCGTTACTTTCTAGACGGTTTTTAGTTCTTGATTTGATTCTCATTTTTTCTTGTTGCTACTCCTACTAGTGGGCATGACTTGTTATGACCTTCAGCCAATCAGAAACCGTCAATGAAGTCCTGCCTATCCGTTAGCCAAGAGTATCATTCCGTGTTTAGTAGCATATATATTAAGCTGCTCTGTACTTCAGTTCCAGTTTGTTTGAGATTGATAATGGAGTAACATCTGAGTATCTTTTTATTTTTTTATAAATGTGGTTGTGACAACTTCGTCTCATTACTCATTATACTTTTCATTTATTTTATACAGTTTGCAGGGGAAAGTTATATTTTTTCCCGTAATGTATGTTAAGTGTGTAGTTTTCGATATTGTAGTGGACCGAGCGGGTCAGACTACAAAGGAAAAAGAAAAAGGGTTCAGTAGGTAAGAGGTGAGACGTAATGAGAGATTCGAGTTTTGGATTAGTACGTTTACTTGTTACCTTCTAGAGTACAATACATGGCGGTGCGAGGTTAGTCAGCGGCTTCCATGTGAAGATTGGTTGGAGTTTACGGGCTTGGCGAGAGAGAGTGGCTGGGTCTAGCCGGCGGCCACGCGGGTGTAGTCGTCAGGAGAGTTGATCTGCAAGTCAGCTCTGAGAGCTGGTCCTCTCAAGTCAGTGTTTAAATACTGAGGTCAAGTTGGTTTTAAGCTCGTGGGCGAGGTCGCCTCTGATTGGACGCCTATCCGTTAGCTTCTTGTGACCATTTAAGGAGCGATTTGGATTGCCAACGAAGGAATGCCCTTGGAAAGGAGACGCCTTTCTGTCTAGGCTTTTTCGTAACCAAAATACGAAGGCTAAAATATGCCTCAGGCCATACCAGGCCTTACAATATTATATTTATCACATTCATATTACAAGACGACGAACACCGAACACTATACGTTTCCTAAGGTTGCAGGACAAAGCCATTACGCTCCAGACAACTGATGTCTTTAAAGTCAACAAAAATAATGAAATTTTTCGAATTCATCCGGATGAACGCGGAAAAGTCATTGAAAATTAGAACCTGCCATTGCGAGGAGCCGCGGACATTTGAACGATGTGATGTACGCTACCACAAATAAATGTATAAATGTGTCTTTAGAATGAGAAAAGAATTCCTTTGACATACAGCATTTTATTACATTTCAATATCTATGAGAAAAGAATTCCGTTGACACACAGCATTTTATTACATTTCAATATCTACCCGTAGGAAAGATCCTATAGAATATATAGGCAGTTCGATAATTTCGTACTGACCATCCGGCTAGATAGGAAAATTATTCCGCAGTTCCTTGTTTAATCAGCTACAATATTTCAACTAGAGAGCAGAAACAATCTCTGCAAAGAAACAGGAGAACAAATAAATATTCCGACCATCCTGATTCTCTCCGGCATCTTCCTGCTGGATAAATAAATTTTCCATTGTAAAAATGAAGTGAAGGGTGAGGCTTGTGTTGTGATTGGCGCTTCTTTTTTCCCGCTGTTTTTCTCCCGTCCTTCTTTCCGCTTTTTTCTTGGGCGATGTATTGTAAATATTGTTCTAATTTAAGAGCACTGTCTTCTTTCACCCTTCGACTGCCAAATCGAATTTCGATGTTTGCAGGTGCCAAATGCTTATCCGGCTGTGAAACTGCCTTGCCAACGACATTCCCCAGTATCATGGAGGGTGCGAGAAGAAAAATGACAACAAATAGGGGTGCAACTGCGACAGAAGAGAGCGACCTACAAACAATATCGAGAAGCTTCTCGCTATAAAATAAATGTTAAACTTGGATACTCTTCTACAGATTTATGTATTTTTTCCGAGTCAATCGTCTTGCCTTGTTCTTAGACTTCGTTCCACTGCCCTCCACTCCTTTAACATGGTTCAATGTTCCTTCGCACGTTTTTTTGCTTCGAGGATTGAATCTCACTCTATTGTCAATCTTTCTATCATTGTTGCAACATTTCTCACATTTTCTTATTTTTACCATTCACTGCGATAAGACGGTAAAATATATGGATGGGTGGAGCTTTCAAGTGGGTTCCGTACTTGTGAATATTTTGAAAGTAACAATAACATTGAGTAGCGTAGGTGATATCACCTATAAGCAACAAGGCATTTTCAACAATATTTTGAAGACAAAGTACGCAAAAAAGATAATCTTTCGAACGTTTCTTCCCAATTTAATATTCTATTAGTAACATATAATTTTGTAAAACTAACGAAATCATTTTTTGCATTTTCTAATACCTTTATAAAGAAATAGAAGAAATAGAAGAAATAGTGGAATCCCGACACATATTTATATAGTGGGAGCCACAAAATTCAGAACTGCTATTAGATTTAAGACTATACATACAGTATTGTCTAAAATGTTTATTTTTTATTTATTTTATTTTGAATAAACTCCTCTGGTAGTGCTGTACTCACAACCAAAGAAATTATTTTTATTATTATTATTATTATTATTATTAGAATTATTAGAAAATCACCCCAATACAAGCTAAACTTAGCTTCTGGGGTTGCCACCACTAGAATTATTATCATAATAACTATTTATATATTGAATCTTGTTAAATTGTTGTATATTATTTATTAATTGCATGTACTGTTATTTACATTCAATAAAGCTTATAAAAAAAAAATTATTATTATTATTTTTATTATTATTATTATTATTATTATTATTATTATTATTATTATTATTATTATTATTATTATTATTATCATCATTAATATCAATTGTTTCATCCCTTCAAGCAAAGCTTGTGCTAAGGGATGGAGCATCTCCAAATTGCCAATATCATAATTATAAGACATTGAATTAAAAAATAACATGTATACTACAAGAAACCTGAAAACACATATTATTTGTTCTCCTCATTATACAAATGTTTGTGTATGGGCTATTGGTTTCAAAGATACAATTGAATATTTGAAGCAACATAAAAACAAGTTTGATACCTAAAAACACGTATAGATTTCTATTATTATTATAGATGAATAAATCTTCATAAATTCTTCAGTTTCAATCTTCATAATTACAGTGGGTTATCTTTACCTTATTTAAAACTACTTTATTTACGTAACTTTAAAAAATATAATTGTGACTTATTAGAAAGCATATTATTAATAACACAAAAGGTTGTATATGAGAAAAAGTTTGGATATTAACTATGAGATTTTATGTGAAGCATTTACGTAATAAGGGTGAAGTCTGGACAAAAATTCGTCCATTCAAACTTAACCTTGATAACTTCGAACTGCGAGACTATAATTAATACATGCTATATAATTGGGATATGATAAGCTTTGAATTGAGTTATAATGCGTCAGATTTTGGCAAACTCTAAACATGATATTTCTTTGAAATTTTGGAAAGAAAATAAAACTTTCACCAGATTTTTCCCCGTTGACAAATTGTGAATAGGAAAACGATAATGCTATGAGCATGGTGGATGGGACAGTTACTTAAAAGATCTTGGAAATGGGAGACTGGCGAATGCGCTTCGAAATGAAATTGAAGGGTTGGATCTGTGGCCGGGACTGTTCTTGTGAAAAGGGAATAGTATAGTGACGGGTTGAAGAGGAAGAAGTAAGGATTGAAGCGAGAAATTAGACAAGAAGGACAAAGAGGATAAGAAAGGCTTTCGGAAACTGAGAAGCGTCTGCCCCAGAATCCAATTATGTCTTTCGCTCCAAAAGTTGCAAGACCGAATCGAGTTAAGGCTGGAATCAAGACTATTTTCCTCCAAACAATAATTGAAAATCTATATTTTCGTCGACGAACCAAGTAAGTATTGAATTAATTATATTGTACAAGGTAGCTCAATTTGTATAACTTTGTTGAAAGTCTTGGCAAGGGAAAATGTGCTGCGTTGGTTTAGCGTTGAAGCTCTCATATATCTATTACACATAGCTTTTGTTCTATAACTACATTGTAATGCACTTTTAAAGATCCTTTTATGCTATTCTAGGGATGTAAACAACCTCAAGGTTTAATTGGTTTATTGAATCATAATATTGATCAAATTTTTGGATTGTTTTAGTTGGAGCACAAACCTTTCGATTACCCTGACCCAGAGCAGTAAGATTTTGTCAGTGATTGTAAGAGGTAACAAGAAGAAAGGAAGTTATGAATATGAAGAATTCTTTTTTTCTCTTTTTTTTTGAGGATGAAGCCCACATAGGTCTGAGACCTGTGCGTGAGTAATGAGTTAGATGATGGTGATTGATGAGTTGGACCTAAAGTTGTAACACATCCCGTTTTGACCAAGGTCAAAATGAGAAGGCACAAAAGAAGGTGTTGCGCCTAGAGGCGGCGAATCATAAAGAATTGATAACATGTTAGTCAAGAGCAGGTAAATCAAAATAAAAAGAGGATTTCCGAATGACAAAGTCACCAGTACTCGATATATATTAAGTTAAAGAAATACAAAGATATGAAAATAAGTAATACATTTTAGTTACAAAGTTTAAAGTCATGACTATTTAATTTATCGATGAATTTTAGCTTAGTAGGCCTACTAGCAAATAAGTCTGGTTTTTCGGAGATAATTATTTCGAAGCGAATTACGAAGTAAATTATTGTAGATCAGCTTTCCATTATTGAAGAAATTGTCATTGTAATAAGTGTCCATACTGAATCCTGTTAGGTTTTGAATATAGTTTTTGCAATCGTGATTTTGATCAGTTTATTTGTCCAACTTATGCAGAAAATCTCATCCTTTGTTTATCGAGTACATAATTAAAAAAAAAACCTGTAGAAAGAATAAAATACAATATTATCTAAATCGATTTACAATTAAAAACGTAGTTGACCTAGACGAGAATCAACCCAAATTGCCTAGATTACACATCAAAAGGTTACAATTTTCAGTTCAAGAAAGAATGAATTTATAATCAAGAAAGTTAAACATGAGAAACAAGTATCAAATTCGTAAAAAGGAATAAATTACGGAAGATAAAATTTATAAGAAAGTTACAAGAGAACTTGTCTATTCAGAAAGAAATTAAATTAAATTAATCTTACTTAGGTTAAGTAAATTTAACAATGACTAAAAGAAAATCATATCAGAAGGATCAGAACTTTTACAGAAATAATTGATTAAAAGAAAGGCAAAATTAACAATTGAAAGAAACTATTACAGAGATTCACGAGGTTGAACAAGATCAATCAAGCAATAGGCCTACGAATATGTAGAAATACGAACAAAACTTACCCAAATTGGTTTTTTTTTTAAATATTGGTGACAATATCAAATGAAGAAAATAAAAGAAGAAATTAAAACAAATTAATGAGTATCCATACTCGAAAATAAATCTCTTAACCCATGAGAAAATGAAGAAGAATAATAGTTTGATTCAACCAATATAGGTTCAGTCTCCATTTTTGAATCGAACAGAATCATCCTTTTCGGTTAGCCTCAGTCGGGCAGTTGGAACAGAACTACCAACGTAACCACACAGAATAATACATTTTACCACCATACTTACTAATGATAAATTTATTAGAAATTACCAACGAATTTCAATAATTTGTAATAGGAAAATAAAAAGAAAATAAATAAGAAAGAATTAAATTTTGATACAAAGTTTTAGGTGGATTCCGAACCACCAGGAAGTGATTTTACAGCAGAAAACAGTGTATTTTTTGCTGGCCAATCTAATCGGTCTCCATTAAAAAGAGTGCCCAGGAGAACGCAGGTTATCTCTATCTGATTGAACCTGCTACGGCTCGCGGCTATCACTTCCCAGTTATTGACATTCAAATAATAGATAGGGAGAATTTAGGTAAAACTTTGTTTTGGTTAGGTAAAGAAAATTATGCAATAGAGAACGTGAGTGAGCTAAAGAACGTCCCAGACCAGTTATCACATAATAGATTATCACCATAATCTAATGTGTCAATGCATGAAAAACACGATAAAAACATGCAGAAGGAGGCTAAAGTCCGGCGCCAGGAGGAACTCAAACGTAGGCGATCAGCCTCCATGCGCGATTCCAAGTCATCAGCTGGCAAATAAATGATTACTTTAAACGTGTTCAAAAATGTACATTTTCAGTGATTTAGATGGATAGAAATCTTCTGATTAAAATTTATCCAAGATTTGCTTCATAACTATTTTTATTCCAATCCAGCAACTGGATTCCAACTTCTTGCTTATGAATAAGATGCATTTCGTCATGAAGTACGAGTTTCGGAATCATAATTAGTTCTAAATAATCATTTATCATTTGATAATTATTTTATATTAATTTTGATGTCATTTACTACTCATAAAAACAAAAAAAAACAAAAATGATATCTAATGACTGCAATAATATAAACAAAATTCAAAATTGAGTTAAAATTATTTCAAGTATTATTTGTTCATTAAATGTGGTTTTTTACTACTTTTTTCTTGGTAGAAAATACTATTGCCATCAAGTTTTAAGACTAAAAATATGCTCAATAATAGTTTATCACGAATAAAAGCATTAAATTTCGTATCAGAATGTCATATATTACCCTCAAGTTAAAAAAAAAGAAAAATAATATAAATGTTACCTTCTCAACAGAGATCAATAAAGCCTAATAGTAGTCTTTCAATTAAATTTCTTCTATAACCATTGAGAATGTGATACCAGTTTTTATTTGGAGAACTTAGAGAGTTGTGAATGTTGTTGTGGAAGAATGAACAGTGATTCTCAGCGTTATTGGCTTGTGTCAATATTGATTTCCAGGAGCAATTAATTACTTTTTTCTGCACTCTCTTCGTCTTGTAGTTTATTTTTGACACTTTTATGATATTTACTTAGAACTCTGTAGAATGTTCTATAATTAGAATTTAATGGAATCTTATCGAAAGCTGTGGAATGTCTTATGTTTATTCTAGAATTCGATAGAAGTTGATAGAAAGATGGAGAGATGTCTAGTTCATATCTAGTTCTTTCTAGATTATGGAAAAATGTATGAATAGGAGAGACTTTCTTAAAAGTTAGTTCAGTTGTTCTACATTGATAACAAGTGGCAGTGTATTGTGAAGTTCCCGTTTCGGAAGTAGGGCAGACTGGTGGTTCTGGCGCAGTTTTTCTTGAACCTTAAATTTAAGGTTAACCTAAGTCAACCCACCCAAACCTAACCTAACCTAAAATAGGTAAGTTCAAGTAGAATCAACGCAATCTATCCGATCCCCAAAATTCCCATTTTCACGGGAGTTAAAATTCACAAAAAAATTTGAACTTTTTAACCCCTGAAGGGAATTTCAATTTGAAGACGCCATCTGGTTCAGCCTTTCAAGGCATCCCAAATTCATGTATCAAATACCATTTTCCGATCACGATTAATTGAGGAAAAAATAATAGAATTTTTGGGCGTGGTCGCCTCGCTAAAAGTGGTGGTGGTTCTGGCGCAGTTTTTCTTTAACCTTAAATTTAAGGTTAACCTAAGTCAACCCACCCAAACCTAACCTAACCTAAAATAGGTAAGTTCAAGTAGAATCAACGCAATCTATCCGATCCCCAAAATTCCCATTTTCACGGGAGTTAAAATTCACAAAAAAATTTGAACTTTTTAACCCCTGAAGGGAATTTCAATTTGAAGACGCCATCTGGTTCAGCCTTTCAAGGCATCCCAAATTCATGTATCAAATACCATTTTCCGATCACGATTAATTGAGGAAAAAATAATAGAATTTTTGGGCGTGGTCGCCTCGCTAAAAGTGGTGGTGGTTCTGGCGCAGTTTTTCTTTAACCTTAAATTTAAGGTTAACCTAAGTCAACCCACCCAAACCTAACCTAACCTAAAATAGGTAAGTCAAAGTTGAATCAACGCAGCCTATCCGATCTCGAAAATTCCCATTTTCACGTGGGTTCCGAACCACGAAAAAATTTGAACTTTTTAACCCGTGAAGGGAATTTAAATTTGAAAACGCCATCTTGTTCAGCATTTCAAGGCATCCCAAATTCATGTATCAAATACAATTTTCCGATCACGATTAATTGAGGAAAAAATAATAGAATTTTTGGGCGTGGTCGCCTCGCTAAAAGTGGTGGTGGTTCTGGCTCAGTTTTTCTTTAACCTTAAATTTAAGGTTAACCTAAGTTAACTCATTCAAACCTAACCTAAATTATCATAGGTAAGTCAAAGTTGAATGAACGCAATCTATCCGATCTCGAAAATTCCCATTTTCACGGGAGTTAAAAATCACGAAAAAATTTGAACTTTTCAACCGCTCAAGATAAATTGAATTGAAAGGTGCCATCTTGTTCGGCTTTCAAAGGCACTCCAAATTCATATATCGAACACCATTTTCCGATGATAATTGATTGGAAAATAAAGATTTTCCCACGCTTACATGTTTTTTCCCACGCTCTTTCCAACCCAACTAGACCTCCTAGCTTTACCAAACCTACCATTAATAATTGGGGAAAATAATAGAATTTTAATAGCATAATTTATTGAAAAAGAGAAAATAATAGAATTTTTGGGTGTGGTCATTTATACTAAAAGCACTGAGGATTCTGGCTCAGTTTAATGGAGGTTATAACGAAAATTTTAACGCTGGTTTTAATGGTAGTTTTAACGGTGGTTTTAACGGAGATCAGTTACCAACTGATTAGCCATCTTGTACTAGCTTTATTATCACTTACCCAGTGGTTCGGAACCCACCTAAAATAAATTTTATTAGATGGCTCTTGTTCAAATTTCCAAGGCGATTCAATATAGATATAGCAACACCATGTAATATAATCCAAGTCAATTTAATCTAACATTTGAGATCCTGAAAATTCCAATTTCCATGAGAGTTATACTGCAAGGTAATTAAAAAAAAATTCCACACTCCTTCCCTGTCTATCATAATTCAACCTGCAAATCAAATTTAATCTATCATGACATAGGTGAGTTCTAGCTAATTGATATTTTTTCACAATGCATTGCTACATTACAACATACTGCTTATAAGAAAAATCAAGAGTTGAAAAATCACAGAATATGAACCAAATCTACTTCCCTCAACCTAAATTATATTGAATGGTGTCCCCAGCCACTTCAAAATCATTTTGTCAAACTTCATTACTATATAAAGGCTTGTAACCACATTTCTTGTTCAGTCTTCACAAGTAGCCTGAACAGTGAATACCTTTCTTAATGAAACAAAGGTTGGTGGGATAATAATGCTATTATTGCTAACCGATGAGATGGTAAATCTATTAATTTGAATGATAACCAATGAGAGGTATATATCAATATCATTTGTGACTGAGAGGATAGATAATCTTTCAATTGAATTGGTTATTGGCAAGATAGGAAATAGAGTATAATGTGAAAGCTTACCCTACCTTACCTAATGTCTGTGAGAATGTTAGGGTATGTATCAATATTATATTATTTGTGGTTGATAAGATGGCTAATATTTTAATTTTAATGATGATTTCATAAGATGAGAAATAGGGTATATATCAATATCATATAGACAAAAAAGCTTATTGAATTGCTGTCTGATGAGATGATTGATGCATTAATTACATTTGTGTTTGAGGAGATATACTAAAATTCAGGTATAGGTTTAATTAAGATGCAAATCTGCACAAACCCTATCTTCTTCAGTTCACAAAATCGGTTCAAACTCATGTATCAAAGCCAGCACCATATAAAGGCTTGCAATTCTTCACTAGCAACCTAAACAGTGAGTACCACTCTCTTAATCAAACACAGGTAAGTGGGATAATAATGTTATTATATTATTGGTAAATTATGAGATGGTAAATCTATTAATTTGAGTGATAACCATATTGTTGGTGGCTGACAAGATAGCTGATATTTCAATTGAATTGACAATTACCAAGGTTGGAAATAGAGTATATATCAATATAAAGCCTATAATTATAATGTGAAGGTTTATTGAATCATCCTCTTCATCCACTACTCACCCAATGTCTGTACAATGAGGATCTATCATAATCTGGTCTGGATGGTGATGATGTTTTGGGTATATATCAATATTATTGGTGACTGATAGGATAGTAACAATCAATTTCAGTGATGACTGAGAACATGGGGTATATATCAATTTAATACTATTTGTGGCTGATAAGATGGGTAATATATTAATTTCAATAACAACTGACAATATAGGGTATATATCAATGTAATATTATTAGTCACTAACAAGAAGGTCAATTGAACCAATGTCTGATGAGGGAGTAAATCTATAACAAGAATGGAGAGTAATAAGGTGACTAATCCATTCAATGATAACTAATGAGATGGCTATCAATGGTATCTGATGAGATGAGAAGATATTTATTTAGAAGTTCAACTTATTCTAACCAAGAAGATATAGTGAATTATACTGGATTTGAGGGTATACATGTATTATTGGTGACTGATAAGATGGTTAATTACACTGGTAACAGGGGATATAGCAAATAGTGATATACTGAGTGTACATATATATTTTATTATTGATAACTGATATATTAATTGAATTGATGAGATGATTAACTACACTGGTGCCTGAGAAGATGGGGGTGATATTTATTTAGAAATTGGATCAATTCTGCTCACCAAGGTAGTTCAAATTTTTGCATCACACTCTAATTTCTGATGATGAAAAAAAAATATGTAACTGATGAGTACATTGTGTTATAACTTCTTGATTTTAACTCTTAAATCTGAATAAAACTCAAATATTTCTCTGAACTATTGGGTTGTGTTAGTGTTTTAATTCATTTTTTTTTTGTTTTGGAAGAAATCAGTAGTTATATTCAAAGTGGAATTTCCCAGTTCAAATTGTATATAACATGAAATTTAGATTTTTCATGGAAAATTTGTGAAGAAAGCATTAGTGGGCTATGACTGTTATATCTTTACTTGATTGTGTTTTGAATAAATAAATGATTTAGTAACAGAAGATGACTAATCTATCAATTTTATTGGTTACTAACAAGATGGTGGGATACTCATTGTTAAAGTTCAAATTCCCATTACACCCATATTGTGAGGGCTCTCCACACTCCACATATTCTATTAATTTCATTGATAACTGAGGAGATGGTAGGTCTATTAATTGAATTTGTGACTGATGGCTAATCAATTAATTACACTGGTGGTTGGGGATTTAGTAAATGTTAGGGTAGATTAAAATGTAATTTATTAACATTGATTACTGACAAAATGACTAATCTATCAATTACATGGTGAGGAAGAGGGTATATTATATTTTATTAGTGACCAACAAGATAGTTGATACTCTGTTTCAATTAAGGACTGATTGAAATGGTGACTGATGAGATGACCAATCTATTCATTATTCCAGTGTTTTATGAGAAGGGTGGTAATGTATTGATGAAATTGGTTGATCAAATTTGTAACTGATGGATTGAATGCTGATGAAGATATAGGTATATATGTATCAATATTAATGGTGAGTGAAAGGAGAGCTAATATTTCAGTTGAAATAGCAACTGAGAAGATAAACAATCTATAATTTTTAGGTGGGGACTGATGAGACAGCTCAGCTTTTCATTAAATTGTTGATGGTGGAGCTGATAATTTTATTGGTTTCTGATGAGATGGAAAATCTTTCAATTGAATTTGTGACTGTTGGCTAATCAATTAATTACACCAATGGCTGGGGGGGTTTTAGTAAATGGTGATATATGTACAAAATTTTAGGGTAGATGAAAATGTAATTTATTAAATAGATTACTGACAAGATGACTAATCTATCAATACATTGATGTCCAAAAAGATGGAAAATAGTGGATGATCTCACATGCACCTAATGAAATGATCAATGAATTTATTAAATTGATGGCTCAAGAGGTGGTGGATGTATTGATATTAGTTGGAGACTCATAAGATGGTTAATCTACTAATTAGGCTACATCAGCAGCTAAAAATGACAAATCTTTGAATTTAAAGATGGTGGGGTACTTATTTCAGTCCAACTTTTCAAAACATCCATAACATGCATCCCTGTAATTTCTACATGCTTCTTAATTTATTAATCACATTGATGACTAATGTGTAGAAGGTTAATCTATTAATTTAACTGATAATGTGGTTTGTTGAGGAGATGGGAAATTTAGGGTATATATACTACATGTTAAGTGACTGACAAGTTGACAATGTTGATTTGATTGCTGGATAATCTGTTAAGTACATTAATGACTGAGGAGATGGTAAATAGGTTTATAGCAAATGTTACAATGTCCATATTGTATTACTGATGACTAATATATTAATTACATTGAAGACTGAGGGAATGATAAATATATACTAAATTTTAGGATATATATAATAATATTATTAGCAAGACCGCAGGATGTTTACAGTTTAAATTCCCAATACACCTATAATGCAACCCTCTATCATTTCCACATGCTCCCCAATCTATTTATGGAATTGGTGGTTGATGATATATTAGTTACATTGATTACTGATGATATGGTTGAATATGTATAAATGCTGAATGCTAGGGTATATCATTTGTGACTAATAATTTCATTGAATTGGCAACTGATGACTAATCTATTAATTACTTTTTGTGACTGATGATATGGTAAATCTATCCATGAGAGCAATGAAAAACCAAATTTAAGATTTCATTTTCCCCAATTTATTAACTTAATATCAATAAAAAATTACCATTTGAAACTCAAATGAAGCCTCCAACATTAATTATATTTGATTTTTTCATATAATTTACATTAAAACGAATAGAGGTGTGAGTCTCTTGAACAGAGACTTTTCATCTACTGGACTCAACCTAAAACCACTTGGGTCTGGGGGGTACCCCCAGACCCCTCCCCCTACAACCTCCAATCAAGTATATGTCAGTGACACAATAGAGATCAAAATTGAGTATGAAGTTGAGGTTCACAGAGGAATACAACTCACCCAGTCTTGTCTGTTGAACACCTTTCAGGACCCCCCCTTCCCCCTTTCCTCAAGTATATATCAATATTTATCTTAAATCAGGTGTAAAGTTGACATAGTTGAATACTTTTATTGTTTGAAAAGACCAATGATTTTGATTAATACATTCAAATCTACATTTACATGGGTTTAGGTACCTACATTTACACACCTACATACATTATTCTAGGTATAGGTACCTACATTAATACACCTACACACCTACATAGGTACCTACATTTACACACCTACACAGTACTAGGTACCTACATTTACAAACCTACGCAGGTACCTACACCTACACACCTACATAGGTACCTACATTTACACACCTACACAGTACTAGGTACCTACATTTACACACCTACGCATGTACCTACACCTACATAGGTACATTTACACACCTACACAGTACTAGGTACCTACATTTACACATCTATACCGATCTACCTACCTACATTTATGCACCTACATAGGCACCTACATGTACATACCCACACAGGTTTAGGTTTCTACACCCACATACATTAAACTAGGTTTTGGTACCTACATCTACATTTTGATGGGCTCATGCCTGAGCCCATCTAAATGTATATGTAGGTACCTAAACCCACATGAATTATTTTAGATTCAACCACCTACACCTAAATGCATTAACCTAGATTTACATAATAAATGAACCAATGATGAATCTAAAATCAATAAGATGTACTGTATTATTCAGTTTTTTTTTTTTTTTTTTTTTTTTTTTTTTGAGGATGAAGCCCACATAGGTCTGAGACCTGTGCGTGGGTAATGAGTTGGATGATGGTGATTGATGAGTTGGACCTACAGTTTTAGGTGGGTTCCGAACCACCGGGAAGTGATTTTACAGCAGAGAACAGTGTCTTTTTTGCTGGCCAATCTAATCGGTCACCGTTATGAACAGGACCTACGAGAACGCAGCTTATCTCTCTGATTGAACAGATACCTGCTACGGCTCGCGGCTATCACTTCCCTAATTGCGATGATAATAATTGTTCACTTAATTGTATAATACATATAAGACAAAAAAAAAGAAAAAAGAAAGTTATAGTTATCATTGAAAGTTGTATTTTAAAATTGAATTTGTGATGTACCCTCAAATGTACCTTTTGCATGGAAGTATAGATTGGATTTTGGATTGATTTTTGGGATGAAGGGGGGGTCCTGAAAGGTGTTCAACAGACAAGACTGGGTGAGTTGTATTCCTCTGTGAACCTCAACTTCATACTCAATTTTGATCTCTATTGTGTCACTGACATAAACTTGATTGGAGGTTGTAGGGGGAGGGGTCTGGGGGTACCCCCCAGACCCAAGTGGTTTTAGGTTGAGTCCAGTAGATGAAAAGTCTCTGTTCAAGAGATTCTAGACTCACACCTCCATTCGCTTTAATGTAAATTATATGAAAAAATCAAATATAATTAATGTTGGAGGCTTCATTTGAGTTTCAAATGGTAATTTTTTATTGATATTAAGTTAATAAATTGGGGAAAATGGAATCTTAAATTTGGTTTTTCATTGCTCTCATAGATAGATTTACCATCTCATCAGTCACAAAAAGTAATTAATAGATTAGTCATCAGTTGCCAATTCAATGAAATTATTAGTCACAAATGATATACCCTAGCATTCAGCATTTATACATATATTCATATTCAACCATATCATCAGTAATCAATGTAACTAATATATCATCAACCACTAATTCCATAAATAGATTGGGGAGCATGTGGAAATGATAGAGGGTTGCATTATAGGTGTATTGGGAATTTAAACTGTAAACATCCTGCGGTCTTGCTAATAATATTATTATATATATCCTAAAATTTAGTATATATTTATCATTCCCTCAGTCTTCAATGTAATTAATATATTAGTCATCAGTAATACAATATGGACACTGTAACATTTGCTATAAACCTATTTGCTATCTCCTCAGTCATTAATGTACTTAACAGATTATCCAGCAACCAATTCAACATTGTCAACTTGTCAGTCACTTAACATGTAGTATATATACCCTATTCCCCATCTCCTCAACAAACCACATTGTCAGTTGAATTAATAGATTAACCTTCTACACATTAGTCATCAATGTGATTAATAAATTAAGAAGCATGTAGAAATTACAGAGATGCATTTTATGGGTGTTTTGAAAAGTTGGGTTGAAATAAGTACCCTACCATCTTTAAATTCAAAAGATTTGTCATTTTCAACTGTAGCCTAATTAGTAGATTAACCATCTTATGAGTCTCCAACTAATATCAATACATCCACCACCTCTTGTGCAACCAATTTAATAAATTCATTCATAATTTCATTAGGTAGCATGTGAGATCATCCACTATTTTCCATCTTTTGGACATCAATGATAAACTAGTTAGCCACCATTTTAACTGAAAGATTTCCCATCTCATCAGAAACCAATAAAATAAACATCTTTTTATGTGTTTCAGTCCCCATCTCAATTATAGATTGCTTATCTTATTAGTTTCCAATTCAATTAAAATATTAGCTGTCTTTTCACTCACCATTAATATAATATACCCATTTACTATATATTCATCAGCATTCAAATCAATCCATCTTATTAGTTACAAATTTGATCAACCAATTCCATCAATACAGTACCACCCTTCTCATGAAACAGTGAAATAATAAATAGATTAGTCATCTCATCAGTCACCATTTCAATCATAGATCAGTCACCAATAAAAATATAATATCAAATGTATATATTATAACCTCTTCCTCATCTGCATACACACCAATGTAATTGATAGATTAGTTATATTGTCACTCACCAATAATATTATATACTCCAACATTATATATCCCTATTTACTATATCCTTACTCACCAATCCAATTGATAGGTTTACTATCTCATCAGTTATCAATGAAATTAATAGAATGAGTGGAGTGTGGAGAGCCTCACAGTGTAGGTGTATTGGATATTTGAACTGTAGAAATTAGTGTATGATGTATGAATTTGAACTACCTTGGTAAGTAGAACTGACCCAAGTTTAAATAAATATCCCACCATCTCCTCAGCCACCAGTGTAGTTAATCATCTCATCAGTTATCAATTCAATGAATGGTTTAGCCATCTTATTGGTGATCAATAATAAAATATATTATTCACCTTAACATTTGGTATATCACTATTTGCTATATCCCCTGTTAGCAGTGTAATTAACCATCTTATCAGTCACCAATAATACATGTACATCCTCACATCCAGTATAATTTACCATATCTTCTTGGTAACCAATGTCATCTCATTAGTCAATTAATAAATTGGGAAGCAAGTAGAATTGACAGAAGTATTTTGGAAAGTTGAACTTCTAAATAAATATCTATCTGAGATTAGCCATCTCATCACTTCATTGAATGGATTAGTCACCATATTACTCACCATTCTTGTTATAGATTTACTCTCTCATCAGACATCGGTTCAATTAACCTTCTTGTTAGCCACCAATAATATTACATTGAAATAAACTCTTCTTCTCATGGTTATCATTGAAATTAATAGATTTACAATCTTGTCACTCATCAATAATAATATTGTTATATACCCTAACACCTCCCACCCAGACATGATAGATCCACACTGTTCAGATATTAGGTGAGGGGTGTATAAAGATCCATAAGTCTTCACATTATACAGTATTTATATTGATATATACTCTATTTCATATCTTGCTAATTACCAATTCAATTGAAATATTACCTATCCTGTCAGCTACAAATATTGATATATATCCAATCAAATCAAATTCATTCAGAAAATTGTATATAATACATAATACAAAGATACATTTGAATCATGAAACATAAAATGTGCCTCCATAAACTATATCCAGCTGTGCAGATCATTCTCATCTCATTAAATTAATAGATCAACCTCAATCACCAACTTATATTACCCATCTTATCAGTTACCAATGATTTAATAGCATTATTTTTCCATGCACTTGTATCTGATTAAGAGAGGTGTCTACTGTTTAAATTGCCAGTGAAGACTGGATAAAAAATGTGGTTTGCAAGCCTTTATATAGTGCTGGCTTGAATTTGAACCGTTTTTGTGAACTGAACAAGGTTGGGTTTGTGCAGATTTTCATCTTAATTAAACCTATACCCGAATTTTAGTATATCTCCTCAAACACAAATGTAATTAATGCATCCATCATCTCATCAGACAGCAATTCAATTAGCCTTTTTGTCTATATGATATTGATATATTTCTCATCTTGTAAAATCATCATTGAAATTGAAATATTAGCCATCTTATCAACCACAAATAATATAATATTGATACATACCCTAACATTCTCACAGACATTAGGTGAGGTGTAGATTAGGAGCTTTATTCATAAGCTTTCACATCATACTCTATTTCCTATCTTGCCAATTTGATTGAAATATCAACTATATTATCAGCCACCAATAATATGATACCCCATTTCCCTTCTCATTGGTTATCATTCAAATTAATAGATTTACCATCTCATCAGTTAGCAATAATAACATTATTATCCAACTTACTGTTTATCAGAGGTCTTCACTGTTCACACATGAAGTGGGATGTGGAAAAGGTGGATTCACAAGCCTTCATATTATATTGATACTCTCCAATAGTTCTAATAATCAATTCAATTAAAAGATTAGCTATATACCTTAACATTGTCATTCCACCCAGCCAGACATAATAGATCCCCACTGTTCAGATATTAGGTTAGGAGTGTATAAAGATCCATAAGTCTTCACATTATACTTTATTTTCTACCTTCCCAATTTGATTGAAATATCAGCTATCTTGTCAGCCACCAGTATTGATATATACCCCATTTCCCATCTCATTGGTTATCATTCAAATTAATAGATTTACCATCTCATCAGTTACCAATAATAGCATTATTATCACACCAACCTGTGTTTCATTAAGAACGGCTACTTGAGAAGACTGAACAAGAAAATAAAATAGCAGATTTGGTTCTGTGATTTTTCAACTCTTGATTTTCCTTATAAGCAATATGTTGTGATATAGTATAGGCTCAATTATAGTTTGAACTTACCTAGGTCACAATAGATTAAATTTGATTTGCAGCTTGAATTATGATAGAGGGGGGGAGGAGTGTTTTTTTTTCTAATTACCTTGCAGTATAACTCTCATGGAAATTGGAATTTTCGGGATATGTTAGATTAAATTGATTATACAGCTATACCACAAACATGCTAGGTTTAGCTTTCCACCATTAAATAATTTCATTACATTTTTTTTTTCCAATTAATTATTATTGGAAATTTGTATTTAATACATGAAATTGAATCGCCTTGGAAATTTGAACAAGAACCATCTAATAAACTTTATTTTAGGTGGGTTCCAAACCACTGGGTAAGTGATAATAAAGCTAGTATGAGATGGCTAATCAGTTGGTGACTGACCTCCGCTATAACCACCATTAAAACCACCGTTAAAACCAGCGTTAAAATTTCTGTTATAACTACCATTAAATTTTAACCACCATTAAACTGAGCCAGAATCCTCAGTGCTTTTAGTATAGATGACCACACCCAAAAATTCTATTATTTTTTCTTTTTCAATAAATTATGCTATTAAAATTCTATTATTTTCCCCAATTATAATTGCTAGGTTTGGTTAAGCTAGGAGGTCTAGTTGGGTTGGAAAGAGCGTGGGAAAAAATGTGTGAGCGTGGGAAAATCTTTATTTTCCAATCAATTATCATCGGAAAATGGTGTTCGATACATGAATTTAGGATGCCTTAAAAAGCCAAACAAGATGACACCATCCAATTAAATTTATCTTGAGCGGTTGAAAAGTTCAAATTTTTTCATGATTTTTAACTCCCATGAAAATGGGAATTTTGGGAATTTAAAATGTTGGGTTAAATCAACTTTGACTTACCTATGATAATTTAGGTTAGGTTTAATTGTGTTGACTTAGGTTAACCTTAAATTTAAGGTTAAAGAAAAACTGGCCCAGAATCCTCACCACTTTTAGCGAGGCGACCACGCCCAAAAATTCTATTATTTTTTTCCCCAATTAATCGTGATCGGAAAATTGTATTTGATACATGAATTTGGGATGCCTTGAAAGGCTGAACAAGATGGCGTCTTCAAATTGAAATTCCCTTCACGGGTTAAAAAGTTCAAATTTTTTTGTGAATTTTAGCTCCTCTGAAAATGGGAATTTTGGGGATCGGATAGATTGCGTTGATTCTACTTGAACTTACCTATTTCAGGTTAAATTAGGTTTGGATAGTTGGTTTAGGTTAACCTTAAATTTAAGGTTAAAGAAAAACTGAGCCAGAACCACCACCGCTTTTAGCGAGGCGACCACACCCAAAAATTCTATTATTTTTTTCCCCAATTAATCGTGATCGGAAAATGGTGTTTGATACATGAATTTGGGATGCCTTGAAAGGCTGAACCAGATGGCGTCTTCAAATTGAAATTCCCTTCAGGGGTTAAAAAGTTCAAATTTTTTTGTGAATTTTAACTCCCGTGAAAATGGGAATTTTGGGGATCGGATAGATTGCGTTCATTCTACTTGAACTTACCTATTTTAGGTTAAATTAGGTTTGGGTGGGTTGACTTAGGTTAACCTTAAATTTAAGGTTAAAGAAAAACTGCGCCAGAACCACCACCACTTTTAGCGAGGCGACCACGCCCAAAAATTCTATTATTTTTTCCTCAATTAATCGTGATCGGAAAATGGTATTTGATACATGAATTTGGGATGCCTTGAAAGGCTGAACCAGATGGCGTCTTCAAATTGAAATTCCCTTCAGGGGTTAAAAAGTTCAAATTTTTTTGTGAATTTTAACTCCCGTGAAAATGGGAATTTTGGGGATCGGATAGATTGCGTTCATTCTACTTGAACTTACCTATTTTAGGTTAGGTTAGGTTTGGGTGGGTTGACTTAGGTTAACCTTAAATTTAAGGTTAAAGAAAAACTGCGCCAGAACCACCAGCCTGCCCTACTTTCGGACAGTGCAATCCCGTTGGCGCTATTAGAAACTGTGATACTGAACTTTTGTTGACTGCAGTGTTAATCGCAGTATTTTGTGACAGATTATTCCAGGCATATTTGACAGTTTATACAGTGACTTGTAAGTGGTTGTAGAGTTTCAACTGTTATGTATTAGACGCTTCTCCTTGAATAAATTATTGAACAGTTTATTAGACAGTTTTATTATTATTTAATATTTGATTGGCCTTTGAAATTTGGTGATTGATTTTGTACTGTAATATTGAAAACTCTTTTTCGATTTATCTGCTTCCAATTCATTATTTTGTGTAAGAAATAACTGAACAGTGTGAGTTCTGCATAATTTGTGTTAATGAAGTGTTGCCAGCGTTATTTAAGATATAGAACCCGTAACAATATTATCTACTATATCTTTCAAGAGCAAACACGCTTATAAATATTGCAATATTGCAATGCACTTCTTCGAGGGAGACGATCGTGATTCTGATGCATTGACACTGTCAGTTTTGTGTGCGACACAAGCTCTCCCTTAACCACAACTCTAACGCCGAATTATTGCGCTCTGGGCAGAGACAGAACGCGCGCGGTCTGAGACAAACTTTGCGTTGAGGCGTTGTCGAAATTGCCCCGAAGCTCGCCATGAGAGAGGACACTGGTTTGTGTAATTTCGCCAATTACTCGCCGAGTCTCTCTGAGACTTTCGGGTACGGGCAGCGGGCCAAACAACGTGCACACACACACACACACACCACACACAACACACTCACACAAGGTCCACGACAGACTTCTTGAGACCCGCATCAGTCTTCTTCACCACATCCTTTTTCATCTCTTTATTCTCCTTTTCTTTTATATCTTCTTTTTCTTTTTCTCTGCCTTTTCGTCATTTTTCTTCTTTGCCTCCTGCTCTTCCATCTCTTTCTATGGCTCTACCTACTCCTCCTTTTCCTCCTCTTCCTTCTCTTTCTTTCTCCTACTCTTGTGTTATTTTTCTCCTTCTGCTTGTCCTCCTTCTTTTTCCTTTCATCTTTTTTCGTTTTACTTCTTCATTCTCTTCCTTTTCCCTTCACTTTCTTGGTCTTATCTTGAATTTCCTTCTCTTCCATGTTCTTCTCTTGATTTTCCTTTTCTTTCTTGTTCTTCTCTTTATTTTCCTACCTTCCTCTTCTTCTTCTACATCCTCCTCCTTTTTGTCCTCCTTATTCTCCTTTTTCTTCTCCATATTTTCCTTCTTCTTTCTCTTCCTTTATTTACTCCTTTTATTCTTCTTCTGCTTCTTCTTCTTCTTCTTCTTCTTCTTCTTCTTGTTGTTCTTCTTCTCCTTCTTCTTCTTCTTCTTCTTCTACTACTACTACTTCATCTTCTTCTTTTATTTTATTTCTTCGTCTTCTTCTTCTTCTTCTTCTTCTTCT
Organism: Conomelus anceps; assembly: GCA_948455865.1. NCBI lineage: Eukaryota > Metazoa > Arthropoda > Insecta > Hemiptera > Delphacidae > Conomelus > Conomelus anceps. The sequence goes on along the minus strand of OX418221.1, from coordinate 20,937,133 downwards.
TCTTCTTCTTCTTCTTCTTCTTCTTCTTCTTCTTCTTCTTCTTCTTCTTCTTCTTCTTCTTCTTCTTCTTCTTCTTCTCCTCCTCCTCCTCCTCCTCCTCCTCCTTCTCCTCCTCCTCCTCCTCCTCCTCCTCCTTCTTCTTTTTCTTCATGTTCTTGTTCTTGTTCTTGTTCTTGTTCATGTTCTTGTTCTTGTTCTTGTTCTTGTTCTTGTTCTTGTTCTTGTTCATGTTCTTGTTCTTGTTCTTGTTCTTGTTCTTATTCTTGTTCTTGTTCTTGTTCTTGTTCTTGTTCTTGTTCTTGTTCTTGTTCTTGTTCTTGTTCTTGTTCTTGTTCTTGTTCTTGTTCTTGTTCTTGTTCTTGTTCTTGTTCTTGTTCTTGTTCTTGTTCTTGTTCTTGTTCTTGTTCTTGTTCTTGTTCTTGTTCTTGTTCTTGTTCTTGTTCTTGTTCTTGTTCTTGTTCTTGTTCTTGTTCTTGTTCTTGTTCTTGTTCTTGTTCTTGTTCTTGTTCTTGTTCTTGTTCTTTTTCTTCTTCTTCCTCTCCTTCTTCATCTTATTCTGCCTATTTTTCTTCTTCTTCTTCACCACCATATCCTACTCCTCCTCCTCCTCCTCATCTCCTTCCCCTCCTCCTCCACTCTCTTTTTCTTCTTCTTTCTCTCTTCCATTTGTTACTCTTCTTCTTTTTCTTTCTTCTCTTGTCTCCTACTTGTTCTAAATGCTAGATGAAAGGAGACAGTCTTTGGCAATTGTTTGGCCGCTGCAACGCCGAGTGCCTCCCCCTCCACCATGAGATCCAATCAGCTCTAGACTGCCACCAGTGATTTCAAACAAACTTTGTTTCCCAATTCTCAATGTATTACAAATGGCGATCGTTCTGAACTGTTCTGTTCCTGTGCTCCTAATAAGGAATTAACATTCAATTAATTGTATCTTCGATTGTGCATCAGTGGTGTAGCAGCAGACCCGGAAGACTCGACAATTGCCAAGGGGCGCTTTCAGTTATCTTAGTTAAGCACTATATACTATTATTTTCTCTGAGACCATAACACTATTTTTTAATTTTATCCACTGCAAAGTCTTCAGAAATTTCTCACTTGTTGATTGGAGTTTAATTCTGCAATGAAAATTTCTATGAATATGGAGAAAGTTCATGAAGGTAGTTACATCGTTTGAGTAGTTGAAGAAGGAATCGAATTTAAAATCACTTTGGTTCTTTTTGACTAATTCGCTGCTCCGCTTCTGCCCTCCCTCTTAATTAACAGTGTTCAGCTCTTCAATATTGGAAATACTTTGTATACTATAAAGATTTTTTACTATTAAATAATTGTTTATAGGCTTTTGATTTATATTCAATGTCTAGACTCTAGAGGTAAATATTTTTTACTCAATGAGCATGCTATACTATATGCTTTACTCAATGCTATAGCATGCTCTTGTCGTTAAATAATAATTTTTTTATTAATTTCTCCTTATTCGACAAAGAACTCAATTTAATTGACAATCTATTGTAAAGCTCGGCTCTTATATTGTCAAAACATCTTCATTAGTCAATGATAGTTTATTTCTTCCCCTTGGATTGTGGAAAAATGTGTGTATTGTTTATAGGTTATCGCCATTTGCGGTATGATTCCTGGATTTATAAATCTGTAAAAGCGATTACTCAGAATTTTGAATATTCAATGCATAGAGCCAACTTTCTGAAGCCAGCCATAACCAACCAAACTTTTCAGTTTTTCCAGGAAGTATTTTGGGAAGAAAGAGGAAGTGGAGAAGTAGGAAGAGGCGAAGGACAAGGAGGAGGAGAAGGAAGAGGAGAAGGAGGAGGAGAAGGAGAAGAAGAAGAAGAAGAAGAAGAAGAAGAGGAAGAAGAAGAAGAAGAAGAAGAAGAAGAAGAAGAAGAAGAAGAAGAAGAAGAAGAAGAAGAAGAAGAAGAAGAAGAAGAAGTTTAGTTACTCTGGGATATTTCGTCTTTTCCTCTGTCATACAATAAAGCAGGAACATAATTATTCAAATTTAATTTAAAAGGTAAGATTCAGACCTAAATAGATTCAATTATTTTCGAATTGATTTCCGTTTGATTCAACTTGAATTAAACTCATTAATAAGTATTTTCTTTCATGACAATAATTACTGATGAATATCATTATCTATCAAGCAAACAAAAGCAATACTGTGCAAGTAATGATAACATTGCAGGTACTAGTTGCTAATTGAATAGATGGTTCTTTGGTCTACATCAACATAACCTTCCATTCCATTTTATTCCTTTTAATTGTCTCCTCTCTTATCTTCATACCAATTCTTCTCTTTTTTTATAAATTTGTTTTCTCTTTTCCATCGTACATTTCTTGGTTTTCTGTTTCCATCCTCGATAATAACACATTTTCATCCATCGTTTGTTCAACTTTTCTTCCTATTTCTCTTTCCATCTCCCTTATCAAAACACTCCCACACAAACACGTCACTTCCCACTCCCATTCCCTCTGCATCCACCTCACCCGCCATTTTCCCCTCATCAACTCACCTCATGTCCCTCATTTTCAACCGCATTCTCACGCTGTCATTTTCACTTCGTTCTCTCCGTATCACAGACGACTTCGAGGTATGCATTCAATCAGAAAAACAAATCAGTTTCCGTGTTGTTTGCTTTCCATTGTTTATTCGGATGCGGGTTTGTTTGTGGTGGCCATCTTTATTAAAACAGCCCAGTGCCGATTCCACTCTCATGCGGTAATTTTTCAGCCCTCCTCATCGCCACTAAATTTTCATTCAAACATCATCATCATCATCATTTTGTGCCGAAATAGATTGCGAGTCGTTTGGCTGTGTGTGATGGGTTCGTGTGTGCGAATTTTATTGACCTCTCTTTCCTGTGTGATTTTTCATGTATTGGCGGATGATGCTATCCCAATTGAGAAAGTTATTTGCTTACACTTACAAACTCACGTTTAACTTTTGACTTACATTATAGATTTTGTCTGAATGAATAATGCTAGTTATATTTTCGACATTTTAGTTAATAATGTCAAATACTTGGAGATTCTTTTTCCAAGAATGATAATAAGCGTATAATGATTGTTTCTATTTTTTTTTTTTTTTTTTTTTGGAGGATGAAGCCCACATAGGTCTGAGACCTGTGCGTGGGTAATGAATTGGATGATGGTGATTTATGAGTTGGACTCACAGTTTTAGGTGGGTTCCGAACCACCGGAGTGGTGGGTAGTTGGAAAGATAATAGATAAATCAAACAAAATTCAGTGAATAGTTATTTGGCGTGGCTAGAATAAGAGCCTTTGTGCTCTAGCAACGAGTTATATAGAGAAAAATATTATATGTGTTGTCGTCGGTTGATTCAGGCAAAAAATAAAAAAATAAAGCTATATCAACTTAATAATCAAATACAACTTAAAATAGATAGATTTAGTTCAACTTGGAGCAAACGATGCGCAGCACTAGATTGAAAGCTATGTAAATTAATCATTCTGGTGAATTGTTTGTATAAATATACAAGTGTTTCCTGTTTTAAAATAAGGAATGCCAAATCTGCAATATTAAGTTCTTTTATTTTCTTGACGTTGAGCTATTTCAACTGTCTATAGCATTCGGTGACATGCGAATCCCTTGGAATATTGAGAATATAATTATTGCATACACGCAGCATTCTGAAGGATACTGATCTCCCCCGATGACAGATTAGTGTAAGCAGCTGATGCGTAATCTCGGAAGGGGAACAGTAATTGTTCTATTAGACTTGCTTTGATCCGCGTTGGAGGAAAATAGGTAAATTTTTCTCAGTTGATTCAAACCTGCAAATATTGTGTTACTACATTGTGTAACTTGTTTCTCCCATGATAAGCTTGAGGCAAAACACCTAGATTTTTGGTAACCTGCACAACTTGCAAATCATGTTCTTTTATAGCGTTTGAGGAAAGGCTTGATAAATCAATATTATTATAAATTTTCGGATCTCCAATAACCATGTTAACTAAAATCAAACCAATTAACTAAATCTTCTAGCTGTTGATTCATTTCTTCAATTATTGTAATTAAATAAATGAATTTGAATTTTGTATAATTATTGTTATTTCTTAATATTCTGCTCCACAAAATTTATTTTGCTTCTATAATATTTATTTTTATATCATCTGCAAACAATATGTAGTTACAGTTTTCGAGTTGTTCATACAATTGATGTGCATGTTATAAAGAGAAGAGTAGAGCCAATAAAGTCGACCCCTGAGGGACTACTTTATTCGTTTTAATGTCATTCGACTCTTTCCCACTAGAAAGTCTGATTTTCTGCTGCCTATCTTCCAAATATGATTTGAACCAGAGAACAGAATTGTCTGAAAAAGTCATTGATTTTAAAATAGTAAGTAAAATATTATGCTCAACAGTATCAAAAGCATGGCTCAAATCAACCAAGCCTAGAACTGTCACTTTTCTGTCATCCATTCCTCTTCGAACATCATCCAGTACCTTGATTAAAGCTGTTTGTGTACTGTGTGATATCTGGTATTCAGATTGGTATTCTGACAAGTTAGAGGTTCCTTCAATGTATTTTATAATTTGATTGCATACAACTTTGTAACTTTGTCATGAACGTTTTTCCTAGATAGTTCAAAATTTGTAATGATCGGAAATCATTGTATTCCAAAGCTTCAGCCTTTACCTTCAGGGGTAAAATTGATAATTTTCTACATAAGTTCGGATAGACCCTCATATTATCTATAGATTAATTGAATATACACTGCCAGGCATCAGCTTCTTGACCATCCTTGGCGAGATTGTATCCAACTCTGTAGCTGAAGATGAGATACTGGACATCATCGCCTTACTAATGTCATCTTCTGAACAATGATTGAACTCAAAAGACTCGCCAATGGGTGGTGTCATCTAATTATTGTAGTAATTAATGATATTTTCTCGTATTATTGATTGATAACCTCTCTACAGAATAAGCATTCATATCATTCAAATCAACTGAGGGTGTATCTTGAGCTGCTTTTGATCCTCCAATACTTTGAGATTCAACAAACTTTTAGAAGTGACTATATTTAGATTATAAAAAATGTGAATCAATCATCTTGTTCTTTTCATTCCTCATGCGTTGTTCACAATTATCTTTTGTAGGTTTCTCAGTTTTAAAGGGTGTCCTGTTTTGTTTATAGTTTCTAAAAGCTGCATCACGATGTTTCATAAGATTTTTCATACCATCATTAAATTATTATACAAGGAGCTGTTTTTCTAGTTATCTTACGCTTTATAAATGATGCATATTCATTAAATAACAGCAGCATTCGCTTTTCTTGTAATATACTTGCTTTTTGATCAACATAATTTGTTTCATGAAAGTTATCTTTCAAAACTGCTTATCAATATTGTTGATCATTGATATGCTTGAAACCACGATAGAATATAAATCTATGCTCTTTGGAAGTGCTTTCAATTTCAACACACAAAATATCAAGTCATGACTCGATATTTAAGCTACTCCCAATTTTTTTTTTTAATAAATACATTTTTTATTTCCCGCAAATCTTTTACATTATTACATAATTCAGAAATATAATAAAGTTTACATAATACAGTACAAAATAATACAACACATTATTAGTCTATGAAATTGCGAAAAATAATTAGGTTACCCTGAGGTTGAAAACCTGATTTGGGTCAACCATCACAATAAAAAAAAACATTTTTAATAAAATCAGAGAGAGTCACCAAGGCGCTGCGCACTGCAGTTGATTAACATTAGAAAGATCAACCTATAAGGAATTAACGAAAATCGTATCCTTCCACTGAAATAGAACTAAATGTAGACTTCCAAAGGTAAAAAACAATCAATCACATTAAAGAACATGATAATTAACTTATGCTAGGGTTTTAAATAATGTCTCAACATCATCACAATTAGATAAGAAATCTCTTATGCCTTTCATAAAACTAAACATTGTTCTCATTTTTCTAATCTCAGCTGGCAATAAATTGAAGAATTTGGGACCCAGAAATGAATAAAAATTTTTGAATGCTGTTTTTCTTGGCCTGGGAATGAATTTATCAGATCTATTTCTCAAAGCTCTCCTAACATCATTAACATCATCAATATTATTTATAAAACCACTTCGAGTGAAAAATATTTTCAACACTTTATACACATACAAATATCTCAGAGGCAATATCTTCAGTTGTCTGAAAAGAGATAGAGAGGGTTCTCTCTGATCTTTGAATGTTATCAGACGAACTACACATTTTTGGGTCGTAATTAATGGTTTTAATGAAGATATATGAGTTCCTCCCCAACACTCAATACCACATTGAAGTCTAGTGTGAATTATGGAATAATATATCAGTTGGATGAATTGACCGTGTGTATTAAATATTTCTGGACAGTTTGTGAATATTAAGTCAATAGTTGTTCTAGATGTTGCAGTATGATGAGTTGTATCAGACGTTACAAGATTTAAATCTTGACTATCGGCTAACTGTTAAAGCTCTCTTATGTAGACATCATTACATGATACATGCATATTTGTATTAAAATCACTAGTACAACTGAATATTTGAATAATGAAACAAAAATGTTGACAATGTGTCAAACAAATCTGAAATATAACCAATTATTGGTGGTCCATACACTGAAGCCAAAAGTAATTCTCCATTTTCATCTCAAATACCAATTCCAGAGAGAAAGAGTGAAAGAGTATTAAATTCTCTTTCACTCTTTCTCTCTGGAATTGGAACTTGGACTACATTTATTGAGCGCCTTTTGCACTTAACCCTCCTTCACAAATCTAATCTATGAAATAATAATAAAATTAAAAATCCATCGTATTATGAGAAAGAGGGAAACATAAATCTCGATATTAATCTTCGAAATTCAAAATTGAAAATGTATTTAGTGTAAATGTTTTATATTTATAGTGTAAATTATCAAAGAAGTGAAAAGTGAGACATAACCTTAATTTGGACAGTTTTATTCAAATTGGGATGAGAAGAAGTTTTGGACTTTATGTCTGTTTCTTTAACCTAATAAGTTGATTGTGATTGATGTAATGAATAAATAAATAAATAAATAAACAACGAGAAAAATAAGTAATTTTGAAGAGAAGACTAGTACTTTGTAATACTGTATTACAAAACAAAATAAAAGTCAACAGAATCCAGCTTGGAAAACCCTGATGGGAAAGAGGCAACAAGGCAGAAGAGAAAGAGCCAGACGCAGAGAGAGAGAAAGAGAGAGAGAGAGATTGAGGGAGAGAGAGATTAGATTAGATTATTTACTTTATTCATATAGATTACAAAATGCACAGTCTTAGATCCTAGATTATGATAGTTAAAAATAAATAAGTACTGTAATTATTGTTCTATGAATTTTACAATTCTGAACTAAAAAATTGTTAAACGATATGAATATCAGATGCAATTTGATAACGATAATATGATTGTGATGTATCTACATGAAACGGCGAAGTTTGAGCATATAAATGTCCATTCTTGGAAGACGATATTCAAGAATATCCTTCTCATCAACACTTGACCGACAGAGAATGAGATAGATAGATTGATAGATACTTATTTGTTAATTGCCACTAGGCTTGTCGCCTATGGTGACAGATACATATTAAATATAAAAATAATAATAAAAATTGAAACAAAATTAAACAGATATATGGAACATAGAAAATAAAATAATAAATTTGTTGTATACATAAACTACCGCTGCAAAATTGAATTAGCCTTGAAAAAAGTTATAGCTCCTCATTCAAAAAATTGAAAAGTCTATATTTAAATGTGCAAACAAAGGTTACAATATTCAATAAGAGAGAGAGAGAGAGAGAGAGTGAGAGAGAGAGAGAGAGTAGGAGAGAGTGACAGAGAGAGAGGGAGGGAGGGAGAATGAGTGAGAGAGAGTGAGAGAGAGAGAGTATGAGAGTGGAGCGTTGGCACTTTGAAACGTGTTGGTTGGCGATCTGTCCATACTCTGGTGCGTGAAGTTCACGAAGCAGAAACGTAGGGGTGACTTGTGCACGGCCAGGGGTTAACTTAAGTTAAGGCCGAAGTTATGCACCGTGCAAACACAAAACGAAGCCGGGGCGTGAGCGTGCGGGCGCGCGTGGGATTCACGGCTACTGTTAATTCAATTAGCTCGGTCTCGAAATTCGAGCCAAGACAAATAACGACGAGATCAAGTCCTGTCGACGGACGACCGACGCATCTAATGGCTTCACGTCCACTTTGTTGCTGTTGCTGCTGCTGCTGTTGCTACTGCTGCTGTACAGCTTGATTCGACTGCTGAATCTCTTTTGGAATAACAGAGCAGAGCTCACGGTGATGTAGCTAATTTGAAGTGGAACAAAACGAATTGCTGCTCATACTCTGCTCCAGGGGAGATATGCAGTCGTACCGTGGGATGTTCTGTGCATTTCGGTATGTGACTTGTCACATATAGTGATATATATGACTAATCATGTAGGATGTTGAGAATTATGTTTATTGAAGACTTTTATTCTGGTTGTGAAGAAATATGAAATTGGAAGAAATGTTGAAAAAAATTTGGAATATTATATTGATAGAACTGATGTCACTAGTCACTGGAGCTAGAATGCGCTAGCAAACAAACTCCTTCTCTGATATGTGGAAAAAAGTCTCCAATTTAAACCAAGCTGGAAGAACCTTGAGATCACAATTAAAAGGCTAGGGATCTTGAAAGCTGAAATATTCGCATGAAATATGTATTGTAATGTATAGTTACGTATTTCAGTTTATTTTTCACTTTTATAGTGATGTATTTTGTAGTATACTCTAGTGAATTGAAAATGATGGATTATGGATTTTATGTATCAATTATAAATAATTATTCTCTATTTATTTCTTTGTTTTTCCTGTACTCATCTTTGAGTCTTTTCCACCAAAATGTTTTTCTTTTGAACTTCTCTTTTTCCTCATCTATCCTAATAAATGGGAAACCATAGTTGAATAGGTTCTCTTGCACTCCTCAATCACAGAGCCAGCTATTCAGGCTGAAATAACATTCTTTCTGTTCAAATTTCCTGTTTTCCCCTCAACTTTGTTATTTATATTTGTTATATTGATGAGCGTGAATGAAAAATTATTCATAAATCGAATTGTGATTATTGAAATTGAAATCATTATCTATATGTACATTCAAAAAGTTATTTCTAACTTGATATGTCGGTTATTTATTTATTGTGACAAATATACAACGAATGTGAAGGTGCAACAGATTCAAGTCCAAAACTGCTCCCTTCATAAATTTTGAATATGTCACATTGACCAAAACATTGAGGTTAAGACATTGAGAATTGATGGAAAATTTTCTCATTGAGAGATGGAAAAAGTTGCAATATTCAAAAGTAACATTTCAATATTACTTTCATACAATAACAGTACGATACATTTAAACGTTTTCTCACGATCCTGTCCTTTTTTTTTTTGATTTGACACTTTTGAAAGAAAATAAAGAATGTGTGGTCAATGCTGGGTACTAATTTGATGAAAATAAATGATTTTATCACATTGGTATAACATTTTGTAATCGACACTCAACTTAGTTATCCTACGTTTTCATTCAGAATATACCATTTTAGAATGCCCATGAATACCAATATATATTGAATTGAATTACAATAATCTTAATTCATCAAATTCATGTACATGTACATTCGAACAGTGTCACAAAGTCGCTTAACTAAAATATAACTTTTCAATTTTATAAGCCGAAAAAAAGAAAACATGAATTCAATAATTGTCGAACTCTTTTGTATGGAGATAAGCCAACCAAATATTCCTTTAATTTTCCTCTCTATTTTTTTAGAATCTCTCAATAATTGTAAATTCATTAATTCTGTGAAATATTTTGTTCCCATGTAAATTGTTTTTTTCTTGAAAAAGTTCAACCTATGGCTTTCCACAATTCTACCAAAGCGAGTATTGTAGGAGTGAGTTTTATTTATCAATTCTCTAATCCTGAGTATTCCCTGTAAAACACAATAACATCAAATACGTATTGCCAATAAATTGTCAAGATTCCAAGCTGAAAAAAGTTTTACTGAGTTTGCTATATTATATATATATTGTTACGGGAACTATCTCTGAAATAACACTGGCAACACATTAAATTAACACTCACACATTATTTACACAAATTATCTACAACTCGCACTAATCAGTTCAAAACTAAACATCTCACAGAATAATGTAATCAAAAAGACAGATAAATCAATAATGTTCAGCTAATAAAGAATTTGCAATATTACTGTAAAAAATCAATAACTAAATGTTAAAAGGCCGATCTACTATTAAATAATAATTGTTCGATAAACTGTTCAATAATTCAAGGAGAAGCGTCCAATACATACCAGTTGAAACACTACAATAACTTACGAGTCATTGTATAAACTGTTGAGTAAGGCTTTATTATAATCTGTCACAATATACTGCGATTATCACTTTAACAACAGACGTTTGTTTAACACAGTCTGTATAAGCGCACACGTTTTGTATGAGCAGGAACTGTCACTGTCACGTTATCACGTTCGAATCACAACTGACTGACTTTTACAAGAGTTTCCCCTATTTATACATTTTTCATAATCAAGAAAGAATGAGAAAATCCTTTACTTCTCTATAAACGTCTATCGAATTCAAAATAAACAGATAAGCCGGCTCTCCATTTTTCTAGTCAATTCCATAGAGCTCTAAATAGACATTCTACTGACATTTAAATAAACTGCAAGGCAAAGAGAGTGCTGGGATAGTTCAACACGCTGCTTAATGGTAAACGGAAGTTAATATTGACTCAGCAGATAACACCGAAAATCACTGTTCTTTCTTTTTCCATGCCCACAACAATATATACACCACCTACCTGTTTTGGTAGAAAAGTTGATAGAAAAGAATGCGAGATCAATGCATGCTCAGATGTTCAGAGGCAGATAAATGCTTTCACTCTCAACCAATGTAATTTTGGAATCGCCACCTAACAATTCATCACAAAATGTGGCTCTAGTGTTTAGGAGCAGTCCAGTAACAAGTAGGCTTTGCATTAGCGTGTCGTGTCGTGTCGGGCCGTGCGTTTGCCGTGTGAGGTTGCGTGACCTGCGATTGTGGTGTCGTTCTCACGTAGGCTGGCTCCTGTGTCTCACTCTGCTGCGGTGTGCTCCCTGCATAATCGCCGCTACGTGCCTGGCAAGAAAACGCGTTGCGTGGAGCCGTTTATCACATGACCGGACCGGTGACAAACATATTCGTCTCTCCTCAACAGTTCAGCAACGAGAATCAGCTGACTTCAGAGCACATACTCTGAACAATGCTTTGGAGCAACATCGTTGCTCATTTAAGTCGAAGACTCTCGTTTGGATACAATTGGATATCTGAATTGAAAACAGTCTTCAACCCTTAAAATGTTCTAGATAGAAAAACTACTAGATATTTTAAAAAGCAAGAGAGTTTTACAATTTCTAATTAATTGGAAGTCACAGTTTTTAATGTCCCGTTTCGCCAAAAAGGTAACAAAACAGTTTTGTCACGCCATCATGGTTCATCTGATTCGTATTACAAGAGTAATGTCTGATCTGAAGGATAAATTACTATCTGTGATGTTTTCCATGACGAAATGCTTAATGAACAATCTAATATTAAAATTGACATTGTATTTCCCCCCTTTTATATATTGTTTTACTCACTTAAATTGGAGATGGTTGAGGGATGCATTTCACTTCTGAAACGAAGCTTCGTCAGCCTCTTCGATGAAGCTTCTTTTCAGAAGTGAAATGCATCCTTCAAGCATCTCCAATATAAGTGAGTAAAACAATATATAAAAATGAAATAGAGTGTCAGTTTTAATATTAGAAATTATTATGTGTTCTATAATAATAATATCGTGTGACCTGGCTGGCTCAGGTCTGGTGTCAGAGTTATCAGGTCGCACCTGAATAAGTTCAGGGCCTCTGACGTGACTTAATGACTGTTTCTTAGGCAGCCGGGACCGACAGCTTAACGTGTCCTCCGAAACACGGGAGTGGCCCGAGGTAAAAACTTTCGGTCAGAACTGGGATCGAACCCGAGACCTTTGGGCTAGCAAACCAGCACTTAACCCACTCGGCTGCGGCCACTCCATGTGTTCAATAAAGTTGATGAGAAGAGACTAAACGCTATTATTATCTTCAAAACAAATTTTGTTATATGTCAAGTAGAGAAAGTGAAGTAAAGTTTGAAAATTGAAGTGGGATAACGTGAACAGTATAACGTGGTTTGGAGCTGTGAGTCCATTGTGAATCAGAAAAAAAAACAAAAAATACACATGGAACACTACAAAGCAAAACTTATGTAACTTACTGGTCCAACTTGTAGCTTTGTCAATTAAAGAACGGTAAGTGGAAACGGAAGTGGTCCATCTTACAATTTAATAATTGTAATTGTATCACAACAGGTTTAGAAATTAATGATGATCTTCGAATTGTGCCTTATAGGGCTTCATTTTATAAGCTGGGGCTGGATCACATGCTTAGGAAAGTTGAATTGAGCCTGATAATTTTACAATGCCTTTTACAATTCTTTGCAAGCTCTTTTCACAATTCAATAATTGTAATTGTATCACAACAGGTTTAGAAATGTTGTTCGAGTTGTGCCTCATAGGGCGTCATTTTATAAGCTGGGGCTGGACCAGATGGGTAGGAAAGTAGTTGAACTGAGCTGAGAGGAACAATTCGAGAAATATTCTTAAAAATAAACTTCACAAGAACTGGCTGAAGGGATTTTTCATAGCAGGTAATTTATAAATTAATAGTACGTTCGGAACTCAATGAAATAATTCTCGAATTTTTCACTTGAACATTGAAAGATATTTAATTTTCATATTACTTAACATGTATAATTGTATGAGTTGATTTATTGTACTATATCTTATTATTGTATGGCAATTGCTGGTGTTACATGATTGTGTAATCTATGGCATGTGAAGTGTAAAATACATAAATATATTGATAAACCTATAACCAATTTATTCCGAAGAAATTAAAGTATCAGACAACCCATAGGTAACAGCTCACCCAATATTCTTATTATATAGTAGTATTCATATTGTGACGACACATCTTGGATGGCTAGCAACCACCAACATTTTCCAAAATTTTATTCAAAAAGAATTTAGACAAGAATTAAGAGAGTTACCGTACAGTAAGATTAGGATGATTAATTTTAAAACCGGCGCCGTTGTGATGTCACAGCAATGAGGATTCAATCCACTACAATAATACGAATTCGCCAATCAATCAGCTGTTTTGGCAAGACCTTCGACATAAACTGTCTTACCGGTGATAATAGCGATTTTTTTGTTATTTTTTGTTTTTTGTTCGATAGTTTCGATAGTATCGAAACTCCACCAGAAAAACGTGAATTAATCATATTTGGGCGACCTTAAATTATATTTAAAAGCAGGATTATGCTAAACTATTGTATCAAAAACTATACCTGGATTTCTTCATACTCGGAAAGTTCTATATATAATCCGTTGTTGCTTGCAGGGTAACCTTCTTACAGGTTAGATTCACCATCACTAGTCCATATTATTGTAATTATTTGTTGTACAGTGGAATCTATTTGTTCAATATTATTTTTTATGAATTTAAAATGTGTTAAAATGTATTTTTTATGGATCAATGGCTCGAATATGATGTTTTTGTAAAAAGCCATAGTCCAAAGCCACGTGGACTAATAATTATTGACTAGTTGAGCAGTCGTTGATTAACATCGAAATTTATTTCAACTAATATTAAGTTTTTGTCTGTAAATTAGTTTTTGGCGTATCTGGTTCTTTTTAAAATTAGTTACATCATTTTCACAACCCATGAAACCAATAGTATCGTTTTATAAAATTTTTTCCTTAATTTAATTCCAACCACATGGGTTGAACATCACCAAACTTAGTGTCCTTTCCTTTAATTTGGCAATGAGTGGGGGTAACAGTGATCACTTTTTTGAAGGACCACTGTTATACTACAACTTGCTCTCCGTTGAGAAAGGAACATGTTGTCCATCAAAATTGTAATTTTTAATGTGTTAAATGTAATTCATTTATATTGTTAAAATTCCGGGAAATTACCTTACAAGCAAGATAAGAATTTATTTTGGACCAGTCGTTTTCAAAGTTCTAAACCCGAGTTCCCAAAAATCACGAAGAGCAGCACTGAACTACATCTGCGTGTCAGATAAAGGCTACCCGATTATAAGAAGAACCAACATTCAAGTGAGTTTTTATTCTAAGGGGCCCCAAGTGTGTGCGCGATTATAAAAAAAAGGGAAATTTCATGTATAGGCTGTGTCAAGTTGTGCAAATTCCGCCAAGCAGAATCCCGGCCACGTGCACAGTAGATTCTAAATTGCAGCATATTCTCTTAAAAAGAAGAACTATCAAATTTATATATTATTTTCCACGTGATCAACTTTCAAAATTTTTCATTACTATTTAATTCTTTTTTATTGAATTTTCAAACTTCTATCCTATTTATTTTTCAATACACGTCAAATTTTGTTTCAAAAAGTTTCCGCATCATTTTACCCTTATGCTTGGTGAGTTCTGGCAGTTTTGAGCCTTTATACTGTGTTTAGACGGAATTTTCCGTTTAGCATATACTTTCTTATTTTCTCGGGCCATCAACAGGAGGAAATGGTGGTGATCTTGCATAATTAGACGTGTTATCAGGGTGGAGATTTGGGGGTATCTACTCGGTGTCCGGTGTGGTCCAAGGGGGACATATAGCTGCACCGAGTGATACGTCCATCCTCCCTACCTGGCAATATTGTTGTGGAAGGTTGCCATGAATTCCTCAGGCCATTGAGTAGCCTTTTCCTACAGGATTTTCATCGCACCTCTGGAGTAGCGTGTGACTGCAGGGCACACAACTGAGCAGCCGAACCCGAGACTTGCGATCGGTAAGTCAATCATAGACGCAAGGCATCGAAGGGGAAATAATTTTTGTTAATTTTTTTCCCACAGGTAGGTATCCCTCAGGAAGCACGTTACAATATGTAAACACGTGCTATGCAGAACTGACATTTTAGTATCATAATTGTTTAGTTTATATTCAGTCATGTTGTGCGCGTTTACACACCAATATTTGCATATCACGCTTTTGCATATGAGTTATACTGAAGATTATTGAAATGGATATTGACAACAATAATTATATAGGAGTATTACTCATTGTAGCCTCTATTAATATAAAGGTAGTGACTTCATATCTTGGAAACATTACATGTATGAAAACACTCCAAATAGATTAGTGTTCTTTATATGGGATGAATTTCGATCCTAAATACTATATTTCTATCACGGCCAGTTCATCTAGATAGAATTAGAGTGCTTGCATCGATTCTAGATAAGATAGAGATTTTATAATGATACCATGATAAGGAGTGAACAGGTTAGATCAATATTCCACTTACTCAATCAATACTCAATACTTCACTGTGTCATACTAATACATTCATTGATCTAGGATCAAAGTTTACGGCGGAGGCAACTAAATCCGCATAGCCGCGAGCCGTAGCAGGTATCTGTTCAATCAGATTATTGAACAATTATATCAGAATAATTGAACAATCCGGTTATTGAAAAATTTCGGCGGATCTGAAAAAAATATATTTGATATTACCAAATTGAAATAATATTAAAATAATGTACTCAATACTCAATACTCTACTGTGTCACACACCATTCACCCATTCATTTATGAAAGTTGCCTGTGGAAGCCTCTAAATAATTAAGAATAGACATGACGTTTTTAAATGCGAGCCGTAACAGGTATCTGTTCAATCAGATAGAGATAAGCTGCGTTCTCGTTGGTCCTGTTTGTAACGGTGACCGATAAGATTGGCCAGCAAAAAAGACACGTTCTCTGCTGTAAAATCACTTCTCGGTGGTTCGAAACCCACCTAAAACTGTAGGTCCAACTCATCAATCACCATCATCCAACTCATTACTCACGCACAGATCTCAGACCTATGTGGGCTTCATCCTAAAAAAAATATATATATATTTCGTTGGGTCTGAAAAAATTATATTTGATAATAGTATCTACTTGGTATACTATTAAAATAATGTTTAAAAAAATCATAACAGTTGGAAAATACTGCATGAGAATAAAATGATAATTATAGTTTCTTGTTGAACTGATAGTTTATTGTATTTTGTAAATGAAACAAGACAAAATCAGAACGGTGAGAAAGTGTTATATAGTAGGATCGATTGTCATGAAAAAGTCTCATCGAGTATCCCCTTACAGCGTTGCAGTGTGTGAGTGTGTGGGAGAAGTGAACGAGTGCAGTATAAAACTGATAGGGCCTCAAGGGTTCTGGAACATTAGCTGCAAGTTTATTGAGTAGTTTGCACAGTACACACGTTGCTAATGGACGTACTGGACGACGCGATTTGCATGCGAATGGCCTTTCTCCCTCCTCCGCTACCCGGAGAATAATGCTGTAATTCTTATTATCAACTTGCCGCGTCCATTTTGACGTTGATGCGAACGTTTTAGTTCCTGCAGCTTGGTATCCTCAACACGGAGACTGATGAGCGTTCAAAAATAAATTTTTGTTAAATGTCCAAGTCTCTCAACTCCTAACAAAGTAAATAGTCTTTTTGAAATATACCACTCTTGTAGATCAACCTAAACTCTTAATACACTCTTATACTCGATGTATCAGTCGTTCAATGAGCCATTGAGTAGCTACATATTCAATGGCGGATGTAAGGCTGGCTTCAAACATACCCGGCAAATGGTTAACCGGTGTTGTTCAACCCAGAATGATTACTCTGTATAGAATGATTTAAAAAATCGGCTGACTGTGAATCGGCTAACTGTCAATCCCCATATGATGCAATGTTCCTAAAGCCAGTTGGACGGCACCGGCTACCCAACTGCCAAGTATTTGTAAAAGAAGCCTTAGCTAATCTAAGAGATCTTTTTTCTTTTTTCTGCAGATGAAGCCCACATAGGTCTGAGACCTGTGCGTGGGTAATGAGTTGGATGATAGTGATTGATGGGTTGGACCTACAGTTTTATGTGGGCTCCGAACCACCGGCAAGTGATTTTACGGCAAAGAACAGTGTCTTTTTTGCTGGTCAATCTAATCGGTCACCGTTACAAACAGGACCTACGAGAACGCAGCTTATCTCTATCTGATTCAACAGATACCTGCTACGGCTCACCGCTATCACTTCCCTCGTGATATGATTTCAAAAATCGGGTAAACGTGAAGCGCTCCATAAGATGCAATGTCCCTACCGGTTGACTACACCGGTTACCCAACTGCCGGATATTTATAAAAAAAGATTTAGGGCCGCTAATCTGAAGCTTCTAAGTGATCTAATATTGAATGACTGAAACCGGGTGTGAGATAAATATGGTAGAATATTGCATTTAGACATAACATACTGTTACGAGTTCTATCTCTAAAATAATGCTAGCAACACATTAAATTAACACTCACACTTTATTCACAGGAATTATCCACAACACGCATTAATCAGTTATATCACACAAGATAAATCAATCAGAAACGAATTAATCAATAATGTTCAGCTGAAAAAGAATTTTCTGTATTACTGTACCAAAATTAATCACTAATTGTTAAAAGGCCGATTAAATATTAAATAATAACTGTTCAATAATTCAAGAAGAAACGTCTAAAAATAACAATTAAAACACTTACGTAGCACAGGTCTGTCACATTTTTACAATAATAGCACTGAGTATGTGTCCAATTCAATAAAATGTAAAGGAAGTCTCACTAATACAGTATATACTGCGGTTATCACATTAACTCGTTAACGTTCGTATATGAACGGAACTGCCACTTGTTATGCAAACAAAATTCAAGCAATGAATGGAACTAATGTTTACGAGAGTTTCCGCTCCATATACGTCTTAAACATTCCAGGAAGAACAAGAAGAGTGATTGTCTTTCGAGAGTATTCTATTTAGACAGATAATGCCATTCTAGAGGTCTCTAGATGGACCGCAAGGCGAGGGAGAGCAAACAAAACTTGCCAATTATAATAATAATAATTTGTTCGACCAATAGCAAATACAATACTTGAACACTTTCAAATTGATTAATAAAAACACACATAACTAACTGTATATAATACATGCCTATTGTCTAATATGGCAGCCCCTAAGGTACTCCTGTGTGGGGCACCTCATACTTTTACGTCAATTCAATTCAAGTGAGAAAAAACTATAAAAAGTAACAAATTATAGAAAGTAATCAAAAACTTGAAAAATAGAATAGCATTAGTCTTAAATCAAATCTAGATCCTTTGTGTGGGCAAATTTTATAAAAATAATCTTCACTTATTTAACAGAAAATAACCGCCTAAAAATTATCGCTTATGGAAGTCATTATTGACACAAAAAAGGGCTCACCCCAACTAATTGATATAGTAATTATAATAACTGGTGTATAAGAGTATGATTGCTGATCTGAATTGTCTTATACTCCTTAACTGGAGTCTCGAAGACGTAATCTACAAAAAGAAAAAACAATCTGTGCGAAGGAAAGAGAAATGTTGTCACTTCTTTCTGGCATTCCATTACAATGCTTGTAAGGTGAAACCTGTCATTGATATAATACGCTTAAAATAATACTCGGGTATAGTATAGCAAATTTTTTGAATGAATCAAGTCTTTACAATGATTCTAGAGTAATCTGTAATTAATCAAGGTTAATCTGGGCATATCTGTGATTGTGTGTGTATCTTTGAATATGATACTCCGATATTTTTTGGAATTAGATACAGCTCTTGAATTTTATTGTAAAAGAAGAATAGCTTATGGCTTTGGAAGTGAATATGGAAAGAGAATATTGCGAAGAAGAAACGACAGGAGAAGAACCGTAGAATAGAGTTCAATGGAAAAAAACAGAATTCTTTGTAGACTACGTCTTGGAGACCCCAGTTAATAAGTATAAGACAAGTCAGCTAAACAATAATTATACACTAGATACCATAATTACTATATTAATTGGTTTAGGTGAGGCTTAATTTTGATGTGAAAGGAACTCTTGTACACTATAAGAAGCTTTATCAACTGAATATTTTTTAATTGTTTTTTTTTTTAATATTTCTATATTTGGAAGACTCTTTAAAAACTGCGGTAGCTTGTTGTAGAGTTTTCTACCAATATAACTAGGTTTTTGTTTGAATAAGCTACTATTGTGACTCACGAAGTGATAATCTCCTCGGCGTCTTTATTATAATCATGTACATCAAGATTTTGGTTAATATCATTCGTTTTTACATATAAAGTAGCTTCATATAAATATAAGCAGGGCACAGTTAGGAAACCAAGTCTCTTGAGCAACGGCCTACATGAATCTAATCTATTTACTCTTTCCATACACTTAACCGCTTTCCTTTTGATCTTAAACACCCTATCAAGGTTTTGTTGTGATCCATACTAAGATAGCATACCTAATATGTGACAGTAAAGCCCATGGTAAGCTGTAAAAAGTAACTATTTGTCATTCAATCTAGCGAGCTGTCGCAGGAAAAATACTCCAGATGAAATTTCGCAACATATTTAGGCAGGGAATCTGTACTTCTTCTTTTCAATAAATTCAAAGAGGGAGGAGGTTTTAAGAGTATGAAAACAAATAAACAGTTGAAGAAATTTAAATTACTGGCATGAGAATTTATATTTTCCTAAACTGTATTATCAATACGAGTAAATTGAGTTTTACGAAATATTGAACAAAATATCAAAATTTTGAGAAATAATGAAGCAGTATAATCACACAAGTCTGACTTTAGCAAGTTTCACCACAATGTAACAGGAGAAGCTTGACAAGATCCTTGGTAAATCAGATGTTATCCATTGCCTTGCGCATTTGCGTAACCTCGAAGCAGGTGCCAAGACAGATTGTGTTTGTCAGGCTGACAGCATCCCTCAGAAGATTTTTGGCTCGGCGCCCAGCGGTTACTCTACTCTCGACCTTTGGAGGGTGAACAACTCCCAAACACTACACTACCACCCTCTTCTAACGACTTGGGATAACTTTCTAGCGAGTAATCACTCCTATTCATTATGCTCGACCACCTTGCTTCTCTTTGTGATTAAAGAGGTTTCGCTGAAGTGCTCTTTAAGTCACGTGGTAGTCGCCACAGATCTTTAGTGGAAGATCACAAATGATGCTATCAAGCTGAATATAAATTTTCTTTCCTTCTTTGACTTTTAACTTTCCAGACTATTTGTTGATATTATTGAGTTTTCTGGAGTAAAAGAGGGGTTTAAACTGTTTGAAGAATGAATTATAAGCATAGGCTACATAAGATGTATATTTCTATTTATTTTAAATTGTAAACGTTGACTGTCAGCCTCTCTTCATCTAAAGGAAGTCTACGGGAGAAGCAGACAAATAACTTTATTCACAGTCATGATACACTACAGAATCGCTTGTTACATAGGAGTCAATGCAATCTACAGCTAACTTTAAATAGTTTTCACGAATTTGGGAAAATAATATATAACTTGTTGCCAAGTGAATTAAGATCTCTGGAAATTAAGAAATTCAAAAAATATATTGAACAAATGTTTTGTGAGCTTTGTGTTTATAATGTTAAAGAGTTTGTAGACTATTTGAGTGGTAATTGCTTCTAAAAAATATAATAGACAGGATTATTATCCATAAAATAATTAGTTACCATATTTGAATGTGTAATATGTACTTTATATTAACTTTAAAATTATGTTAGGTTAAATTGACGTTGTTATATAAATTGATATTATTTGTTCTGACAATAAATGATTTTGAGTTGATTTTATTTGATCGTGCCAAAGTACAAAACAAGGTTGTGTAACTTCCAAGATGTGCTTTGCGGATTGCCTAATTGCGCCGTGCTAGTGGTAGCCACAGTACCTTGTTTAGTTTCCTGGACTAAAACATCACTGTCTTTCCTAATTTCCCATGGATTCTAGAATGAAAAACTTTAAATACACTTTTGTTGATGTTTTCCAATGATTTTTTTTAAATATTTCAGATGTTTCATATGTAAGGACTTTGTCTTTGCTTGCTGTACTGTTTGTATGTTTCATTCTACTGTGACTATAGGCGGTTACACTATTATTGCAAGTGAATGAATTTGGACATATTTTGAAGAAACTGTGTGAATGAAGAAGTTCAATTTGAAATGGAAATGAAATGATTATTTAAAAATCATTATAAAAAATATAATATTTTCATATCAAATATGTAATAACGACATACATTAAATGATTCGGGTGGAAAATAATACTGAAGGGAAGTAATAATGATGGAAAACGAATGGGAATAACAATTACAATTATCGAATTATTTTTCAGCTGTTATGCAATTATTGATTTTCAGGGTGAAAAAACCAATACTAGAGGTTAATCACCATTGCATAATCAATCACATGGTGTGAAATGATAGTATTGACACAGCTTGATTTAATCATACATCTTTTATCATACATCTTTGATAATAATAATAATAATAATAATAATAATAATAATA
Organism: Conomelus anceps; assembly: GCA_948455865.1. Lineage (NCBI taxonomy): Eukaryota > Metazoa > Arthropoda > Insecta > Hemiptera > Delphacidae > Conomelus > Conomelus anceps. The sequence continues at coordinate 20,915,571 of OX418221.1, read as the reverse complement.
ATAATAATAATAATAATAATAATAACAATAATAATAATAATAATAATAATAATAATAATAATAATAATAATAATAATAATAATAATAATAATAATAATAATAATAATAATAATAATAATAATAATAATAATAATAATTATAATTATAATTATAATTATAATTATAATAATAATAATAATAATAATAATAATAATAATAATAATAATAATAATAATAATAATAATAATAGCATTACAACAGACCGAGCAGTGGAGGCAAACAGGCCCGATATTGTCCTGTTTGATAAAAAGAAAAAAGAAGCTTTTATCATTGACGTGGCAGTGCCCCTGGATGAAAATCTTGTGGGTACAATTGCTGAAAAGAAAAGAAAATACCAGCCTCTATCTGTTGAATTAAAGGATATGTATATGCTAAAGAAAGTTGAAGTTATTCCGGTTGTTGTATCTGCAAATGGACTGATATCAAAAGAATGGATGTATGCAAAAGAAAGGCTAGCTCTGGAAAACTGGCACCTTAGAACTATGCAAAAAGCTGCAGTGCTTAGTACAGCAAATATTGTACGAAAATTTCTCTCACTATAATATAGCAGGGTAAGAGGGACCCTCATAGACCTGTCTCTACTTTGCGATGCAGCTTTGTAGCCTTGGGATCAATATCCCCGGCTGCAAAGTAAAAATTGAAAAAACAAAAGTGGATAATAATAATAATAATAATAATAATAATAATAATAATAATAATAATAATAATAATAATAATAATAATAATAATAATAATAATAATAATAATAATAATAATAATAATAATAATAATAATAATAATAATAATAATAATAATAATAATAATAATAATAATGATAATGATAATAATAATCTTTATTTCCGCAAATACAAACAAGCAAAAAAAAATAGACAGGAAAAAAAATTATACATGATAGAAAATAATAATAATAATTATAAAACAATCAATTATCAGGAGAGAAACCAAGAAGTTACAAAGAAAAAATACTTAGTTCAACTTAACTATCATAACTATCTTAACTATCTTTTCACAGCATGTGTCTCATTCTGCAATAGTTATTATCACCAATTATATAATATCAGAACTATTTCAAAATAACAAATTTTAAGTTCAATTTTGCTTGTATTTCAATGATTTTACAAAATTCTCTGAATATTTTATTAGCTTGAATTATTAACTATTATTGAAGCTCATATAAGTATTGAGTAATATTTCTATATTATTTTAGCCTTAAATTTTTTTCAACTGTGAGATATTTATTTTTGAAATTCTGTTCAATTTGTGAAATGTGGCAGATAAAGAATTTTTTATTTGATTTGAAGCGTTTTAGATTCCTCTTCAAGCGTTACCGTCAATGTTAGTTTCATTTGTTGATTGTATAAATGATATAAATTAGTGTTCAGATTTTAGGACATATTAATTTATTCCAAATTCATTAGCTAGGTTCCAAATATATTATCTGAAGTTACGAATGGATGAGCTTTTTCCAGACTTCGCCATTTTATGTGAGTATGTCACAAAGATTTTCGTTAATAAATTTACTACATATGCGACGGTAATAATGCTATTTTGAACACGTTTAAGAAAATTTGTGAATTTACATCAATAAATTATTAAAATCTAATCTAATCCATGTATTGCCTAGTTGCCACTAGACTTCTCAAATGACAATATTTCAAGTTACTTGATTAAACTTCATTGTTACAAATACCTATTATTTTTTTTTTTTGTAGATTACGTCTTGGAGACTCCAGTTATGGAGTATAAGACAAGTCAGGGCAACAATTTATACTGCCTTATACACTAGTTACCATAACTACTATAAATATTAATCAATTCAGGTGAGGCTTAAATTTGATTTGAAAGGAACTTTTGTACACTAAAAAAGCTTTATCAACTAAATATTTTTGCAGTTGTTTTTTAAATATTTGTTTAACAAAACTTGCCAATTACCGCTTATGGAAGTCATTATTGACACAAAAAAGAGCTCACCCCAACTAATTGTTATAGTAATTATAATAACTAGTGTTTAAGAGTATGATTGTTGATTTGACTTGTCTTATACTCCTTAACTGGAGTCTCGAAGACGTAATCTACAAAAAAACAATCTGTGCGAAAGAAAGAGAAATGTTGTCACTACTTTCTGGCATTCCATTACAATGCTTGTAAGGTGAAACCTGTCTTTGATATAATACGCTTAAAATAATACTCGGGTATAGTATAGCAAATTTTTTGAATGAATCAAGTCTTTACAATGATTCAAGAGTAATCTGTAATTGATCAAGGTTAATCTGTGCATATCTGTGATTGTGTGTATATCTTTGAATATGATATTCCGATATTTTTTGGAATAAGATACCGCTCTTGAATTTTATTGTAAAAGAACAATAGATTATTGCTTTAAAAGTGAATGTGGAAAGAGAATATTGCGAAGAAGAAACGAGAGAGGAAGAACCGGAGAATAGAGTTCAATGGAAAAGAACAGAATTTTTTGTAGATTACGTCTTGGAGACCCCAGTTAAGGAGTATAAGACAAGTCAGATCAACAATCATACTCTTATACACTAGATACTATAATTTCTATATCAATTGGTTGAGGTGAGGCTTAATTTTGATGTGAAAGGAACTCTTGTACACTAAAAGAAGCTTTATCAACTGAATATTTTTTAATTGTTTTTTTTATATTTCTATATTTGGAAGACTCTTTAAAAACTGCGGTAGCTTGTTGTAGAGTTACCTACCAATATAACTGGGTTTTCGCTTGAAAAAGCTACTATTGTGATTCACCAAGTTATAATCTCCTCGGCTTCTTGTATTATAATTGTGTACATCAAGAATTTGGTTAATATCATTCGTTTTTACATATAAAGTAGCTTCATACACATATAAGCAGGGTACAGTTGAGAGACCAAGTCGCTTGAACACGGGCCTACATGAATCTAATCTTTTTACTCTTTCCATACACCTAACCGCTTTCTTTTGGATCTTAAAGACCTTATCAAGGTTTTGTTTTGATGAATTACTTCATACTACGATAGAATACCTAATATGTGACCGTAAGAGCACATGGTAAGTTGTAAAAAGTACCTTTTTGTAATTTAATCTAGCAAACTGGATTGAATGAGTATATTAAGTAATACTAAACACACGTATTCATAGTCTCCTTCATAATATATACAAACAACAAGTCAATACCGCAGAAATCTTCAAGTGACCCTTCAGATAACATACTGCCCCATTTCAAAGCTGAGAATTGGGCGGCTCTATCATCAGGTTGATTCCGGAAGTAGCGCAATGTGCGCTGCTCGTGATAACCGTCGCCGGTTTGCGGCTGTCGACATTATCGTTTGCGGCGGACGGACAGTAGTAGTTGTAGACCGGCCGTGAATAGTAATCGCAGGCAAATATGGTGCTGGTAATCCCAACTCTGCGTTGAATAATGAATGAGTACCGGGAGAATCCTCAACAGAGCTTCCTCTCCAGAGCATCCTCTCTACAACAAGATCATTTCGCGAATTGAATCCAAGCCGATTCTAGCGCTGAAAAGCACGCGTCGAATATGATTTTTCTTCGAGAACTGCAACAGTAAAAGTTTATGACGGTCTATCGGTCGATTATTCATGATGCTTGCCGCTGTGTTTATATTCACACTTGCTGACATACGACACGGGCATGCTTCATGCTTCATGCCCACCACATCAACTATAATTCCAGTCAACGTGACCTGAATTTTCACTTCGCTTCAAAAACTGAACGTGCCTGCCGTTTAAAAATTGCTAAGCGATTCTAAATTTTTCAGTAGTAGGCTATTCTTACGTTATGTTATCATATGGCTCAAATCCCATTCACAGAAAATGACATTATTTTTAATAGTACAATACATTTAATAGTAGAATAATTACATTATTTTAATAGTAACTATGAATATCCAATACTCACAATAAAAATATTGATAACCAACATAACTAATAATCATTAATTTATTCGAATTGAGGATTAAATTGATAAAAAAATAAATCCATGATAAGAACTTGAGAAATTCAATGATAGTTCACTGGAATTTAACAAAACAATAAATGGGAAGTGATAGCCGAGTGCAGTAGCAGGTATCTGTTCAATCAGAGATAAGCTACGATACTCCTGGCCAACTTTGTAACGGTGACCGATTGGATTGGCCAGTCAAAAAGACTCTGTTGTCTGCTGTAAAATCACTTCCTGGTGATTCGGAACCCACCTAAAACTGTAGGTACAACTCATCAATCTCCATCATCCAATTCCTTTCCCACGCACAGGTCTCAGACCTATGTGGGCTTCATCCTCCGGAAATTTTTTTTCCATAAATTACCAGATAAATTAGTAATTGAAGAAAATATTTGATGATAAGATTAGAAGATTTTTTGATAAATCACTAGAAATCAACAAATTTATTCAAACTTGATTATGAAATTTGTTAAATTCAAGTGGATTATCATGAAACTTGTCAAGTCCAATCATGAATTATCTTTTCTTTCTATTTCATCCCAAATTCGAATGAATAATTCCAAGTAATATAAGGCCATTGGATGATTCCTTTCCTCATGAGTGGATTCATTATTTCGATTCTCTCGAATGAATGATCAGGATTGTTGAAAATTTATGATAATTCACTGGAACTCAACAAATTTATATACATTTAAATAACAATCTTGTTGGATTTCAGTGAGTTATCATGAAATTACATCCATTCATTATGGAAATCCAAATTTCAATAGAACGACCCCACTCCTCGTCTGTGTAGTACGCTCTTTGGACTGAAATATAAAGTTCAGGTCTGAAGTGTCACCTACGGTCTATGATCAGAGAGAATAGAAGTAAAATAGAGCTGCCTTGCGGGAGCGTGGAGTGCGCCAACCCCCCAACCTCACAGGGGACCTACCCCGCCCGGCCGGTCCTCTGACTGCATGTTAAAAGCGTTTCGTAAATCGCCCATATCTCAAGTTCGTTCTAATCAAAATATTCGAACGAAAATTATCTTGATGGCTTCCTTATATCATTCTCTACAAGCAATGTCCTATGCCTTTTCATCGTAACTGTCATAATTTGAAAGTTATCTGTACACAAATTGAAATAGTATGATAATTAACGATTGCATACATTCTAATTTTCTTCAATAGACTTTTATGGTAGCGTTTAAAGAGAAAATGTTACAGATATAATTTCATGTACATTTACAGATCTTTCAATTGCTATAGGCCTACTGTAAAGGCGTTTGAGTATTCGGCCTAGGAGGAGCAAATGTAAGGGCGTAATCTGGCCCGTGGGACCAAATGTTGAGGCCTGTGGTAGCTTAGAGGAATTGAGGAGAGACAAGAGCAGTGGAGGACCATATGAGGATAAGAGGAAGAGTGATGAGTGTTAGATGTACACTTACCAGACGTTGAGCTGAGTTGGAGAGATGAGGAGGGGCGCCCCTTATTTCCTGCTGCTTGTAGTCGTCCAGTCTGGTATTCGTAGTGCGATGATATATGAGTGTGGAAGAGGAAGTGTGAGAGAGTGAGAGTGATAGAGAGGAAGAGAGTGAGTGAGGAGAATGAGAGACAAAGAGCATGAATGAGAGAGTAATCGCGTTTGGTCACTGAGTAAAGAGCCAATTGCACCGTCTGCTATGGCTTACTGAGAAAGACTGTGTACTATCGAGCTACTTCATTGACGGACTGCGCGAGACTAACTGAGAGGGAGGCTCAGAGCTAGGGCGGTTGGCTGCTATCTTATAGTAGATAAGATTGGCCATAACACCTACAATAATGCATAATTATTGATGATCAAAGAACAATAGATTGATACGTTGAAGACAGAGACTATACACGAAGAACTTCTTTCCTTTCACTACTACTAGAGAGAAGGTTGAATAGCGGAAATAGTAATCATCACGACTTGTAACTGTTTATTCTGTGTAAACATTATGTTACTGAAGTATATGAGATCATTTGAATTAAATTTGATGCCTTTATGATTGAATTCCTTTGAAATCGACATCAATAAAACTGAGTAAAATGTGTAGACTGGACTTTGTGTTAACAACAGCTTTGAATTACTGAATTTGTTTGTCTAGCTTGTTTCATTCATAGAAAATGAATAATTATTAGACAATAGGGAAGATATATTTCACCATAAGATTAAAAAAATATATTTGCGACCAAAACAAGAACATCCAAGAGCAAAAAATCAGACAGAAACTCCGTCTATGATTCACGTGTGTGTCTTTTTATAAATAGAAGTGTATGCAAAAACTTATCAAGAGTCGTGGCCTGAAGGATGTACACTGTTTTTCTGAAACTGAATACAACTAGAATACAAACAACAAAAGGTAACTAAATTTACATTATTATTATTATTATTATTATTATTATTATTATTATTAATATTATTATTATTATTATTATACATTTATATAATCATACATTCTTGGATTCCCATTACCGATAAATATTTCTGCTCTTAAACGCATCAATCTAATGTTCTGTGATCATCAAGTATATATTATTATACATCAATTCAAAGATCTGAAAAAGTACTTGAATTTATATGCAGAACATTTTTCCGTGAAACGCTATTATAAGAGTCTATTGAAGAAAATATAAATGTATGTAATCCCTAGATATCATACTATTTCAATTTGTGTACAGATAACTTTCTAATTATGGCAGTTACTATGAAAAGGGATAGGACATTGCTTGTAGAGAATGATATAAGAAAGCCATGAAGATCATTTTCGTTCGAATATTTTGATTAGAACTTGAGATATGGGCGATTTACGAAACGCTTTTAACATGCAGTCAGAGGACCGGCTTGGCGAGGTAGATCCCTTGTGAGGTTGGGGGGTTAGGCGCACTCCGGCTGTACAACCAGTTATACGCAAGGCTGCTCTATTCTTCTTCTATACTTTCTGTCAATAGGAGTGGTAGGGAAACATGGCATGGATGTCGACTACTGGTCGTCCCTAATCACCGTACCTCCATGTATAACAAGTCATTCCATGTAATGGCTTGTCGATATTGGAATCTTTTGCCCCCTGAAATCAAAGACATTGAAAGACGTCCCTTGTTTGGCGTGGTAGTATTGAGCTGGCTGGGAGCGGGTGGCGCGGAACTGGCTTGAGTGAGATGTACTATTGAATCATAGACTTTATTCAGTTTTCAAAAATTATTGTATAGAAAGTAAGGTGTTCTTAATAATCGCAAATATTAATGCTATATTATTACTTCTTACAAGACTGAGAATGTGTGTGTGTATGTGTGTGTGCGTGAATGAGTAATTTTTAAATGATTACAATAAGAAAACTGTTTTTTCTCTTCATTTTTTTCTACAGTATATTACTTTATATTTTTGATACATACGTTATTGTGTCTTACTTTTTATTCATGTTGTAAAAATTGTATATGATGTTTATTTGAAGGGTTCAGTGTAAGAGAGGACCAGGAGTCCTAACTTCGCCCTTAATAGAGGCAATTAATCAATCAATCAATCAATCTATGATAACCTATGGTCACCTATGGTAACGGAAACCGAATTCACTAGTACAGCACTGAATGTATGTAGTATCAATGAAAAAATCAAATCAGTCCAATAATGTTTACATAAAAAAAATTTATTTGGCGTTTATTGGTTTGAAGGAAATTGAATATTTATAACATTGTCGATGAAAAACATGTATTTCGTCATGATACACATCATAAATTGTCGATGTATTGAATAATAATATCGAGAAGCCATGTGTTACTGTCAAATGCCGCATTGACAAGTGTTGCTCAATTAATGCAACAATAATATTTATTCATAAATATGGTCCATTAATATAACGGACAGGGTGATTTAAAGAACTTTTTTGATTTAAAGATCTTTACAGGATGATTTAAAGATCTTTTTTCTGGAATTTCAATCGCTTTGTTTCTTTCAAATTATACGCATAGTGAATGTCTTCTATGGGAAAAATGTATAGCGGATTCGAAAAAACTGTTCCTCATACTTTCAAACATGCTTTTGATTTTGTGTTATCAATAGTAGTGGAGGATTTAAAATTTGTTTAAGAGAGTTGCAACAAATCAGGAAACTGCGAACAATATTCAAAGAAAATATGGATTGAGTTGAAAGTTATAGTCTGTTCAGCGAGCCTACGGAGTGGAGTAAACAAACATGTGCGTGCGTGCAAGCCGAGACTCAACGAAGCCCGATTCACAGATAGCCTAGTTTTCGAAACGCATCGAACAGGCAACAGGCCTGCCTTTTGAAAACGACTTCCAATAATCATTTTCAAACAGCTACTTGGATAATACTTATTATTTATTGTAAATGGAAATAGATACATAAGATTAATGAATTATATGAATAAGATGGCTATTTTCTTCCTTCAATGCTTAGGTAATGTATCCACACATTCAGCAATCACTGGTAGGCCTATCATTATTATTAGAATTGTTCATAAATTTGTCAATTGAATTATTTTTACCTATACATTTGAAATGAAAATACTGACTTGATAACTGAATTTAAAATCTAATATGTTCTTGAAACAATGCCATAATAATTATTTATTTCACAAACTGGAAGTGCGACAACAGCTGTTAAAAATGAACTGTAGTTGGCAATGAGTGTGAATAGGCCAACCAACTGATGCCAGTACAATTCTCGGAATTCCTCACTCACACACATGCAAAGTTTGTTTACTTCACTCCGTAGGCTCGCTGAACAGATTATACAAAGTTTTTGATAGCATGACTAGTGGAAGAATCACTTGTAAGCATCTTCCATTGGAAATACAAATAAATGAAAGCCCAGAACTTTTTATTTGAGGAAAATTTGGAGAATTTGTATATAAGCAGAATGTATGAAGGAATTGAAAAACGTTCTCTTAGAGAAGGGAAATAGATAGTTATGTAAAAGTTATGCACACCGCCCACAGCTGAGTCCAATTATGTTATTCAGTCATCTGGATTCGAGTTTCAGCATACACATTTACCCATAGAATAAGATACGGTACATCGAAATAGAAAACTTAGTTCATCAAGTCATCTGGATTCGAGTTTCAGCTTACACATTTAGTCATAGAATAAGATACAGTTCATCGGAATAAAAAACATTGTTCATCAAGTCAATTGATTTATCGTGATGGGACACTTGTAATTATTGTGGGTTATACATGGTTGGATGAACATTAGACTTGTGGGTCCAACGAGAATTTCATTGTTTTTAAACAGACACAATTCAATCTGGGAAGCAAGCAGAAGCGCCTCGCATTTCAACGATCCCCATCAACTATCTCATCATTCATCTTATCGCCCTTATTACTGGTAACTCAAGCGTGAAAGAGATCAACTAGAAGTAACCGTACAGCTCCATTAGTCGTTGGTTGCCATGGATACGAAACAGTGTGGTGGGGGAGGTGTGGGTGGAAGAGACCAGAGAGGAACGACAAACGTTTAAAATATACCCCGGCCATAATTTCCACCAATTAACTTCTTCTTGCCTGGCCTTCAGCCAAACAACTTGTTCACAAGAAATGCCATGTTTGTCCTGCTGCTTCTAACTCTTTTCGTTATTTCAACTCTGAACTTTTACACAGTGTGCTCCAAACAAAATATTATCAACATTTTTCTCAGCTCTCATAAAATGTTGAAACCAATGATCTAGATCAGGGTTTCTCAATCTTTTTCAAGGACAGTACCCTTAATGAAAAATTAAAATTCAGCGTACCCCCTTGTTACCGCAAGGAGATGTTGGGGGGGGGGGGGGGTGACGGTTAAATTAAAAAACCTTTTCACATGAAAAAACACAATACATTTGGAAACATATTTGAAACCCATTACAAAAAATTAATGAAGGATGAGCTTGCTTCTTGACATAGTTCCTCAATGCTAGGCTCATGGTAAAACCTTAAATCGTCCCCAACATTCCAACATTAACCTTGTCTCTGAACTTCTACGAAATAGTTATACAAACCTATTGCACTTGTTGGTTCCTAGTAACTCGACCACAAAAGTATTCACTTTATTAGATTTCATTATTAAATAATAACCTTGCGTGATTGCGGAACAGAAGAAATGGATTAATTTTTCATTAACCTGCCTCGCGTACCCCCTGAAAATTTTCGAGTACCCCCAAGGGGTACAAGTACCACAGTTTGAGAACCCCTGATCTAGATCGTGAATTATTCTGGAAGTATCAATTCTCTGATTTTCTCAAATTAATTTAAACGGATTAAAGATTTCAGCTCCTTGGCTTTTATAATTGAATCAATTATTCAAGTATCACGGATATAGTCCAAATTACAGTCTAAAACAGTGAATCTAGTAGTTTGTCTGTGAAAAACATTGAACATTTCGCGGATTTTCGTAATATTATTGTGATTATGAATTTTCTAAAACTAAGCTTAATCTGATAGTAGATTGTGATAGTAATCAGGAATTGTTTCATCGTGTCTGAAACATTTTTATTCATTTATGTGGCATCTTCTTTATATAAAATAGGCGAACATGTTTTTTTTGTGATGACAACTCCTCCGTGGTTTCTCAACCAATTTTGTTCGTTCACGTCTCATTTGAAAGATCTCATCGAGTAGATTTTTGATAAGGTCTTGAAAGTCATCAAAGTGGACATGAGCAATGAACGATAAAAGTTTCAATTTTTGCCATTGCTTTAACATAGGGATCGGTGAGCTGAAAATTTTCACATTTCAACTTATGATTTGATGATCAGCTGTTTTGAAACAAAAAGTTTATTTTTCATTGTTCATTCAGAGAGAGAGAGGGTGGGAGGATGGTTAATAGAGGAAGAGAGAGAGGAAAGAGAGAAAAAAGAAGAAGAAGGGGAAGAAGAAAGAGAAGGAAGAGGAGAAAGACGAAGAAGACAAAGGAGAAGAAGAAAGAGGAGAAAAGAAGAAGAAGGGGAAGAAGGAGAAGTCGGAGAAGAAGTAGAAGAAGAAGAAGAAGAAGAAGAAAAAGAAGAAGAAGAAGAAGAAAAAGGAGAAAAATAAGAAGATGAGGAAGAAAAGAAGAAGAAGAAGAAAAAGAGGAAGAAGAAGAATAAAAAGAACAAGAAGAAGAAAAAGATGAGGAAGAAGAAAAAGGAGAAAAAGAAGAAGAGGGAGAAAAAGAAGAGGAAGAAGAAGAAAAAGAAAAAGAATAAGAGAGAGAAAAAGAAGAGGAAGAAAAAGAAAAAGAATAAGAATAAAAAGAAGAGGAAAAGAAGAAGGAGAAAAAGGAGAAGGGGAAAAAGAAGGAGAAAAAGAAAAAGAAGAAGAAGAAAAAGAAGAGGAAGAAAAAGAAGAAGGAGAAGAAGAAAAAGAAAAAGAAGAAGTTGAAGAAGCAGAAGAAAAAGAAGAAGAGGAAGAAGAAGTGGAAGAAGTAGAAGAAAAGGAAGAAGAGGAAGAAGAAGTGGAAGAAGAAGAAAAAGGAAATGAAGAAAAAGAAGAAGATTAAGAAGTAGAAAAATAAGATGAAGAAGAAAAGGAGAAAAAGAAGAGGATGAAGAAGAAAAAGGAGAAGAATTAGGGAACGAAAAAGAAGAAGAAAAAGAAGATTAAGAAGAATAAGAAAAAGAAGATTAAGAAGAAGAAGAAAAAGACGAAGACGAAGAAAAAGAAGATGGAGAAGATGTTGCTGCCAGTAGAGCAAGATCTTTTGCTGGGCTGCGCTTTTTTGTGGAAGATACTTCGGAGCCGGGTCACCCGAGGAAAGATTATCGTATCTACACAAAGAATATTGTTTATCATGAACTGATTTGAGAAACAAATGAAATTATTGAAAATATAAAAAGAGTACTTATTTAACCAGAGTGTTCAAGCATTTATTCTAGATTCAATGCAAAATAAAAAGCATTGATGTTTACTGAGAAATGGAGGAAATTAAGGAACTCATAGCATCATAGGTATCTATGATAGCCACTTAGAAATGGAGCAACTCATACTGTGCTTAAACTTATCATCGTAGGCAATGCTGTCGTTCAGTATGTAGAAAATCTACATTTCGAATGTATTTTACAAAGTTTAATAAAGTCGCACATTAGTGTGACGCGGGATAACCTAGTTAGTCTAAAAAATCAAATCTTCAATTTCATGAGTGGATGAATCATACCTGATCAAATCATGGTTCTAACTCATTGAAAATAAATTGTAAATTGTGTATAAATAAGTGGATTGTTATTGAAAATATTTCTGGTACAAGCAGTCACACTAACATCAGAGGCCCTGAAATTATTAAATTCAGGTTTGATCTGAAAATTGAGATCTCAAACACCAGACCTGATCTTGTCAGATCATACAATATTATTATTTTATAATGAAGGTTATATTATTGAGTTGAGAAAACTAATACACGATCCCTATCAATCTTGCGATCAATAGGTACTTAGCACTTTATAATGAAACTCACAAGACCTGTAATAAAAGAGAAACCTTTATATCTCATAGTATAGAAACTTCTCCCTTATTACAAGGACTTCAAGTTCCACAAGACATGGCTCTCTGTTAGGTATTGTGAGCTGATTTGAGAGCAGTTTCGTACAGTTCGTACAGATACTGTGTATAGTATAGATATGGATTGTCTCAATCTACCTATTTTATATCTACCAAAAGAACTCTTTTTTATAACTCAGTTTTTATTTCAGTTTATATTGAATAATAAAAAAATATAATGTGAGTTGGTTTAAATATATGGAATACATTTCAGGATATAATTATTATCTGAACAAATGAAAAATATAAGGATATAAGATATCAGCAGATGATGATGATGATGGTCGATAATTATTGAGTCTTGTCATGGCATGATTTTGTATGAATGATAAAGGTTCAATTATCTTGGATGATCATCATCTGCTAATATCTTATATACTTCATATTTTTTATTTGCTCAGATAATAATTATATAGAATTTATTAATTTCGATATTGACAACAGTATTTAATAGCTGATGGAAATCGATGAATGCTACTGTACAAAAATATCAGTCACCACCGGGAATCGAACCGCGGACCTCCCAATTGCCGGTCGGGCGCCTTAACCACAAGACCATGGAGACCTTTCTGCACAGCAGCATTCATTTTTAACTTGGCCATATCGGCTCGTATCTCACAAGTTAGTTCGAAGTTACTAACAATTGAACAAACTGACAAATCTACTTAAACAGAATTTATTAATTTCGAATTCCTTTAATTGCTACCAGTTTATACTGAAGACTTCCGCAATGGCGGATATTGAGAACAGTATTTAATAGCTGATGGAAATCGATAAATGCTACTGTACAAAAATATCAGTCACCACCGGGAATCGAACCATGGACCTCCCAATTGCCAGTCGGGCGCCTTAACCACTAGACCATGCACAGCAGCATTCATTTTTAACTTGGCCATATCGGCTCGTGTCTCACAAGTTAGCAATTGGGAGGTCCGTGGTTCGATTCCCGGTGGTGACTGATATTTTTGTACAGTAGCATTCATCGATTTCCATCAGCTATTAAATACTGTTGTCAATATCCGCCATCTCGGAAGTCTTCAGTATAAACTGATCATCCAAGATAATTGAACCTTTATCATTCATACAAAATCATGCCATGACAAGACTCAATAATTATCGACCATCATCATCATCTGCTGATATCTTATATCCTTATATTTTTCATTTGTTCAGATAATAATTATATCTTGAAATGTATTCCATATATTTAAACCAGCTCACATTTTTTCATGATTCAATATAAACTGAAATATAAAAACTGAGTTTTTAAAAAAAGAGTTCTTCTGCTATAAAGTAGTTAGCTACATGGTAGTTACACGGAAGTGCTCTCAAATCAGCTGAAAATACCTAACAGAAGACTAACAGCCCTGTTTCATGGAACTTGTCCTTGTAATAAGGGAGAAGTATGGATGATAAAGGTTCAAAAATAAAACAGCGCTTTTTCATTTTTGGTGGGATCGGGAAAAATGTGTTCTAATATCAATGCCACAAGTCATAAACTAATTAATTTACTACCAAATAACATAATAAACGCCCGAATGACATTCCAACTGAGAAATCTAATTAATTGATGGTTGGGTACGATCAAATAGCAATTATTATTCAGCAATCTTTCAATAGATTCAATTCTTTAATCTCATAAATTCAAGTCATTTTCCCTTATCTACTTTATTCCTTTTTTCATTACTTTTTCCTTTCCATATCTTTATCTTTTCATTGTCCTTATCCTTAACAGTTTTTTTAAAACGTTAGGCAAGGAAGCTGAAAGTCTTTCCTATTCTATTTTATTCTTATTGTAACTCTACCCACGCTCAGACTCAAGTCTTGGTGGGATATTTCACTGTTTTATTTTTTGTATCTAATCAAACATTTGTATTTGTTTTTTTTCTGTGGAAGTAGAGTTTCATTTCATAATTATGAATAAACCTCAGAAGCTGTGTATTATCGATTGAAGCCCGTGCTTTTGTGAAACAAGGGACGTGATCAAGGAAACTATTGCTTGTTGAATTAAGTCCAAGTAGCTGCTTATAGAACACTAGCTGGTTAGTGACCTGATACTATGTGCAATGTATAGTCCATTCACGCTACTTCAACAGCTTTAGCACCGATCCAATAAAGGTGACTAAGTCCTAGTTAATTAACAGTTTGACATGGTCCAGCAAGCCTCAGTCTGCTACTATGGTGGGCCTCTTGCACTTGGCGATACCTGTAAGTTGACCGCCCAATTAAATCCACGGCCCACGCTTGAATGCTTCTTCTCCTCCTTCCATCTCCACTTCCTATGATCCCCCTTTTCCCCAATCTACCTACTTGTCACCCCCTCCACCCTGCCATCATCCACCCACCTCCTAAATTCGCCGCCCGCAAAGTCATCCTCTATGAAAGCGGTTGTTTCATTATGCAGCATTGTTGGCACATCACAGACAAAGCGACTCACTTACTCAAGAGGGCTTACAAACAATGTGGTTATACCCTTTTAAAAAGGCTACTCCTAGAACAACATGGGCTTAATTGAACTGGCAAAATTTAAAATCTCAGCCAAAGTACGGTATGATAGTTAACCTCAACAACTTTCTAGGATGTCAAAGTATTACTAAAAACAAAATATAATCTATTTAACTTCCTATCTTGCCTATTTTATCATTTCAACCTCATACCTCAACATCAACATTGTTGAAGCTTCTCTAGGACGTCCAAATATGATTAAAAAACAAAATATGATCTATTTCGCGTCCTATCTTGTCTATTTTAACATTTCTTCTACAATGTATTTCCTGGAAAAAATCTTGTTCAAGTAATGACTTCAAATCAATAATCCCTTTTGTGGAATCAGTCTAAATATCTTGTGAACATTTGGCCATTCAATAAAATTTTAATCTTCCAAATACTTTTGGGACACCTGTTGCAAAACCCATGAATTTATTGGGAACTTTGATGTACGCGTATAATGATTTTGTTGATAAAATTCATCAATTAATTGAAAGAGTGCATCTTTTTTGCCCTATTCATATAAAATATCCATTGTTTCTTCACACAATAATACAACTTAACCTATCAATTATTATACTCAGTGAAATAAGAAATATTGGAGTTTTTTAAACAAATTTCTACTATTGTAAAGTGCATAATCATTCCTAGAAGTTGATACTGCTACCATCATTCTCATTAATCGTATCCATGATATGCTGATTAAAATAACAGTTCGTTTTAATTATTAATTTTAGGTGGTGATTGTTCAGGCGTTAGGTGTGGTAACTGTGCGATCGTGATGTTCAGTCACGAGCGCTCAATACTGCACTTGGATGGGTGACCGTGCTTGAATAACTTGATGTTATAATCATTATTATCACTTACCCGGTGTGTGGATTGAAATCCACCTATAACAGTATCCACCACGTTTCCCATAACTGGGTTCAAACGGCGAGTTGGAACTTACCCATAAAGGATCTCCACACGAATAAAAGTCATACGGTTATTATTTTTTTTTTCAGCGTGATTATCATAAATGATTCGTCAGTTGATATGGTATCAGTGTTGATGATAAAATATCAGACATATTATCATATATGAATAATAATTATCCGTCAATATTTTCAGTTTATACCAGGGATAGGTACTCATATCAGTACTGTTCAACAGCCCACAAACAAGAATCAAGCATTGTATGAAACACATAAGAAACACGTTTCTATAGCGCTGATTTAGTTTATTTAGAACTATACAGTATCCCTGACTCGCCTCAAGCGTTTTTGGAAAAGTAGGTACTCTGTACAACACATTATGGTGCTGAATAGTTAAAGGTAAAGCTGTTACAGACGACTAGTGGCTCAGACGGGAACATAAGTGAACAAACACGATAGGGGAACTACAAAACACGTCAGCTGAATGACGTTGATAACAAAACCGTTTCAACTGAGTCGAAACGCTCAGTATGTTGCACCGTTGAGGAAGAGAATTTGAAATATTCATCCCAGAGTCGAACAATGCCTTACGCGAGTCTGAAGGGACTTGGAGTGAAAATGGTGTCGACAGCTCCTGAGATATAGGCGGCTCTGGCACTTTAAATTTGTATGGAGTACAGCGTATTTGTATGGAGTTTGTGGAATTTGCAGCTGGGGAGTGCTTATTTCATACAACGAAACGAGTAAGTAACGCTCTTGTAACAATTTCAATATATAACAGTAGTGCCTGCTAGCTGCTACCATCCAAATTTAACGCTGATGCACTATTTACGGTCCGAGAAAATCTATGTTGAAATTGACTCAGAGTATAATATAAATCTGTTAACTGGGTATAGGGAAGATATATCGAAATGAGATGCTCCTTACTAAATGATGAGAGGATATATGATAGTCTGGGAGGAATTACCTAACTGAGTATTGGAAATCAAGTTTACGGAGCTCATGCAACTTCTTAAGAACATATAGAAAATGAATACGTCACGCCACTTGTAGCTTAATATTTACTCAATCAATTTGAGGGTGCTTTCCGACTCACTGAGTATAGACGGGAGTTACAATTAAATCACAATACTTCTGCATCAAGAAAACCTGGTGCGATACATGAAAAACTATGTGTATAATGTATAATACCTAGATTATTAACTGACTTCCTAAAAGAACAAGGTTCTATATTCGACCTGTTTTTTTATGTTTGTACATCAATCATTTGAACACTATTAAACCGATTTCGTTGATTTTTTTTAAATGAAAGAGAAATGAAATGAAATGTTCAGCGGTGTTCCCATCCAAGTTTCGCAAGAATCGGCCCAATACTTAGCCCAATATTAAACGAAAAGGAGCATTCTTCGATGTCTTCATTTCAATCTTGTTTGAATAGGATAGTTCCACACATAACCGCCAGTTGGATAGCCGGTGTAGTTTACCAGGCTGATCATTGTATCATATGGAGCACTTCACTTTTAGACGATTTTCGAAATCATTTGATGCAATGCAATTATGCCGGGTAAACGACATCGGTTACCCAAAGCTGGATAAGTGTGAAACAAGCCTGTAACGTCCCGTTTTGATCAATCAGGTGAACCTAATATTTGAATCATGAATAAGAAGAATAATAATTATAATATACTAGCTGGCTCGACGCGCGTTGCTGCGTTCTCATAAAAATTCTCCTTGATTTTATTATTCGCCACCTCCCGCTGAGGTTACATTTCAAATTAGGAAAGAAGTTAGTCCTAGGGCTCTTCTAGTTGATCATAGAAGCTTCGTTGTTTTCTTAATCACCACCTCTGAATGAAGAAACATATTTCAAATTTAAACCTCCTACGACTATAAGGGTAGAAGCTAGTTTTTTATTTTATTATTCGCCACCTCCCGCTGAGGCTGCATTTCAAATTTCTAGCTAGCACTTCATTGGTTAACAGATGTCATCAACCTGGCATAATTACATTATTTCATCATACCCAGTCGTATGTTTCCTACATATTGCAAGGCTCCGACTGTACGGTAGCCTACATGCAAAGTGCAAAGTCTTTTGCTGTTCAAAGACAGCGTAAATAACGCCGCTAAGGGGCCTGCCATATGATTAAAAACGGTTGACTTCTATCAGCTGTTCCTTTAAGCTGTTTGGCCGGCAAGTTCAGTAGGTTAGGTCTATAAAATGGATTAATTAATAGTTATTATTAGCTCTTCTATTAAAATTTATGGTCAGAAACCATCCTCAATATTCACACAACATATTCCCGAAGTTTCATGCTAATCTGTCAAGTGGTTTTGAAGTCTATAGGGAACATACATACATACAAACATACATACATACATACAGGCAGACATTCATTTTTATATATATAGATTATTTCTGTCCAGATGTTCATATGATTATTGTAAATAATTATTAGTTGATGTTATGGAGTCGTAGGAATAAGGTTATTTAGTTTCAGTCATGAGTTGGAGTGAAAAATGCTTTTGACATCGTTAATTTTGAAAAACATAATTGAACAATATTCTTCAAAGTTATTAATTTTTCGTTATGCTTGCCGCTTTACCGTGAATTTGGTAAACAGCTGATCTTAGAAGTATTTTTAGTATTCACTGCTGATAGATTTTGAGGTTATGTTTGATGATGCTTGTTGTACTAGATAAAAGTTTATGTTTTTTATAATATTTTAGACTAGTATGACGAAAAATATCGTACGTAAATCGTCCGGGAAGATGGTGTTTGTATGATAATACCGCACTCGACTTCATCTCATTTGTTAACTTATCATACCCATAAACACCATTCCCTGCACTTGTAACGTTATATTATTTTAGTGTAGGTATATTCTGAAAGGGCCCGCATTAAAATAATGACGAACCAAAAGCCATTCCACTTTTAAGAAGCCTTTCGCTATTATAATTTTCCTAAATACAATATTCCACATTAAATAGAGAGTTGTAGAATTTCCCTTAATTCATCTTTTCTTATAGATAGATTTTTAGTTACTTTAGTTTGGATGTTATATTGGCTTGCTAATTAGATGAATATTTTATCATGTAGGATATGAGAAATTTCTCATGTTTTCAAAGTTTGAAAATTCAACTAAAAAGCTTAAAATAAAACAAATTCTTGAACAAAAAAGAAACCGACTTCAATGGTACTCAAACATTAAATACTCACGTACTAAAAAGTTTAAAATAAAGTATTTACTTTAAACTGAGAAAATTAAAAATTTCATACAAGTAATCTTTTGAAGTCGGCGCCAAATTTCCCATAAACTTTTAAAATATAACAATTTCTCTGTGATGTTTTCCATTCCTGTCTTTAGGATGCTATGAACTGACACTGTATTTCAGTAAAAGTGAGTGTAAATCATATACCGGTTATTTAATTGAAATACAGTGTTAGTTTTGATATTAGATAGAATTTCTTATCAATTTCATAAAATATATTTGGCGCCGACTTCAAAAGATTACTTGTATGAAATTTTCTCAGTTTCATACTGTTGTTTTTAATCAACACAGAGTGTACGCGAAGTTTATAGGTGAAATATTCTCGTTGAATCAACAATATTTTATAGATATAGCCTCTATGAACTGGAAATATTATTAATATTGCTCATAATTGATACGTGCTCTATATCTTCTCTCTGAAAACCTTCTGTTGAAGAGATCGTGAAATATTTGTGTCTTGTATCAAGTACATACATGAAGCTCAAGAATGTTCATATTATGTTCGACTGAATCAGTGAACACGGTTTATTGAGGAGCCATACAAATGAAAGTTCTCAAAGACTGAGAAGTTTTTTACTGTTTGATGTGTAAAAACGTTTGAAAAGCGGAAATTTCAGAAGGTCCACAGTGCATTGCATAGTTCGGCTATAACATTTCCAAAAAGCTCCACAAAGAGTTCAATAACTTGGATGCTCGAATTCATTTGCTATTCAGAGCGAGCTTTTTCAACTGAGCTGTAGCATCCATCGTCTAACCAGAACCGAGACTAAGAAAGGATACGGAGCTACATGTTTACTCAACTTTGGGCATAAATTTGTGGTGAGCCTTCATAGTTTCTTCTTTTGATGGGAAAGGGGAATATAATTTTTCCAAGAAACGTACAACGGACATGAGGCTCTGAACTTTTGAACTCTTCTGCTTAGGTAGATGTGGAAAATAGAACCAGAAGTTTTTCAATAGCTTTTCCACAAGCAGGTACAATGGGCATTGAATTTTTGTGGAAAACAGCAAGGACTTCTTTCTCTAAGCTGTACGACAATGGAAAGTATGCTGGGTTACGCTGCTTTTCAGAATTTGGTTTTTGAATGGAAAGTATATGCAGCTTATATATTTATGTTCAATTCAATAATTTAATGCCTTCAAATTACTGAATTGAATATATATTTTTTAACAAGCACTCAAAACCCAAGTCATTCCAGAGATAAGATACCATGTATTGAGGGAAGTGATAGCCGAGTGCCGTAGCAGGTATCTGTTCAATCAGAGATAAGCTACGAAACTCCTGCGCTATCTTTGTAACGGTGACCGATTGGATTGGCCAGAAAAAAAGACTTCTCTGCTATAAATCACTTCCCGGTGGCTCGGAACCCACCTAAAACTGTAGGTCCAACTCATCAATCACTATCATCCAATTCATTACCCACGCACAGGTCTCAGACCTATGTGGGCTTCATCCTCCGAAAAAAGTATTGTCTGCATATGTGAGTAGTCCCTTTATTAGCCAATTCCGACTCTGGGTGACTCTCCAAACCTCAACGTTTTGATCCAAAGAGAGGGCTACTCAAATGCCTATGAGTGTGATAAGTTGTGGTCGTTCTCCGCACTGATCCGACAGAGATCTATCAGTATGCCAAGCCCACAAACAAATTCAAATTTCAGGGGCTTATAAAACATGATTATTCCTGGTTCTTTATTCTGATATACAGATAATTATTATTTTTCATCAGTTTGAAATAGTATTAAATGACTCCTTCATCATCCCAACATTGAAATAGCTTCCAACCATCTTTGAATCTTGTCATCCAAAGTATCTAACATTGTATCATACTAGAGCATTCAACACAACAGAGAAAAAGGTTGACCAAAATAACACAAATCGTTGTTGATCTTCCAGAGAGGGTGATTTTCTTTGGGGTAAGAACTTGATGTGTTTTTGTTATCTTGAGGAGATAACAGAAAGTTTCAACCCTTCGGCCAACTGTGACCAATGAGGACAATATGTTCACCAGTCTTGGTTGGGGGTAGGTCAGAGGGGTTGTTTCTTAGGTGGCTGTGGGATTCAAGTCACCACGTGCACAGAGTCTTGGCTCCTGACGGAGATATTATTTACACCCCCATAAAATACGCTCTCCTGCACTCGACCGTTTACTTTTCCCCTTTGGTTTGCACTGACTTTTTGGTCACCCAAAAATTATGTGGATAGTTTGTCGACCACTTTTGAAACAAAGGGGAATCCCCTTCAATTTATTCCACAAGAAACATGGAAAAGTTTCCATTTTGCTAGACTTGGGATTATGTTAAACAAATAACGATCTGAGCGACAACTTTTCACTTCCTAAAGAAAAAAAAATACTTAAAGCTCCTATGATGCAAAGTGCTCCTCTCATTTTTAAGCCCGGTTTTCATTCTCGTATTCAGAAGTGCAACGCTTATCAATTCATTTTGTGGGAGTTGAAGGTTCCAAAGAAAAAATCTCTCGGTATTGTTTACATACTGTGAGTGCATATTGAACAATCTGAATATAATGATTCATAAACCATCAAACCATGTTTTATATGGAAATAAAACCATCTGTTTTATATGGAAATAAATTAGTTCAAACAGTGAATGAGAACCAGAATGTTCTATAATTACTCATAATATCATCGATTTTCCATGACTTCCAATTTCACTTGCAACTACTGGTTATAGTTTACCGAACTGTAATTTCTCATGAGTTATCAGTCCCGTTTTGGGTCTTTTACCTTCTTCAGTCGAGATCATGATAATAAATTTGATAGTGAAATGATAATGATAGTTTTACTCTGATAAAGAATCCAATTCCTCTGCTTCTTTGGAACTCACAAGAAAATGATTTTTCTGTAAAATCATGGATTTTTTTGTTAATTACGTCTTGAAGACTCCAGTTAAGTAGCATAAGACAAGTCAGATTAACAATTATTCAATTTTATACACTAGGTACCATAAAAATCAATAAGTTGAGGTGAGGCTTAATTTTGATATGAAAGGAACTCTTGTACACTATAAAAAGCTTTATCAACTAAATATTTTTTTAAAATTTTTATATATTTTCAAGACTCATTAAAAACTGCGGTAGCTTATTGTAGAGTTTCCTTTCAATATGACTAGGTTTTTGTTTGAATAAGCTACTATTGAGACTCACCAAGTGATATTCTCCTCGGCTTCTTGTATTATAATAGTGTACGTCCAAATTTAGGTTAATACCACTCTTTTACATATAAAGTAACTTCATACACATAAGAGCCGGGTACCCTTAGGAGACCAAGGAAGTCTCTTGAACAACGGCCTACATGAATCTAATCTATTTACTCTTTCCATACACCTTATCAAGGTTTTGTTTGCATGTTCATCTTCAGAGGCATGAGTCCTCTCACCAATGGAAGTTATAATTTCCATTTCTCACCATATTGGCAGTATTCTTATTTTCATTTATTCATTCAACTAAAATACAGTCAATGAGAATACAACAGGCTATTGCCCAAAACTGCTTTTCACAAAATTTTAAAGTAGGATCAAAATCTTAGGTTAGGTCGCTGTTTCACTTGAAATTTCACCTTGAAGCACAATAATTATTCACAATCACAAGTCTTTTGCAGCTAAAGAATATTAATTTTTTCATTTCAAACAAAGCACTATCACAAAAAGATGGTATAATTTGGTATTTTGACATTTGTAAGTCGAAAATCTTCACTAGTTACTCATTACCATAGTTATACGGGATTCTTCATATCAATGTCTATTTGATTTGAAACTTTTAATTATTTTTTTGAATAGGTATCATATCAGAGGTTAAGAGAAATCCATTCCTTATCATCTTGAAAGCCTATCCCTCTAAAAATGACGTCATTCAAAACTTTGAAGAATACCGTAATACTCATTCAAAGTGTCGGGTAGCATATAAATCATTGAGCTTCTTCAGCACTAACGGAAAACGTCCAATGTAATTATGTGCTACAGAGCAATAAATGAAGGTGGGTAGAGCATGTTGAAGGCTGATAATTTAACATTTATAAGCAACGTGGAATGCCGGCGCTTTGTGTGAGCGGGAAGAGCGCTTGGATTGAACGCGTATATTATTCAGGCCATCTTTTGCTTGCAACACCGTCTGCACACTAACAACAACGAGAGGAGGCGTTACATTGATTTGAAGTGAAGTACTTGATCAATTATAAATGAGAACAAGAACTACAGCATGCCAATCAGTTTTGTACATTAAGGAAATTCTTAGCTACATAATATTTAATAATAATATTATATTGGTGGGCCGCTTAGCGCAGTTGGTTGAGGCGTCACAACTTCAGCTTACTGTCGCTTCAGCGGTCGTGGGTTCGAATCCCTCTTCACCGTCTGGCATCTATGTATAATCATTCACCCACGCACAAGTCTCAGACTCATGTGGGCACCATCAGTGATGAAAAAAAAAAATTATTGTGTGACCTGGCTGGCTCAGGTCTGGTGTCAGAGTTATCAGTCGCACCTGAATAAGTTAAGGGCCTCTGCCGTGACTTAACGACTGTTTTTATGCAGCCAGGACTGACAGCTTAACGTGTCCTCCGAAACACGGTAGTGGCCCAAGATAAAATCTTTCGGTCAGAGCTGGGATCGAAACCAGATTTAATATATTGACTCACATTGAATCACTCTAAGCGCGGTTGTACATTATATTTTGTGTTTGATATTAATTATTCTATTTGACTTCTTGTCCTAGGTTCTTCAACAATCATTTGGGAGTGAGTTTGAAGTAACTGGCAATTTAACAAACTGACAATTATACAGAAACAGAATTTATTAATTTCAAATTCCTCAAAGTGCTATTAATTTATACTAAAGAGTTGCGCAATGGCGGATATTGACAACAGCATTGAGTAGCTGATGGAAATCGATGAGTGCTACTGTACAAAAATATCAGTCACCACCGGGAATCGAACCGCGGACCTCCCAATTGCCGGTCGGGCGCCTTAAATACTAGACTATAGTGACCCCTTCGCACATACGCATACATTTTTCAAACTTGGCCATACGGGCTCGTATTATTGCCCGACCGGCAATTGGGAGGTCCGCCGTTTGATTCCCGGTGGTGACTGATATTATTGAACTGTAGCATTCATCGATTTCCATCAGCTATTCAATTCTGTTATCAATATCCGCTATTGCGAAGTCTTCAGTATAATTGCGATATCTCCAGTATATAGCACTTTGAGGAATTCGAAATTAATAAATTATTTGGCCATGAACTGACAGGCATATGCCTGTTTCTTTCTGCTATTCTTGCAGTAATAGACTTTTATATCTAAATTTGTTTATTTTGTATTCAAAATTTTCTTAGAACCAAGTCTTTATTTATTTCCAGTTCTGCCCTTCATAGGTATTCACTTTCACATTTATTATTATTTAATCAGTTCAGCTCATTTATATTTCTATTCCATGATCTCATCCTTAATAAGTCCTTAATTATTTTCTACTTCATTTACTTTAGTTTACTTTTGATATTCATATCTGTTTCTTTTTGTTTCAGGTTGATCCCGTCGTCCATTTGCAACTCTATTGAGGTGAGTTTGTCAGTTCTTCATTATCAATTTCAACATATATTTGTTCAATATTTCTTTCATCACTAGAGATCATTACACTTATTTGAGCTATTCATCATTAACATTGTATTTATTTGTTATACCTCTTATAGTTCTGGTTACATCATTAACCTTCTCGTCCTTCTATCTACATTACCACTGCCCCCGCGATGCCAACACCAATTTGCTGGGCCTATCTGATGGGGAGATCAGACAAGGGGCCTCCCAGCACCCGCGGTACAGCTTTTCATTCTTCGGTGCTGCTAGACCGGCTGTTTTCCCCGTGGCCTATCCCAGGCTCATATCTTATATTATTATGATATATATTCAACTATGGAATGAATTTTTCTATCATGTAATTTCTTTATTAATTTCTTTACAGGTACAGTCATTTTTAACAAATTATAGTGTACGTATTCAACAATTTTCAACTGTACGCATATTTCTATTTATATCTCTCTATACAGGTACAATAACTTTATGAACATTAAGATACAAGCACTCAATCAACATTCTTTTATTTTCAGGTACATGGAATAACAGTCATCAATCACAGCACATCATCAGGAGAACGGTGAGTTGTCAATGTTCTGCACTCTGCTTTATCACATTATTTGTTCATTTTTTGCATTTAATCCAGTTCTTTATTTCAGGTACATTCTACACATATAAAAACAATGAACAATCTTTTCTTTTCAGGTACATGTGATATCACATATAACGTTTATATCACAGTCATCATTATATCAGTGTAGGTGAACCGGTCAGATTTTCATTCACTCCATGTCAATGTGTCGCAGCACTATCCATAATGTTGACAACATTGCATCCAGTGACATTGCACTAAGCCGTCGTTTATTTGAGACTCCCAACCTTCTAAGAGCATCTATTGTATCTTTGGGTAGTGCCCCTCTTGCCCCCACAACTATAGGCAATGATATGGCACTTGCTGTACCCAAGCTACGCCCCACAGCCTCTCTGACACTGTCATATTTAACAATCTTTTCCTGGACCGCATTCTGCAGTGATGCATCATTTTCTTCACGCACAGTTATGTCGATTATGAAGGACTGTTGTCCATTTGACACTACAATGTCTGGACGCAACCTCTCACCAGATGCAGACACATAGGATTGTTCAACTCTTATAATATAATCATCATTTCGCTGTAGTGTGCGTACTAATTTTTCTTTTATTGTATCATGTCTTTTTATTCTATCATTTTTGCTCCATTAACAGTGGACAGATATATGCCCCATAGTCTCAGGATCTCTTCCACATCTTCTACACAATATGGGTCGTCTATCATCCTCTCTTTTCAGGGCTTCTCTTGTTCCCAGTGTATTTGTTCGGAGCTTCAGTGCATTTATATATACAGAGTCTTTCAATATTGATTTATTCAAGAGCCAACTATTGGCTTCCCTGGAGTTGTTGAAGGCCATTGCCCCATGTCCAGTTGGTCCCAGCTTACTCCACTCCTTCAATTCATCCTCCTTATATCTTGTCTTGGCCTTTACAATATCCTCGCGTTGAGGCTCAGTATTCAACTGTAGACCAAGACTGGTCATATTTCCATTTAGAGTCTCAGATCCTCTTTTCTCTTTATTGTGGAAATACACATAAGCTGGATGCTGCATTCTTCTAAGCTGCCATGCAGCTCTCACCTGTCCAATCACTATCTGCTTTTCTAGTCATGGGATGCCCAGCCCACCATCTCTTTTTCGCACATATAGCATGGCATTTGGTGTCATTTTGTGTAAATGCAGCATTTCTTTAACCATCTTTCTGATTTCACCATCAGCATTCTGCAATTTCATCCAACATGTTTCGCCTATTGCCAATGCATGATAGAAACATGGAGCAACATATGTGAATGCAAGCTCAATCTTTTGCCTTGGTTTCAGTTTTAGCCTGTTTATTCTCTCTATTGCTTCAATCAGGTTTTCCAGATTCTTCTCTGTTGACATCCCTTCAACCAGTCTGAAATCCACTCCTAAATATTTGAAGGATTCAGTTGGTTCTAGCAATCTAAGGCACTCTCCATTTCTAAAGGCAACTTGAGGCTTATCCACATAATATTCATTTTTATAATGCGCAATACCAAATGATGTACATTTTCCACAATTCAATCTCAGTCCTATCTTATTCACATAGTCCTCCACCATCCACAGCTTCTCCTGCAACTCATCATGTGATCCACCAAGTACAATCAGATCATCTGCATATCCCAGTGCTCCTGTGCCCTCATTATCACCCTTTGCAACTTCAAACACATCATCAATCACAATGTTAAATAGAAGGGGAGAGAGTGGGTCTCCCTGCTTTACACCACGTCTCAGAGGCAGCAGATTTATATTTTCTCCACTTCCCATTTCAGTGGATCCATCCCGATAGAATTCCTCTAGCAATTTGATCACCTCATCAGGCATCCCTTTCCTCCTTAGTGCCTTAAATATTTCGTTATGGGGTACCATATCGAATGCCTTGCTGAGATCCAGGATAGCACCATACAGAGTTTGACCATTTCTGGCAACACGCAGAGCACTGTCCAAAATAGCACAGTTTATCTGACACCCTTGACCAGGCTGAAAACCACGTTGTCTAACATTTAGTTTTGTCCATTTCCTGATTCTCTTTTCCATGAGGCCAGCATATACATGGTAAATTAGAGACCCAATAGTCAATGGTCTCCATGAATCAGGCATAGTCAAATCTTTGTGCGGCTTTGGGATGAAAAGAGTTCTATTTTTCTTCCAAATCCTTGGCATGCAGCCAGACATTGAGACCACTGAGAAGATCTTGCACAACGGCAATGCAGCTCCTTTACATTTCAGAATCCCTGTTTTGGTTACTCCATCAGGTCCTGGGGCTCCTCCATTCTTCATTCCCCTAATTCTCCTCCATATTTCCTCCTCAGTGAATGGCGTCAGCACCTGCCGCACATCAATAGATTTCACACCAACATCCTGTCTTAGACTGCAGTCAGCAGCAGTACCCCAGAGCTGTTCATAGATAGGGAAGAGTTTTTCAAATGGTGGGCTGACCCCAACATCCCCTATATCTCTAAGCAAAGAGAAATCATCCTCAGCCACACAATCTGCCAATTTCCTGGGGTTCCTTCTGAAGAGGTCCTGGGTTCTTGCATATTCTCTCCTTTTTCTAGTATTTCTCAGCTTCTTAGGATCCAAACAGCCAACCCTTTCTCTCCTGGGTTTTGAGGATCTGACTGGATTTCTCTGGTCACACATTGCTATATGCACCCTCTCTATAAAGTCCTCAAATCCACTCCTATCCAATCTCTGTATAGCCGTTCCTTGCAGGTACATATCAGCCTCCTGCATCATCCCTCTCATCTCTGGTCTCATGCCCTGGTACCCACTACCATTTGCTCCATCAACCATCACAGCTCTCCAGCCATCAATTCCTACATTCTCAGAGTTCAACCCGCACTCATTGAACATGTCATCCAGGATCATCACCACATCAGTGTCATTGCCATCTCCAAGATTTTTGGTCGTTGGCTCTTCAGATGCAGTCACATGGTGTGGAACTTCTCCAGGATCAACATTCAAGTTCAAGGTAAGCACTGAATCAACTTTCATATCCTCATTTTTCCTCCCTCTTCTCCTCATCTCACATTCAGCAGATCCATCAACCTCATCAATTGTCACCAGACCTCCAATAATACCCTCCAGGTGATGCTGATTATCAACCGTGCTGCAAGGAAGGTGATGATTTCTCATTTGGAATTTGATCATCATCTCTGGGAGTCTCCGCCTCATTTTTCTGTGTCAACTCAGCATGCACCACGGCCTCCACCTCAAAATGACAAAAACCTCCACCCTCACTGTCCTGAGTATTAACATTGAGCATATCAGGAGAAGAAGTTAATTTTTCATTCATCTCTTGCATCTCTCTATCATTGTCATTTTGTCTAACATCAGTACCACTGATGACAGATGCATAATTGATTTCAGAGCTTGAATCCCTCATACCAGCCCCTTCACCCACAATCATATCATCATCCTGCTCAATTACCTCTTCCACATTCTGCATTATCTCATAGAATGGATTATTTGAGAAACGTCTAGCTCTTTCTCTTATTTGTGTTGGTGTCTTTGTTATTATTATTTTAATAATGCAGCTCACTTGCATAATGCCTATGCTTTCCTTTTTCTCTTAGATAATCCTTCAAGATGGTAGCCTCTCCCTCTGTCCAGCATCCAGGTTTCCCAGGTGGTCTAGCATTATTTCTCTCATTTAATATCCTTTCATTTCTAATATCAGCATGCATGTGTCTCATGTGCTGGCCTAATCCATTACTTGAAGTGAAGGCCCTTCCACATCCAGTCACATCACATTGACATTTTCCTAGCTCAAGTACAGGCCCATTGCACTTTGGGTAATGAGCAGTCACAGACATGCAAGTCGGGAAACGTGTAGAGGAGCATTTCCCACAGTAGTATTTCAGAGCAGTTCCAAGATGATGCTTCTTGAAATGAGTAATCAGCCCATTACATCCACCAGCATTGTTGAACAACAACTTACACATTTTACATGTTGTTGGCACATATGGTATTTTGATCTGGAACACCTTCTCTGCCTTTCCATTTTCCAATGTTTTCTGTGCTGGTGAGCTATTCATTTTAAATATACAGAACAGATGATGTATCTCTTCAGATAGTTCTGATATTGCCCTATTATTGTTGTCTATTATGTCCATGATTCACAAGTCAAAATTTTCCTTTCTGTTAATAATCACTGGCGAACATTTGGCAGTTAGTAGTTTGCCTGATAATATTTCATAAGCAATTTTCATGCAAAAATAAGACATGTGACTTTGATCAAAATCAAGATTTGCATTTCTACATTTATATTCCGCATATGTACAGGCAAAGACACCACAGTCATACGAGTTCATTTGTCTTGGGATTTTTTTAACATTAATCATTTTCCAACTCGTTGTATCTAGCACTATCTTTTTCTCATCTATACTCTCATCAGCCAGATATTTCAATAATGTATCCATACATTCATTATTCTCTCCATAGATACTATCATAATATTCAATTTGTTTGTACCTGAAATCTACTATTGCCATACACCAATGATTGTTGAGGTGTATAGGTATCAATAATATATCGTATGCAAATATATCTGTGTCACTTGTCCATCGTCCAATTCCTGCATGACCAGCTTCATATAATTTTATGTAAAAAAATGTATTATAAGTATATACTGATGGAAATTCATTTGCTTTGTTTCTTTCCGATATTAAATTCATATAGAAATTTATAACCTTATCACTCAACCATTGTTTGTCATTCAGTGTACTCATATCATATCTGGTTATGTTAAGTCCATAGGCATCATTTATTGTTTCATTAGGTGGATGTTCTAATAGAGCATCTTCAATTAGATTCAGCATAACCAATGTTATTTCAGGAAAATCTTTGCCAACACAAATTGTCTTACAATTATTTTTATCTGTGTCTATCATATTCTCTATCATGCATGTCAATTTTTTTTCATTTATCTTTCCCAATACATCGTCACCATTCTCACTGCCATCATTTATTCCATCTGTATCATTACTACTCATAATCACTCTATCAGACATATGTTTTAGATTCTCATTCTCAGATGTGGTATCTCTGTTCCTGCAATTTTCATTATTTTTCTTCAATATATTTTCATTTTCATTTTCAGATGTACATGCTTGTTCCATATCATCTTTGTCACTACTAATCTTAAAATTTATCTCTACAGGTACATCATTAACAACATATTTTTCTGATACAGGACACTCATTATTCCTTATATCATCATCTTCACGCCTGTCTATATATTCATCACTAGATACTTCAACTATTTCATTGATATAATGTTCTTCATCATTCTTATTCTTTTTCTTCCTATTCAATTCTTTTATTCGATTTGTTCCAGATTCTTTATTGTATATCTCAGAGACACCAGCATTTTTCGTCAGCTGACGTACTCGTTCCTGAACTTGCTTGGCCGTCTTGCTGCCTATTATCTTTGCTATTTCGTTGGTGTAGTTCTTTGGTTTATCATATGATCTCAGGTATTCACTCAATATTTCCATCTCTTTATCTGACCATTTTGCTGCAGCACTAGCTCTCCTTATTCTCCCATTCATTTCACGCTCTGGTACTACGTCCATGCTATTTCTAACTTCCTCATTTTGAAAAATGTTGCTAGTAGCACTTTTACATTTTGAGTAATGTGCAACAGCACTGGTATATGTGTGGAATCTGGATGAATTACATTTTGAACATCCATAAATTATTTTCATAGCAGAATGTACATATTTGATATGTTTAATTAGTCCATTTTCACCACCAATACATTTAAATTTTTTATTACATTTATTACATATGAGATCCGTTGGTATACTTATCTTGTATACATAATTATTATCAGCAAATGGATTGGATGTTGACAATGCCATACTAATTTTTCTTTTAAATTTTCAATAAATAAATACACTCAATCAGACAAAGAATTTGAAATTCATAAAGTTACAGTTAGATTACCTAATTCACTTGAGAATCTAATTTCAAATAACATAAACAAAGGTAATTATAGTAACAAATTCGAAAAGCATTAACAGACATAAATTTCAAATAATTTCGAATTACCTAATTCACTTGCAAATTTAATTTCAAATAAATAAACAAAGTAACTATAGTAACCGATTCAATCTTTCCTTTGAAGGGCATTAATAAACTTATAATTTCAGAAAAAGCAAATTATATGAACGTTATTTAAATGTTTATCTTCTAATGATTGTTACAATGATCAATATATTATAATTATAATTAAAAAAATAGTGTCAATGGACATTTTTAACATTAACAGACATAAATTTAAAATAATTTCGAATTACCTGACTCATTTGCAAATTTAATTTCAAATAAATAAACAAAGTAACTATAGTAACCGATTCAATCTTTCCTTTGAAGGGCATTAATAAACCTATAATTTTAGAAAAGGCAAATTATATGAAAAGTTATTTAAATGTTTATCCTCTAATGATTATTACAATGATCAATAAATATATTTATAGAAAGACAAAGAAGAATAGTATATAACATAACCTAGGGACTAGGTTAATCAAACAGTGTCAATGGACATTTTTAACAATCTAAATATTTTATTAATTTTTATGTCTCACCAATAAACAGTATATCGAAACAATCGTAAGAACACAAAGAATTGATTACTGATAACTTCCAATCAATATTTCCAACTTATTCCGTTTTAAATCCAATTAATTCAGGAGCTTATTTTTCCACATTCGACCAGCTGGTTACCCGCGCTTGCTTCAGGTTTCATATAGTATTCACTTCTCATTGACATGAAATTCAATAGTTGATTATTTTCACTCTCGACAGACAAGCAGAACACTTGTGAGAATATAAAAAAAGATATACGGAAAGCTTTTTCCATGCAGTTCAATTTTTAATTATTTAACGTTTTATAATGATTTTTAACATGATGAGAATATTTCATATTTGAAATCAAGTATGGACAAAGTTTTTTACATTGCTCTCTAAATTGGAATTTCAGTCAAAAGTAAAAATATCAGCAGAGTTCTCACTGATAGTCATGGACCCTGAATACGAAATTATTTGGTAATTATTTATTGCTCCTTATTAAATTAAAAAAATTGATATATATTATTAGAATTCATTATTAGAGGTCACAATAGACCTTGACCCTATTATTCATTCAATTTAGTCAATCCAGATTTAATAACCATCCTCTCCAAAAAACAACAGGAAGTGATCGTGAAAAAAGAAATATGTGAACAGACTTTAACAGTTGAACAGATTTAGATGTATGAACAGATATTATTCATAGCTCAAGGAATGACATGAGTCACTAAAAGTTCCCAAGTGGAGATTGAACAGGAAATTATTTATAAGAATAACTTCCCACTTATAAGTGAGAAGATCCCTCAAATCTCTTGTATCACAAGTCCATCTACCTGGCTATTGCTTATTTTAAGAAGCTATTGTGCTATTACCTTGAATCAATCATTCCAGATTGTAATACTTTTTGAATATCATAAGAATAAGGACTTGTTCCCTAAACACAGACTGTTGTTGTTCACCTTAAGAACTTTCTTCCAAATTTATTGTATACTTTCGATTCTTTTATCGTTTCTATAAAGAAAATAAATAATGAAGCAATTTAATCGAATCTATATTTCAAAGACAGACTGAAAACTATGGAGCACAAAAATAACCAATTCTTAAGAAAACTTACTGGTAAGGAATTTTCTAGCCTTTGCGCTGAATTCTCTACTTGATCTCGGTATAAATTCCGATGGCAGCAGTATCTTTAATTTTTTTTTTAGACATCACAATCAGATACACTATATTAACCTGTTTGTACATATAAGAGAAAAATATATACTTTAAGAATACCATCAGCAAAGCCAAGCTTGTGCGCCGGATGAAAATCAAAACAATAACACTTATAAACAACCTTGAAAATAACTTATATCCAACATTATAATAATACAGAGCCTATTTTAAAATAAACATTCACCTATTAATACATAAGAAAATCAATCATGAGAATACTATGAATTCATGACCAGTGCCAGATATTGTGGATCAGCTCTTGTACCACTAGTTGGGAATTGGTAGTGTTTTCATGATTGGAGATTGTGCCTTTGGAATATTTGAGAGCTTAAGGCTTCACAATCAACAAGCCTTCCAAATGGAATTAAAAGTTGGGCCGGGAGTGAAGTGATTGAATGAAAGGAAAGTGTGTCTGTCAGCGTGTCGAACGTTTATCATTTAGAGTTGAAAATAAAACCAGGGGGAACGCACATGGTTTGGAGTGGAGTGTGGAGTGTTGAGGCAGAGGCAGAAGGGCTCCACTGCCGCTGGTCCTCGGGCTTATAACAAGTCGTGTCGATGCATTACAAAACGAGAGCACCCTTTCAGAGTTGCTGCGATGAGATGGCAGCGGCGTTTGACGCCCCGGGATTAGAATTTCAGATCGCTTGTCGGATTCGAACCCCAATTCTGTGCTCTGGCTGCATTGCATTAGGGATAGAACTATCCCTGTATGCAGGCAGGGATCAAGGATCACCAGTCGGTCTGGTCTCTCTCTTCCTTCCTCCTTCGTTTCTTCAGCAGACCGTACCAACTGACACTTGCACAACCGGTCGGTGTGGAACAATCCTCTCGCCAATATTTGCCTCGTGGCTCACCAGTCACCACGCCCCTGGCAAATTCAAGCCATGCCAATATTGATCTCTCACCTAAATAATGAAGATCCACAATCACGTCACAGACAGCCAACCTGAACCATGACGTATTTGTGATGAAACCGAATACGAAGTTATAGACTCATTTGACAGATTTGATATTAATTGCATTTTGGGAGATTTTGGTTCCAGTTATGTAAAACAAAAATGTTTCTTACATGTAATAAAATAATTAGTATAGCAAAGGTGAGACGGGTGTGCCTTCACTATGTATTAAATTATTTAAAATTAAAAGGATTAGTAAGTAAAATACTTGCTAATTTTTCTAATGGGGTAACGCTTGACATACGAGAGGTGTTTCCGGTACTACTCTGATCTCATGAGGAAAGGTGCTACTGTTAAAATGACTTCAGATTGAGTTCAGAAAAAGAATCTAAATATTTATTTTACGTTATAGTAAAAAAAGGTAAATGCTAATAAGCTTATCAAGAATTATCAAAAGAATTTATTTTACTTACAAACGGTCAACCGCTCAGCATGGAAGAGTGGGGCGGGTCATCTGCCGTAGATGTAGCCAGCTCCCTTATTCGACACCGACTGCTCCGAGGCACTCGTTTTCCAGCACAATTTTGTCATGAATTTTCACTGACCTCATCATTTTTCTTTTGATAGCTAACAATGGCTCTCTCCTTCTTTTGTGAAAATTCATGGCAAATAAATTAATTATGCTGTTACATTACATAGAACAAACTTGATTCTTTTTTTCTTGTTGTCTTTAAGGCTTTATTATGATATTGCAGAAGCATATTAGTCAGGACAGGAATGAGCCGGAGACATGGACATGATTCTCAACAATGGAAACTACTGAACATAATATTGTTAGTTATCCAAAAAAGGTAAAAGTACTGCATTTTCTCTTATAATTATTCCATTTATCGATTATATTTTATTAATCTTCAGTGTTATCTTACATCAGGCTCTCAAAGTATTCTTACAGAGGAATCGAATGATCCACAGTACTAAAACTTGAAATTTCAATGACGTGTGTCTCATTATTTTGATGATGCAATCGCTTACAATAAACTAAAATTTTTTTTATTTTTTTCGAATGACCCATTTCGGCACTACCTCAAGAATCTAGAATACGATAATGGATTCATAAAAAACTTTATTGTTTCTTTAATAACGTACTGTATTTACACGATATCAGTGCATAAATCATTCAATTATTGAAAGATTTCGTTGAAGTAATAATACGCTCTTCCTATTCAATGATTCCTGACTTGTCTTATACTCCTTAACTGGAGTCTCCAAGACGTAATCTACAAAAAAAGGATTGCTAAAAATAAGGGATTGATAGACTAAATTCTTGTAAACGAAGTCGAAGTTTCGTTAGATCATTTTGAATGAATTTTCCCCACTCCCTCAAAATTTTAGAATTGGCAGCTCATCTACAGCAGCTGGCAGCTAGCTGTGCACTCCGCCAGAGGGCCACGAGAGCACGACACTACCTGAAAACATTTGAACATGTTTCGTTGCGAGCACATATTTGGGAAGTCTGATGTTTACGAAAAGGCATCGATATCACACCGTAAACCTTACTGCGACATCTTACTGTTTCAAGGTTAAGAGTGTAAAAGCCAAACTTCGGCAACTGTACATGATGACGATTACTTAAGGGGACTGCTGTAGGCTTCACGATATACTTTATATTCTATACTCGCAGAGCTTTTTACGCTTATGTGAGTTTTCATACATGCGTGGAGATACCATCGCGTTCCCGTTAAAATAATCTAATAATTGTATCATGAAGTTTGATATGCATCAATTTATAATCAATATTGTTAATATTTTGTATTATATTTCCTCTCATATTTCTTACAACCCTTTGTATGATTATATGGTTTAGCTCCATGATGTTCAGTAGAATTCATTGTAACTGTACACTTTTCATCCAATTTCAATAAAGATTTCATTCAATTTCAATTAAAATAATTATAAAATTCTTTGTTCCAAATTCTTATTTTGAATTCATAAATTAATATATGAATATTTCTATTATTAATGTAGTATCCAAAGAATACTTTGTGGGATAAATATCCATTCAAAATTCTTGTTTGTATGACTTGGGCTACTTGATGTAACTTTATGATTTAATTATCATTGATTGATTGTTTGGTTCAAAGCTTTATTTCCATTGTTCATGTTAGCTTATGTATCTGCGATATTGATGTAGTATCTGACAGTTTTCTGTGAAAATGATATCTTTTTATCAGTCATGTATTCATTTATTGTCCAGTTGACAAACAACCAGATCATTAGATTTCAATCTTTGTGCTGCAACGATTGCCACGTACTCGCATGTACAAGAGCGGGATATTCACCGCATGTGAAGTGCTGCACCATTCAACAGAGCACAAATATCAGCAGTAAACCGAAATAGTAACGATAAACACCGCCACCGTACAAGTATTTTGCGTTGCCCAACAACTGCGCATGCGCAATGGTAAGATTGGAGATCCACAAGCGACGCTAAAACGTTATGCGTCGGGAGTTGAGAGTTCAACTGGGAAAGATAGTGTAGTTGGAATGGCTGTTTGAGCCCACTCCCTCTCTCACTACTAGTACTGAAGGGAAAGGAAAATGTAAAAGGTGGAGAGGGCAGGGATGGCGAGGGTAGGAGGCGTGAATGGTAAAGGGAGGAAGGATATGTGACAAAAATCCGCCCTAGTACTTTGAATGTTGCCATCGACTTTATATTATGTTCCACTGGCCTTCCAACTATTCTATTTTCAGCTTTGTCTATTTTGCTTTATTTTTTATTTTATTTCCAGCTTTAAGCCCCAATTTCAGTATCAATTTTAGAGAAAAAGAGGATTGCACCAATGATAATAATACTGTGGAACGGAATCACTTGATGGACATGAATATTATATTTTTTCGATATTTTTGTGATTAAATAAGATGTAAATAAATAAACTCATATTGGATCCAGAGTGCCCATTCTATATCACTATTAGTTTTCATTTCTTACTTTTCAATTGTCACTTATCATATTCATTTCCTTCTCCCGCTCCTTCCTTTATCTTTCGATTGACATTTCTTAACTTGCATGTAAATTCACATAAATAAAGTTATCTAATCTTATTTAATTCACCCATACCAGATCTTCAATGAGAATAATATTGTTGATATTACAAACCATAATTATATATTCAACTAGTAGCATGCAGTTCAAAAATATTACTATTTTATCTATGTAATCAGAATTCTTGTAAATTAATGAATGTTTTTGGTTTTCGAACGTTTCTTCTCAATTCGATATTCAATTAGTAACATGTAATTTTGTAAAACTAACGTAATAATTTTTCGCATGTTCTAGTACGTCTATAAAGAAATAGACGTAAAAGAGGCATCCCGACACATATTTACGATAGTGGGAGCCACAAAATTTAGCATTGCAATACTTTATATTGGATTTAAGACTTTATACATTATTTTCTGCAATGTAAATTTTTTTAAATTGTGAATAAACTCCTCTGTTAGGTAGTACTGTACTCAGAACCAGAGAAATTATATTGAAAAATATGAAATAAAAAGGGCATAGAAGAGTGTATTCATTCTCTTGCCTTTCCTATTTACTGAATCTAGGAATGAAGATTTTTATTTTACCCGTACACAATTCACTCACAAAAAAACGGATGTTGAAACAAAATGAAAATTTTGATAAAAAAATTAACCAGTCAATATCGATAATACAATGGAAATTGAAATTGAAATGGAAAAATAGTTGGACTAAATTACCATTTAATATTGATTAAGTTGAGTGAGTCTATTTATATATCAGGAGATGAATTTTGCCAACAGTAAGCTATGTCCTAGTTTGCTATAACTTGACTGCACTTGTATTGATTGTGAATATGTGAAATTAGTTTTCGTACGTGAATATTGTATAATAGTTTTGACTTTGTCTGTTGCTTCTATATGGCCTGTTGACAATAAAATTTTATTTATTTATTAGGCTTTAGAAGCTTCGAACTTTCAAGCAATTTTTCCCAGTTGAATAGCAGCTCTCTGATTGAGTGTTTTAGATGCTTGTACAGTGGAGCATATAATAATCGATGATAATCACCAACACAGAATTCACTGTTGAATGGTTTAAGGCGGATTGGAGCAGTGTGAATACCACCATTTAACAGCACGTATTTGATTTTGCGATGGTGCTTATCACAGACTATTGGATGCAGAGAAACAAAGTGTCGCTGAAAGAAGAACTCAATGGTTGCAGAATTTGAGAGCCTGGTATGGTATGAGCACGATCGAATTGTTCTAAGCTGCAGCAAAGAGAGTAAAAATAACATGAATTTGCATAAGAGAAGGCTGGATGCTGCACTCTCCAAGCACTCAAACCCTTCAAGTACCAATCTCATCAAATCACGTTAAATTGCAAGCATTTTATTGAAAAAGAAACATTATTCTGTTTATTTATTATGACTAATATTTGAAGTATCTAATTAAACTGCAGGAATCTAGTACAAGAACAGTGCACAGCAGATTGAACACTGAAGCCGCATAACATCATTCCACAGACTTCGTATGATTTTGCAGTTGTGATTATCCGTACGCTCTTCATATGTTTTTTTCTAGGTAGGCATATTTGCAAAAAAGCGTAATGAATCTGTCTTATGGTAAATTAAAAGGGGAGGCTCTCACTGTCCCGACCGCATGCAATAGATAGTCATGTTGCTATGGAAATATAAAATAAACTGAAAATTATATTTTATTTAATAAAATAGACTATAAAACATATTTTAAAACAAAAAAAAGAAACCGACTTCTGTGAAATGATAAAATACTCACGTACTAAATAGTTTAAATATTTACTTAATAAGTATTTACTTTAAACTGAGAAAATTTTTAATTTCATACAAGTAATATTTTGAAGTCGGCGCCAAATGTTTTATGAAGTTGAAAAGAAACTCTATCTAATATCAAAACTAACACTGTATTTTTTTGGAGGATGAAGCCCACATAGGTCTGAGACCTTTGCGTGGGTAATGAATTGGGTGATGGAGATTGATGAGTTGGACCTACAGTTTTAGGTGGGTTCCGAACCACCAGGAAGTGATTGATGAGAAATTCTATCTAATATCAAAACTAACACTGTATTTCAATTAAATATGTGATTTACACTCACTTTTATTGAAATACAGTGTCAGTTTTGATATTAGATTGTTCAATTATTTCGTCATGGAAAGCCTCAGAGAGTAATTCTGTTATATTTTAGAAGTTTATGGGTTTTTTGGCGCCGACTTCAAAAAATCACTTGTATGAAATTAAAAATTTTCTCAGTTTAAAGTAAATACTTTATTTTAAACTTTTTAGTACGTGAGTATTTTATCATTTCACAGAAGTCGGTTTCTTTTTTTGTTTTAAAATATGTTTTATAGTTTATTTTATATTTCCATAGCAACATGACTGCAAGGCTCCGACTACACGGTACATGCAAAGTCTTTGCGTTCCAGACAGCGTAGATAATGCCGCCAAGGGGCCTGCCATTTGATTAAAAACTTCTTTTTGTTAAATTCTATCAGCTGTTCCTATGAGTACAGATTTCTCCTTTTTGTGTCCTTCGAGGATCAACAAACCTAATTTTAATTTATTTTTGCTTCTTATGAGGTGCCTACTACCTCCTGAAAATTTGGTACCTGTGCCTGTATTTTTTTCTCTGAAGTTTTATGCCTATGGAAAGAGCCTGCGCGTAATGCTCTTCCCCTATGTGCTTCGTACAGTCAGAGCTAAAAAATGGATATTGCCCTCAAGTATTGAATTCTCGACTGTGCAGCACATTAACGCTTCAAGTACCAATCACATCCAATTAAGACATTGAAGACCTCTTGATACAAAAAAAAAAACACGACTGAATTCATTTATTTCAACTCATATGCTATGGAGAATCTGAAAGAAAACTGCATGACGCTAGTTGCTGAACAGTGTAAACATTGGCAAGTACGTAAGTGGATAATCATGGAAGAAGTAGCCCGGAAGTAACATGTGCTGAACTGCACTGACCTTTCATGCATGATCTTCTTAACAGAATTAACTACGAGTAGGCTCGAATAATGGAAGGTTATCAGAGCAGCTGATATAATCGAAGTGGATGAGAGCCCGACCATTTTCCGATAATGAGAATAGTTTACATAACGTACGAGAAGGTTAATCCCGAGCTAACTGAATGCATCAACAGAGTGCTCTTAGTAAGGGTTGAACTAAGAGCATAGAATGGGTGGAAGGGTTTCAAGCTTGGTGGAGTTACGAGAGCCAATAGCTTGGAGTATTCGTGAAACGCTATCCAGCATTGTAGTAGGTAGCATGGGTGGTGGAATTGCCTACAGGGGCCTAAACTCTAATTAAAATACAGCTAGGTATATTGTCGACTGACTACAGTCTTCTCTATACAGCCTCTTCTCTGGGCTTCAATTGATTGGTAAATTGAAGCTGTACTGGAATAAGTTGGGAAATCAATAATGCCACAAGTAATACTTCAATACTGTTCTCTAATGGTTTTTATAAGTGGGGATCTCATGAATTCCACAACAGATAACTTTTTTTTACGGAGGATGTAGCCCACATAGGTCTGATACCTGTGCGTGGGTAATGAATTGGATGATGGTGATTGATGAGTTGGACCTACAGTTTTAGGTGGGTTCCGAACCACCGGGAAGTGATTTTACAGCAGAGAAAACAGAATCTTTTTTGTTGGCGAATCCAATCGGTCACCCTTACAAAAAGCGACCAAGAGTTTCGTAGCTTCTCTCTGATTGAACAGATACCTGCTACGGCAATCGGCTATCACTGCCCTCAAGGACAGATTACATAATTCAGTTTTCATCCATATGGTGAAATTCCATTATATGATCTAAAACTTACTGTTTCTTATTTATAGATCTGCATCTGTTTGGATTTTTACATTCGCTTGGTATAACTTATTTTCATTTTTCATAACTATTAAATTTCCTTTTCTTCATAAAACGTTTCCTCTATTTTTTGCTGAATTTCTTATAATTATTGAATATAAATAGTACTAAGAGAACTCGCGACTAGCACACAAGTTCAACTTACGCTAGTCGCGCACCCAAATATTATTATAAATAAATATTGTTTTATCTATAGTACATACATTTTATCTATAGTACAGTGAAAGAACTTACACAATATGTTAATCTATAAAATATTATATTAACATACTGTTTTATTCCTTGTTGAAGTGTTTGTGATTATTATTATTATTATTTGCATTCTATTTTTATGGTATGCAATAAAATTTGATTTGATCTATTCTTTATAATATAATATATTAATATTTATTCCGATTGTGTTTTGATGAAATGATCTGACAAATTCAATAAATTTTGATTTAGATAGTGAAATTAATATTTCCATTTCTTACAAGAATCACTCCTAATTTTCCAAAATATTTTATTATAATGACTGTTGTTCTAGAGACATTATTGAATGGGGAATCCAATTGTAACAGTTTAGTTTTTGGAGGGGATCGATTTTACTCACTTGAATCGTTGAGACATTTTTGCTTCTTAATAAAAACTACATCACCCGATCACCATGGTGGTTATGGCTGGTTCTGGGACAACTCATTTGACAAGTATTGTTTTGATTAAGACTGTGAAATACGTAAGTATTACAGACATTTAGATCAATCATGGCTACGTTATACTGCAGTTATTGAATTGTCAATTGAACAAACGATATAAGAAATTCCTGTAAACGATTCAAATCGCACTGAAGATCTAACCTTTGTGGATATATTAAGTGTGGGTTTAGATCCAGAATCAATTTTCAAGTTTTTAACTGATATTGATATTGATCATAAGTGAACTCATGAGCTTTGTGAACATGACACTCTGCCAATAACAGCTATTTATACAATTAGTTGTTATGTACGTACAACGTACCATTTACTCATTTACGTGTGTTACTGTGTAGGTCAGATAACAGAAATTGGAATTTTTTATTGGAAAACTGAAGAACTCAATCATGATGATATATGACACTTCATTATCACATTCACAAGATCATATGGAAAAGGGTTGTGCATGAGCCTGAAAGTTATTTTATCTCAAGTACCGTACAGCAACCTTTTGGAACCCTTTGGATCAGATTTCAAGATTCCATAAGTGCTTGCATAGTGGAACCAGTATTCAAAGATTATTACATCTCAAAAACAAGCAAATTTAAAAAATTCTTTAGGTTTTGCAGTTGATTTGAAGGTAAATTATGTATAATAACGTATGAGAGATGAAAGCAGCGTATGTATAGCCATTTCAAAGATGTGCTCGATTTTAAAATAATGGATATATATATCCTAAATTATTGGATGCTCCACTGTACAAACACGCTTAGTGATTTTCAGCAAGGGCAAGCTGTTGATGTATCCTACCCTTAAATATTAAAGCTTTCTGTAGATAGTGTGCAACAATCAGCAGAAACGCATCAGCACCAGGAGTCAATAATTGATGGAATTGATATCCTTGTTCAATTTCATCAATAATATTACTTTGGAAATTACGTACATAAATTAAATTTCATACATTTTTGAATAGTAATATAGTAAGTAACACATACATATGACAGATTGAAGCAGCATGTTCGTTTTTACTACAGTGATTATCCTTGAGTAGATAAAAAGCAGAATCTGGCCAGGCGAAAAATCATTCATTGGAGATTCGCATCTCTGACAAATATGGCGTAATTAGAGCCGGGAAAAAGCTGCTGATTCATTAAATGACCATTATATTAATATGCCTTCAAAAATATTTCACAAAATAACAAAACAATCTCAGTACAGCTTCCATACATTTTTGAATAGTAATATATTCTTTTCCATGCCAGCCTAGAAAAATCCAAAGTATTACAGAGCCACGAACTACACAAAATGATCCATTTAATGAAGAATAAAAAAAATATGACATCTTTTATATATCGAACTATCTAGTAAAAAAGACAGCTTTATAGATTATTGAGCCATTAACTTGCATTTTCAATGATTCAATGCGGAGTGGAACTGTGCCTTCCAAGTTAAAGCTAGCAAAAGTCACACCTATTTACAAGAACGGCAACCGGGAATGCTCTGATAATTTTAGGCCTATCAATAATCCGCCTGTATTTTCAAAGCTTTTAGAATATGCAGTTTTAGGACGAGCTGTCGACCATATTTCAAACAGTTAAAAATTCTACCTGTACCTATTTATATATATTCGAAACAGTCAATTTAACGAAGAAAAATGAATCAATGTTTAATAGGGGTTCCATGGTTCATTCTCATAACACTAGGTGCAGGGATGAACTTAGAAATGAAACTCATCGCACTACTCTCTATGCAAATGGTGTTGGAAATTCAGGAGTTCAACTTCTTTATGTTTCACCACCCAGACTTAAGAGATTTCCTCTCAAAAAATTTAAAGAGGTTTTCGAGAGAGAGCTAGAGGACTGTGGTTTCTATTCAATCCAAGAATATAGAGAGTATTATAAAAATCCTAAATTAATATAGCCTGAATGGAAATAATAAATTTAAATTCA
Source organism: Conomelus anceps (assembly GCA_948455865.1). Taxonomy (NCBI): domain Eukaryota; kingdom Metazoa; phylum Arthropoda; class Insecta; order Hemiptera; family Delphacidae; genus Conomelus; species Conomelus anceps. The sequence continues at coordinate 20,871,960 of OX418221.1, read as the reverse complement.
ACATTGGACAAATCCAGATGCCCCCATGATGGGAGGCCAGTGGATGCTTAGATATCTATCTATGTATCTAACTGTGTAAAAACACTTTTGTGATTTGGAACAAGGGATACCTCTCACTCAGAAATATTAGAACTTTGGGTGGATTTTGTGTAGAAAAATCAGCAGAGCACTAGCAGAAAGCTTTGCAACCGCAGTGAGAAGTGAGACAACTTTACGTCCGCTCTATGAATATTCACACGAATGTTTCAAACTCTCCCAGTCCGGTAATTTGCAGCAGCTGAAAGTAGCTGAGCAACTAAAGCACCTGGAGCCGTCACATGCGATTCACTTGGCGCTGCGTCCCATTTAGTAGAAGCATGACAAGTGGGATACAATAATAATTACCTACACGCCTGTGAAATACGAGCGTGTTGCTAATGCATGAACGGCCCTCACTTTTTATGGCTTGGTAAGAACGCACTAAGGTGGAAACATCTAGGCTCCCTCCTAATTAAAGTGGGAGCGGCTGGTAACTTTATAGAGTGCCATGATGGCGGCGGGAAAGTGACAGCGTGGATGAGAAAGCAGCCAGAGATAGTGAGAAGCAGCAGTAGTTATAGTGATGGAAGAAGAACGGATAATTATACTTTATAATGGAACACACATACTCATCCTTCCGCGAATACACATTCACTTGTGGTAGGGTAAGGAAAGCGAGAGAGTGAACCATCTGCGGCAAGCCTTCTCTCTTTTTCATAAGAGGGTATGAGACTTGGTCTGACACTCCATTAGTTTGATTTACACCAACCCTGACTTAAGTTCAGGCCCTTCTAAAACTGCCTCTATCCACTTATCTCTCTCAGTCTCCTTCCACCTCTTTCTCGATCCCTTTCACACTCTATCTATCCCTCTCTCATACTTTCTTTCTATATCTACCTATTTCTCACTTTTCTTCTCACACTTCACCAGCACTGTGGCATACCGTGTTCACTATACCATAGCCTCCCCCCTCTCTCAAACCAGCCATCAGTGGCTTTCCTATTAGACGATTGCCTCACGATTCCCAAAGGAATTTGGTGTAAAAACTCACAGATCAACGTGACCAGAAAGAGTCGCAAAATCGCTGGAAAGGAACTGACTGAAAGAGAGCGACTTTTCCTTGTCGTCGAGAACGAGTCTCGTATCATAAATCATTGATATTTTTTTCTTCGTCAAAATAAAAAGTGATTTCTTTCGTAATTAAAAGTAGTGATAGTTGATAGTCATTCTCTTGCCTCTTTCTATATCGATGAGAATCAAATGAACTTTTCAAAGTTATAATCATTAGTGATACATTCATGCCTTTGACCTTCAAATATATTTAATACAAAACAAATCGTTCTGAGCTTTGTGCTTCGTTTGTGAGCACATTTTCATCTTATTATCCGTGAGTAAATGAATTATTGACAAGTCATCCACTTGATAATTACTTTTATAATTATACAAAAACGTTGTCACCAACTCAATGGTCATCCCCCCGTATGTTAAAGCTATGTCGACCTATGAGCTGACTTTTCGTAATCTAATTGGAAACTATAACAGAATATTGTACCATTTTTGTACCTTTATGTACCACCAAAATAAAATGTTGTACCACTCACAGTAAAAAGCTATTAATGGTTTAAAAGTCGGCTCAAAGGTCGACGTCTAAAAACACAAGTATGTCCTAGCAGAGAATGAACTGTGCCATATTTTTGTACCAGCTGTATGAGCTCTTATGAAACTATTCTCTCACTTAATTTGACACAAAACATAGAATTACTAAATTGACTTATTGAATTGATGTTATATACATTGATAATGATACCCACCACGATTCAACAGAGTTGTTCTCGATTTATTGCTAAGTCCAACTGATAAAACTATTATCTCGCACGAATTGCCACCGAATACAGAAGATGTTTTAGTTTGTAAAAGTCATAAAATTTGTGATGATTTTCATATTAATTCAAAAAAGTTCTCTCCACTTGATTTTCATGTCTCAGTTTGTAAACTGATTCTGTCACTTATCTGACACCGAATACAGTTGTTTTGATTTGTAAAAGTCATCAAATTTGTGATGATTTCCATCCTTATTCAACAAAATTGTCTGCACTTGATTTTCATCTCTCAGTGTGTCAACTGATTCTGTCACTTATCTGACACCGAATACAGCAACGGATATTAGATACAGTCTTGTGTTGCTTTTTCCGCTCAGTCACAGAATATCATAGAAGCAGTGGCGGGTGCAGCACAAGAAGTGATGATGTGCTACATGAAGAACAGTCTGCCGAAAGCTATTTGTCTCCGCTGTCAGTGCCAAGTTAACACCGGGGCCAGCAATTAGAGAACAGATTGGCGTATGTTCTCTTTCGCGTTCCGAACGTCTCACGTAGGCGCGTATGCACCGCGACTGGTAAAAGCTACAAGACGCTTCACAAACACGTCTTCCTAGATATTAGAGGAACAATAATAAGCGCTCACGCTAATGAGGTATCTTCACTATACACCTACATGCTCGAAGCTCGATGCTACCTACGGAATACCTCACCAACTCACTCTTCAGCTCCTCATCAGATCTCATAGTACTTCCTCATCCAGCACTGAGAGTGCGAATAATCGTGTGCAATTTCCTTCTCACTGTTATGAGTGAGTGTTTTCCAGACGCTGAATGATGTCTGATTACTTCTCCCAGATCCGGCACATTAGACGCAGTTAACCCTCAGAAGCAGCACTCAGCAGACAATAGAATCGATATGTGCACCGATTGGAATTTATTGATGAGAAAGTTCATGAAATAGGACAAATAAAAAAGTGGCAAAGCACTATAGGTGTATTAATAATGGATGTGCTTCTATCAGTCACAATAAATTCAAGTACCTTTTCATGTAAAATCCCTGTCTGTTCTTATTAAATAAATAAAATGTGTAAGTAAAATTTTCTCCCAAAAAATTGTAAAATAATAATTATGATAGAAATAAAAGAAATGCTTGATTTCCAATTCTACCCAAGTTTTGTTCACTCCTCTAGAGTGCCGATCTAGCTGCCTTGCCCTTCCTTCACTGTCATCACAGTTGGGAGAGGTCCCAGCTTGGGAGTTTGGGTGGTGTCACAAATTGATTTCGTTGACCATTTTTTGTGACATCGCCCCTCCTTACTGCCCCTTCTCCAGTAAATTTCCGATTTTAGAGGTGTCATGACCCATATGTGACCTGACAGCCCTTGGTGCCAAGAGCGAATTAAACTGTTCAAAGTAGTGTACGAGTCATCTGTTCATTTAAACTAGCATTCAACGACAGCAACAGCGTATTGGAAATTTTGATCACATAACCTTTGAAAACGTAAATATTATTGAATTTTTTTAATTGAATTCGCAAAGTAATATTATACAGGATCTCGAAAACTATATCAGTCACGATAAATTCAAGTACCTTTTCCCGTAAAATCCCTGTCCGCTCTTATTAGATCCAGTCACGTCAATAACGGTGTATCCAGTCAAACGTTATAATGATAATAATAATAATAAATAATAATAATAATAAATAATAATAATAATAATAATAATATAATAATAATACTAATAATAATAATGATAATAATAATAATAATTTACTTTATATAACTACTTTTATAATATTTAGTGGGTACATACTTGATCATTGATCCGTATGTACTTTTAATACCAGCCATCAGGCTGTGAGGTCGAGTTAAATAATAATAGTAATAATAATATGAGAAATAATTGATAGAAAAACTGGTAAAATGTAGTTATTAATCAAACTTTCAAGGCCCAGAGTAAGCTAGAGAAATGTGCAAAAATTTATTAATATTGATTTCTAGACTACCATTAGTTTTTTATTTTTCGGATAATATTTTCTTCATTTCGAGAAATGTTACTGGTGAGTGACCTGCATTGTCGGCTCCAGAGTGGAATATTTGAATGTGCACCGCGGGTATACGAGCGGCGCGCGTAATACGGTATACCTATATATTTCATACTGGGGCCACCCTTTGCGACCCCTCACAAAAATAGCTCCTTGGATCCGCTACTGTACATACCCGCATATACATATACAGTGCTTTATTTGTAAAAATAAAGGTACCGGTACGATGGGGGATGGGTACTGACTTGGGGTTCTGGTTAACTCCTCAAAACTCATTTTTAGAGTGATTTTAAGGCTTGAAGTTGTGTATTTTCAGGGTGGCCACTCAATCACAATTTAGAAATTCACGGTTTATTTTCTGGGTTCCTCTTGATTTTCCTAGAATTATAAAAAAATAGCAATTTAGGCGCCTACTAAAAAAGTAGGTTTAAAGAGAACAGCTTCTTAAAATTACAGTAAAGTTACGTCTATGAAGTAAAATGATAAAATAAATATCGTAACGGCAATTGTAGAAGGTAGTTGCAGAAGAACAAACAACTAGGTACTTGAGACAAACATTTGATAAAAAACCTTTTGGTAAACAAGGTAAAATAGAAACTCAAAAACATGTTACAAAATTGTTTATTGAATTGTTTACGAGTTTATACCAAAACTCAAGTTTAGATTGTTTTCTACTCACTGAATTGTTTTACTCTAAAACTAAAAGAAAAACCTCCACATTATATTTAACTTAATAAAACTAAAAAAAAAATCGAAAACGTTTTAACAAAAATAATTAACATCACTCACTTATTATTCCATTTTAAACTTATAACCTGATACCAAATAGTACCTCAGTAGGCCAAAACTACGTACAAGTACAACCTCAGTAAACGTTAATCTTGCCGCTCTCATAACTGCGTAGAATTTTTCTCTTTCTCACTCTTTCCCAGAGGTACCGGTATGGCGTACCGGTGCGTACCGTCACAAATTAATATATATATATATTGTCACGGTGCAAATTCACCAACCCCAAATTAACATTAATATCGTAATTAATCTGAGAAAACAAGGTTTAATTTGTAACATTAAATACTCACTCAGAATCATCAATTATATTATTTAATTTTACATAAACTTAGATGCACAATCATTTGCCTAATTTGTTAAAACAGCGTCCTACAATGGGCTGGAATACAAAAGTTGTTTACTTTATGTGAAAGGTTAGCTTGTCGACTGCCCTGATAAAACCGGCTTATCAAACAGCTGTTACCGGTTAGTAACGTCACTTTCCTTTTCACTAAAAATATTCGTATTGTTATTTATTTCTTGTATTTTTGTTATCTGATCAACTTGGGAAATCTGCTTATGCTTGTCCTGCTAATTATTGATTTCTCTAATTTAATTATTGTTTTCTCCAATTTTCAACCTATTTAATTTTCTTACGCATGGTACACCGTACTTAAAAATCGGGTGTAAGCTCCTCATTGGAGGAAAATAATTTCTTGTACTGCGATTGGCGGATTTACCGCATGACGCAGCCTCTTCTTCAAGTACTGTGACCAGAGCTTGAAGAAGGAGACACTTCACGAAAATCTAGGCTGGCGAGGTCCCGTTTTAAACCTCCCCTACTCAATAATTTTAATTTTAAAGAAATCCGATCTAGTCAAATTTTAATGTTTTTATAAGTGTCTTAAAATCCCGCCGTTTGATCGCAACCCAAAGATTGCCGAATTTAAATAGTGAACCCGTAAAAATATCAAAAAATATTCGCGATCGACCACGAGGATCAATCCAAGATGTCTGGGGGTGACGCCAACTAGTGACGAGCCAAAGAAGAAATATAATACTTCGACAAGTGCGCGTAAAATTGGGCCCAAATATCTGGTATGTGCGAAATATATTATTTATAAAAGGTATACAAATAATCGACATATCTAATTGTAAATTGCAATCAAACTACTCTCTTGGAACTGAGATATCCTTAGGCTAAAGACCTAAACGCTCACATGAACAATTTATTTATTATATCATGGTTTAGTTTCAGAATATTAGTGGTAGGATTTGAAGGCGAGAGTTGCGTCTCCGCTTATGAATTGCTATCTTTCATCTTTTTTAAATTCAATAATTTCAATTTACACTTATTAAAAATCCATTGTAATTTTGAAACCTTAGTTCTGATTTATCATCCTTGCTCGGCCCTGGCTGCAGATTATAGTTATATATTATTTCAGCGGACCATCAAGCGGTATAGCCGAGAGGGATATATTGCCTCAGTAACATTCTGGTTTGTCCTAGTTGAAGGACACTTAGCATTATTTCTTTCAATTATTTATTGGAAGGATATTTGTATCAGGATTATTTCTCATAGCTTTTCCACCTCGCTAGCGTGAATTGCGAGGAGAGTGCAACAAGCAAGAGTTGCATGTTCCGCACTCGATCTTCGCTCGCGAGGGGACTTAGCTGAATTATTCCTGATTTTTAGTATATCTCTCTTTGTTGGATTATAGTTGCGTGGGCGTAAATAACAGCTATTCTGTGTGTCACCCCGCAACTGTATTCCGCAGGGACAGATATTTTCTTGTATGGGTTCGAGCTGGAGTGGTGTGTCCTCACAATTCTTCGGGAATTTGCCCGACTGCAGCTTCCGGCCATCAAAAAGTATTTTAAGCGCATAGAAGGTACACACCCCCAAATCGAATGCTATAATATATACAGGGCTTAAGTACTATAACAGTTTTTACATAGTTACCTGCTGTCTAATCTCGGCAGCAGCAGAATATTTTCATGATTAATTTTTAACTTCAGTAACTTACTTTTAGTTGATATGTACTGTTGGATCCTCCAATACTCTGTTATTTTAATCAGTTTATTTGTCAACAAAACGCTAGAATTCCAAATTTTTCATTGATTGCACTCGTGTGTGACAATATGATACATGCAATAGTTGAACCTCGAGGCACCAGCAAATACTGCCATCAAACACAGCGATAAAGCGTGAGCTCACTAGAAAGCACTCACTAGAAACCTTGAGACAATAAATTCCGATATATTTATTTCTAGAATGGGAATCATGATTTTGTTTGATAGTCGCATGAAGTTTTGAGGCGTCAACGGGTGCTGTCATCACACACTTATATGACAATAAAGATAAAGCTCAATTCAGCTACTCTCGGGGGGCTGTTGATGGCTTTTTTATCGGCGGGTGGCGCGACCTGGCAGGCAATTCAAACGCGCGCGCGCCCAGTTTAATTAATACTTTGCAATTTATCAGCTCACTCTCGTCCCGTGAATTAAACAATTTCCCAAACCCCTTAACTCGACCTCGGTCTGAAAATATGAGCCAATTAAAGCGCGGATAAATCAAAGTCGGACCCCACGCGGTGATGGATGGAGGCGGTCCCGTTAATGCAAAACAGTGAACAGGCCATGCAGTAGCATACAGGCTACTAACCCAGTCAGCTCATTCTGTTCGCATGGAACGCCTGATAAAAGTGACATCATATCATTCCAAATCCTTGTGCCGCACCGGAAATTTTATGTAATTATGATATTTGAATTGTCAGATTGAATTTGAGTCACATCAGCCTACACATCAGTCACATCAGCCTACACATCAGTCACATCAGCCTACACATCAGTCACATCAGCCTACACATCAGTCACATCAGCCTACACATCAGTCACATCAGCCTACACATCAGTCACATCAATCAGACCTTCTTGAAATGAAAAACACGGAACTATGTTTGAGCTTGTCAATCCATGATTAGCAGTTGTATGAATTTGCCAGGTGATTTGCCGTCTCCCTACTGATTCTTCTTTTCTATGCTGTGAGGTGACCTAACATATTTCGTGATACAATAGAACTTCGATAATTCGTAGTTCACGGGACCAAGGATTTATTACGAATTATGGTAGGTAACGAATTATGGAAGGCTGTGAAGAAAAGAATACGAATTATAGATACTGTAGTTATATATTGGAAATCATCTCTACCAACTTTTCTTTCCACTCATTGCATACATTTTCTCCAACATCCGCGCTCTCACCGCAAATTTTGTGAAACTTTATGGAATTTCTTATTTTAAACTTGTCTAGCAATCCACCACTTGCATGAAACTGCTGATTCCCAGTTTTCTGCAAAAAATTTCACCTTTTCCTTCAACAAAGGGCCTATATACATTTTTTAATCTACATTGAGTGAACCAATGTATGCAATGTTCAAGTTGAGGGTATTCACTTAATTTTTGTATTTTCCACTAGGTGGTCGATGCAGCTAGCACATCTCTTTTCTTAAGGATGCTCGTCAATGTAGAAACAGGAATCTCGAAACGACCGTTTCTATGATATTTTTCTCGAAAACTATGAGACACTTATAGTGTGATCGCTTTGGACTCATATTCGGTTACTGAACTACGCGAACAATTCAGTACAAGATAACGCTCAACTGGCAGAAATGCAGTTAACCGAACAGGAACTGAATTGTACACTGGAAAAAATGCAATTCATCAATTTTCAGATTATGACTACAGTACTGGAGAATCAGGCAGCGTTGAAACATTATTCAAGGCCAAGTTAACATTAGACTTGATGATGGACAGATATGAAAAAAAATTCATAGCTCATACAAATTATAGCATGTTCTCACCGACTTGACTACGAATTATAGAGTGTGACGATAAAACCAGCGTCCGTTTGGGCTAAAAAATTGATACGAATTATCAAGGGGACCGAAATGCATAGTTTTTCTACGAATTATAGAGGTTATTTCAAGGGACTGAGCTTTTACTAATAATTAAAGAGAATTACGAATTATCGAGATCCGAATTATAGGAGTTCTGCTGTATTGGCTAGTTCTCAGTACAGCCACTTGAAATACACAGCGAAGAAACGAAATGAAATGTGTTGGAACCAAAACAAAACAACTTTAATAAAAAATTAAGAATCGAAAACTTTGTTTTTTCATTTCAATTATGGAACGGATCTACAACCTCAACTCAATAGAAATGAGGCCTCCTCATTATTGAACACTGAAGCAATGCTTGTAGCAAAATTTGGGGAATTTGAAACGTTACAAGAAATTTATCATGTCTGAACAAAGACGATATTCGTTTCTTTGTTGTAATAATTTTCCACTTTTTTTTTGTCTAACCAGAATATTTCCATATTTTCAATTTGACGGTTTTGTACAACTCACACCAGCAGGCAAAGATGTACTGTTTTTGCCGGTTTTGCACAAGTATTACGCTTGTGTATGGAAAATTAGGAAAAATAAATGATCGTATAATAATTCTGAATGAGAGGAGTAGCTAGTAGGAAAATAGTCAGCCACTACATCATATCAAACTATCACTATCTCAAATACTCCAGAGAAATAAAATTACTATTTAAACGCAGATGATTTACCCCAGCTTAATCCCAACTACCAAGGAGAGTCTGAGGCTTGTGCATTGGAAATTAGGCAAAATAAAAAATGATCGTAAGATAATTCTGAATGAGAGCATGGAGCTAGTAGGTAAATAGTCAGCTACCACATCATATCAAACTATTACATCATCTCAAACACTTCAGAGAAATAAAATTCCTGTTTAAACGTAGTTGATTTACCCCAGTTTAATCCCAACTACCAGGAAGCTCAGCCATCGATTGCACGTTTCATGATATTATTTATATATATATATATAGGCGATAGCAGCTCAGAATAGAATCGTCCTATCAGAGAGCCTTAATGGTCAAAGTTTTAATTATTCGATCCAGAGTTATTAATCCGCGTAGGGAGGCTCACAGATGAGAATTCATAACCTGTTTGAGACCCTTTCCCTAATGTAGTCGGCAGAGAAAGTTTCTTCCTAATTTGCATCGTGCAAATCGACAATGAGGTATTTGCAGTCGCACTTTTACGAGTTTCCGCTAAACATTCCGACACGTAATTTATCTTGTTCTCTAATTAGAAAATCAGACCACAAAATGAATATGTATGCCATTTCCGAAAAAGTTCTTCCTTCAAAATGAATGCAGCAAGAGCTTTTCTGTACCCTGTTTAAACGTGGATTTCGACTTGTTCAACTACCAGTGGAAAGTTTCTATGAATATAGATTTGGTCCATCTGAATTCTTGCTCTCTATCCGCATGGTTCGAAATATGATGATAGTCCAGTTTCGTTCTTCAATTTTATTTATTTATTTATTAGCATCCTCTGACCTCCTATGAAAGGGGTATATGGATTTGCTGTTGGTTCAAGTTAAATGATAAAAATTACGGTGTCAAGATTTTGAGTCAGTTGCTTTGTCTCTCATAATGCGCCTAAATTCTCCGCTTGAATAAGCACATATTTCCAGTAGCTCCCTTTTCAATTGATTTCTTAATTTGTCACACGTGATTCATTCAAACGCATTGGTAATAAATTGTACATCCGTATACTCGAACTTTTTAGCCCTCGCTCATACATGGATGTCTGGTTTTGATTGTCCCTCAAGTTACTCCTGTATCTCGTTCAAAAATTATGAAATATTTCACCTGTATTGAATTTATGCTCATTTATGAAGCAGATGGTTTCGAGTATATACAAGCATGGTAGTGGGAGAATCTCTGGTTTTCTGAAATACGGCCTACAGCAGGCTCTAACGGATTCACCTACCATTACTCTCAATGCCCACTTCTGTAATTTGAAAAGTTCGATTACGTGGCTTGAATTTCCCTAGAAAACTATACCATATGCCAGTAAGGATTGGAAAAAAATTGCTGATTCCTGAGTCAGCTAAGTAATAGAGTATTGTGGGAGGAAAAGCTGTCACTAAAGAGCATATTTATCGATTGATGAGTATTTTTGGTGATTTTTGTTTCATCCATGGATAGATATTATCATTTTGACGTTCTACAAATGATGTGAAAATTAACGAGAAAGTCGTAAAAAATGATTTTATTCTACGTTATTGTTTCTGAATGATGAATTTTGAGAATGCATATTTCCGAATGCATTTCATTTGTGTTCCCGATAGCTGATGCCGTTTTAAGGAAAACATGAAGCAATTCCAGCATAGAATCAGACATTTCGCTAAAATATTAAAAAATATACACCAATTCTACTTGTATTCTGCATGTAATGAAAAAAAGAAAACATGTAGAAGGTAAAACTTCTAATACAGATAACCTACCGTTTAAGGCTACATCTGTTAAATAAATTACAAATGTCTACACTATAGTAGTCTTGGGACGTTGACGGTTTTCTCGTCAACGAAACGCAACTATTTTATGAATAAACATTAACTAGTTGATAGACTAGTTGAAAGTGTCAACTAGTGTTTAATATGGGTTTTCATCGAAGAATAACTAGATGATATGTACGTGTCTTCTGTCTGCCAATAACGTTTTCATTATGAGCAATACGCAGACAAAGCACTACTGCCTTAAAGCAAATAATGATATCACCTCTATCGAACGCATCAAGACAAGAAAGACCGTGTCCGGTTACAAGAAACAAACGCCATATGCAATCTAAATCGCCTTAAAATAAAGGTAGAGGAATTATGATTGCATATTTGAATTCAGCGTCCTCAAATTAAAAAAAATATTCCTGAGTAAGCAAAAATAATTAAAATAAAGGAAGTAAATTAAATAAATCTACTTCATAGAAATAATAAAAAACTTGCTCAGTTTTGATTATTTTTGTGTCTCCGCGTAGCACCTTATTAATTTGAGAGCGCTGGATTCCAATCAGTAATCAGAATTTCTCTATCTCTATTTTTACGCGAATTAGATTGCATATGGCGTTCGTTTTTTGTAACCGGATACAATTATTGTCTTGAGACACCAGTGCAGTGTGTTTCGCATTTCTCACTCGCACAGTAACTCTTACTCCTACTCCTATTTCTCTACTGCATGTGATTTATTTTTATTTTGAACGTTGATCAACTAGTTTGCTATTTACACTTGGATTTAACAGACTTCCATTCCAGTTGTGTTGGGAAAAGAGTGCGTTGGACCAGTTGGCCGTTGATTTTAAAATGTAGTTGAAGCATCAACTGGTTTAGTTTAGAAGACAAAACAGTTGAATCATTAATAACCAATAAACAGTTAATTCAACTAATTCGTTGAATCAACACTCATCACTACACTATAGTCGATATATATTTTTTTTCGTTGCTTATTCTGTACCATAGAAGTAGGATACATAATTAGTTCTGATTCTCACGAAGATGTAGATTTCATTTTTCTATAAGAAATCATATCACTAGTTGAACGAACAAAATTAAAATGATGGATGTGAAATGTTGAAATAATAGAGATGATGATTATCACTAAGAGTTTTTTCAAGTGGAAATTATGTTCCTTTGAAATCAAATTGAAATTGAAAAACTAAATTTTATTCAGTCAACAGAGAGCGGACAGATGGATGGAAATTACACGTCTGCATGTTTCCTCACTTGGAAGCTTGATGGAACTCTCACAGCAATTGAATCTTCCATGAACGAAATGCTTTCTTTTCTTTGAAAGGGTATCCATAGGAGTGGAAAAGAGAGTGAAGAACCTTTCCGCGATTCAAGTCAAGCATTCGTTGTAGTGGAAGAGCATATGAGCTAGCGACAGTAGATGAAGATGGTACTGCCTCATCTTCATAATTCTAGGAGAAATTTAGATTTGCATTTGAAATTCAGAGTTCGTAGGCGAACTTGTAGGAAAGGAATAAATTAGTTTACGGTGCGTCTCCTTGGAGATAGTCAATGGTAGGCGAGAGGAGGAGTAGTACGCGGAGGAGGGGGAAGTGAAACATGGCGATGACAGCTGGAAGAGATGATGGTATCGGTTGACAGAGTTGGATGAAGTTGGTGGAAAAAGAGAGCGATAGAGAGAAATGAGAAGCGGAATGACAGCTGAAGACAGGAATACACAAAGAGACAAAAATGAGAAGTTTGAGATCAAAGCGACGACGACTAAGCCAAATGAAGAGTCTTAGCTGAATGAATGACTTACAGAAAAAGAGTTGGAAATTTTTCATTTACATTAATATACGCTGATTTCAATGGCGTCTCTCATATAGAAAATCCCGTTTATGAGTGCTTCTCTGAATCTAAAACTCGTAATCCTCCGAGATGAACATCTCATCTCCATTGGAGATGTTACAATGAGATATAATATAATTCCATCTGAGTAACACAGTAAGTAGATTCTAATTAAAAAGTATGAGCTAATCTTGCTTATTGGCTTTAGAAGTAATGAATAGGCAGTTTTATATACTATTTGTAAATATATTGTTGTGATATGTAATGATGATGTTTGTAATGTATATAATACTTGCTGAATAGAAATATTAAATTTAATTTAATAGTTTTAAAAATTTTGTAGAAATTGAGGTTTCTGTGCTTATATTCTGAGATTATGTGCTTAAAAAAATAACTTTTTCGGAAATACTGTAGATTTTCCCTCATTAGTTTTCCCATAATAAGTTTTTTCATTTTTGGGCGAAATCAAATATCTCAGAAACGGATTAAACATTTCTATGAAAACTAATAAAAACTTTAAAATAAAGATATCAAGATTGAGCAATCCTTTTTTTCAAAATGGCAGTCAAATAAAATTTTTAAACTTTTCCTACTCGGAAATCGTTAACGTTTACAAAAAACCTTCTACAAAAATATTGTGCTCTTAAAATTGGACAAATGTTGAAAATCAACATTAAATCATAATTGTCAAACGGTATTGAGATAACTAGTGGTGAGAGAACTGTTATTTTGTGACTATTTCTCTCACTATGAAAAGATGAGAACGAGAGACCGTATATTTAGATTTTTCATCTGTCAAATAATGAATGTTGGATTTGGTAATTTTGCACTGTAGGAATTGAATTGGAATCTTACTTATGAATAAACTACACTGGTATTTGAATTGACGTTTGCAGACTACTAAATTAATAGAATCAATATTAAAATGTATAGGTTTTGAGAGGCGTACGTTATACGGATTATTCCTTATTTCAAATAAATCACTATTTTCATTGATGAATAATGTATAATTCTTTGTACATATTGATAACGAAGTGTGGGCAATTGGGATTCTTGAAAGATACTTCTACTCGGATACAGCCTGGGCCTGCTCGGATGAGGTGTTTTTGCAACGTAATTGTTCATATAATCGTCAAAAGAAACATCCCATACCACGATTCCATATTGAAAAAGAGAGTGGGAATATGCATAATAAATTTCTTATTGTTTCCAAATCTGCCACTTCATTTATTCTATGGAATTATTAACAAGATATTTTAACTTCATGCACATATGAACGTCCAATTGAGTTTGACCATCCATCATCACACCCAAATATTTTATTGAATCAACCAGTATTGTAACTGAACATTTATTAGTAATTGCAGTGTTTTTCCTAGCATTAGTAGATTGAAATAAATGAAAAGTAATTATTCATATTCAATATAATTAACTTATATAATAAATTTATTCATTTCTCACATCTCTTAATCGTATCTTTTTTTGGAGGATGAAGCCCACATAGGTATGAGATCTGTGCGTGGGTAATGAGTTGGATGATTGTGAATGATGAGCTGGACCTACAGTTTTAGGTGGGTTTCGAATTTGCTGGACCTACAGTTTTAGGTGGGTTCCGAACTTGTAGCACGTATTATCTGAGGTACACCCGGTCCTCATTAATCAAGGCTCTACTGTATCGTGTTTCAGTGAGGGATATATACAAATTAATATATTATTAAAACAAAGGATAAATATCTACTGTAGCCTTATCACTAGGTCCAGTGCCTAAAGAGCTTTCCCACCCATTTTATTCGAGTGTTCATGTTCCATTAAGGTGCCATTGTAATGGGCAACATGAAAACCAATCATAGCCAGCCTAGTAGGGACAGGAACAGGGGCAGGCCAGTTGAACACGTTTTCACCCATGGGGTTCGATTCACCCCAACACCAGCTATAACATCTCGTCAACGCCTTCGCCGCTGATAACAGGTTTGAAGAACAGTGGAAACAAGCGCCTGCCGCTTGAGGAGGAAATCATTCCGGGGCCGGGCACAAAAACAACAATTTCCGCTGGTTAAAGCAACAAGCAAGAACCCATTAACAAACTGCTTTTAGGCACGGGTGCCGGCTGCCGGCTGCGATAGTTTGTTCACTTTGATTGCTCCCTTCTACTCGACAATCGATTACGTCTACTCACGTCTACTCTCGTCTACTCCTTTGTTACCCCTTCTACTCTATCTGAGGTAAGTCTGTGGCCGTTCGATCAATCAATCTCCTTCTCACACGATCGCTCTCTCTAGCTATCTAGCTCTATCATTCACATTCACTACATGATGCACTCGCTCGTTGCCTCTTTCTTTATTACCCTTTCTCTCTCATTTAATAATTTCTCCTGTACAATACCTTGAAATATATATTTTTTTAAATTTAAATTCTTTTCTTTTCAAACTATTGTAACAGGTTCTAAAGCTAAAATAAGGCTGGCAAAGTTACACACTTGCACTCCATTTACACAACTAATTCTATTTAGACACACTAATTGCAAGTTTTCAATTGATAAAGAAAAAACAGAGCAACAAATGACAAGCTAATTTCAGTATATTATTTATTTATATATTATATTTTCAGTAATTATTTACAAGAAATAATGAACAATTAATTACAGGCTGATCAATAATAGAAGAAACATGAGTCCAATAAACTGTATTTTTAAACGAATTTTCAACGCCAAAGAAATAGTCGAAGTCGTCTTAACCAAGGTTTAGGCAATAATACTGTTATGGGCTCTAAAGCTAAAATAAGGCTAGCAACACTAAAGTTCACACTTGCACTTTATTTACACAAATTAGTCTATTTACACACACTAATTGCAAGTTCAATTAATAAAAAAAACAGATCAACAAATGACAAGCTAATACTTATTTTCAGTAATTATTTACAGTGATTAATGAATAATTAATTACAGGTCAATCAATTATAAAAGAAACAAGAGTCCAATAAACTGTACAATAATGTAGAAAGAAATGATAAAAGAACAACTAATCACTTACAAAACACAGTTCAATTCGTTATTTGATAGCCCAAATAATATCACTTGGCACAACGTCTTTAAACTGTTAGTAAGCTGCACAAATAGTAAACACTTGTCTCTGAACGTTCCACTGAAATCTAGCGCTGTTTACTCCAACGGCACTGGATTATATCACACGTGATCTGTAACACAATCTGTCACGCGGGTTTGTAAAACTAACTCACTGGTTCACGTGAGCTCCTTTATATAGTTGTCATAGTGTTCATAATTCCAAGTACTGGCGGCTTCTAGATGCTTCAAGAATGCCATGGAAGGTCAAAGAATATAGAAGAACACGACCTTGATTGTTCAGGGAGTTTGTAGAATTCTCGAGAAGCTCAATTGAGTGAGAGAGATGCATATTTTAATAATAAGAGTGACAAAGACATGTGAAAAGCAAGATAATGACGATTCAGATTGATAGTCACATTCGCCCATGAATGGAAATGATGTACGTAGAATGACTGCTTGTTTTGCATTTGTAACATTCAACAGTACAACTTTTCCAGAATCACTTCAACTAGGGGATCTGAGGGTTGCTAATATTAATAATACTGTTATCATTTATGTACATTGCAAATTTGCACGAAAATAGTCAACTGAATCTGAATTCTCACTATTCATCTATAATTCTTACTCTCTGAGGAATGAATTGTGTACTTACTTTTATTTTTTCTCTTCATTCATTTTTTCAATATTGTACGCATATTAAATGTTATTTTATTTTTATTTTAATTTTATTCTTATTTTTATTTTTAGATTTCATTTTGTTTTCTTTTTGTTTTATTTTCATTTTATTTTATTTTTATTTTTATTTTATTTTTATTTTTATTTTATTTTTATTTTATTTTTATTTTATTTTTATTTTATTTTTATTCTATTTTTATTCTATTTTTATTCTATTTTTATTTTATATTTATTTTATTTTTATTTTATTTCTATTTTATTTCTATTTTATTTTATTTTTATTTTATTTCTATTTTATTTTATTTTAATTTTATTTTAATTTTATTTTTATTTTTATTTTTATTTTATTTTTATTTTATTTTTATTTTATTTCTATTTTATTTTTATTTTATTTTTATTTTATTTTTATTTTATTTTTATTTTATTTTTATTTTATTTTTATTTTATTTTTATTTTATTTTTATTTTATTTTTATTTTATTTTTATTTTATTTTTATTTTATTTTTATTTTATTTTTATTTTATTTTTATTTTATTTTTATTTTATTTTTATTTTATTTTTATTTTATTTTTATTTTATTTTTATTTTATTTTTATTTTATTTTTATTTTATTTTTATTTTTATTTCATTTTTATTTCATTTTTATTTTATTTTTATTTTATTTTTATTTTATTTTTATTTTATTTTTATTTTATTTTTATTTTATTTTTATTTTATTTTTATTTTATTTTTATTTTATTTTTATTTCATTTTTATTTTATTTTTATTTTATTTTTATTTATTTTCATTTTATTTTTATTTTATTTTTATTTTATTTTTATTTTATTTTTATTTTATTTTTATTTTATTTTTATTTTATTTTTATTTTATTTTTATTTTATTTTTATTTTATTTTTATTTTATTTTTATTTTATTTTTATTTTATTTTTATTTTATTTTTATTGCAACTTTTTTATTTTTTATTTTGTTTTATTTTTATTTAATTTTTTTATTTTCATCTGCATTTATATATTTAATATGTATCTGTCACCATTGCCTAGTGGCAATTAACAAATAAATATCTATCTATCTGTCTCCATCTTTCTCTATCTCCAATACTCTTCCTTATCATTTCTCTCACTCTTTCTCTTTCATCATGCTCCCTCTTTTAATCACCCTGATCCCCTCTCTCATCTTTTCTCTCTCACACACTATTCAGTTGCACCCCCGGTAAGGAAACAATAACATCGACCTGTGAAACAGACCTCATCTATGCCTCTTGATGGTTAGTGGCTCCCAAAGCCCAGTCTGGCGTAATGAGCGGTGTTCTAGTTGCCTCCGCTCTTGTCATTTGGCTCTGATATCGCTGTTTGATGAGCTTCCACAAATACAAAGCATCAAAGACCTGTTGTTGTTTAATAAGATATTATTAATCTACCCTATGGAGAAGACTTCTGGATCCAGGGTTATTGTAATATGAAAATCACGCTTTTGATAGTGGATTAGCCGACTTAACAATTTATCGAAGATCCACATATACATTTTATTCTCAATAAAATCTACAAGTAGAAGCTGAAATTTGTATTATGAATGCATATGATAATGAAATTCAAAATGTTTTTCTATTGAGATATAGCTTAACTCCATTCAGAACGGGTTCTGACGTATAGTTCATAACGTCTAGAGTTACTATAATAAATAATGTCCATTTCTATCAATAAATTATCATGATATAGTTTTTTTTTATTTTGGAAAATAAATGACCACTTTTTTAAGTAGTGTGGCCATTGTTAGTAGGTATTAACAAATTTATTCTATGTTATTATTACAGTTCATTTTATAGATAGCCTACTGTTTGTTCTACAATAATATTTTGATGTGATTTTGTGCTTAAAACATTATTGGACTGATATGTTTCTTCTGAACAATTTTTTTAACATGGTGGCTATAAATAGATATTTATTATAAACTTTTTGATCTGCAAAAAATGTTGGATCAAGTGGGATTTGAACCTACGCGTTAAGTTATGGGAACTTTGGCATGCTATATTCATTCAACTTGATCGTTCCATAAAATTGTTGCTCTATTGTCAATCAATGTTTTATAATAATCAATCGTAAGCACTATAATAATGAATACCGCCACTGCCGGTTAAATGATAGCTCCTTATAATAATTATGCATGTACAACATGTCCAATTAACATTATTTAACAAATGAAGTCGCGAAAAATTTCTGAATGAGTAAATCCATAAGGAGAGGTACAATAGTCTGCTACCTTTAATTCAGTGGCGAAGCATTTCTGAACACATTTTTAAATATGCGATTTCTAATTATTTTGTTGGGCTAAACGAGATAAAGAATAAGCTCATTATAATTATTGTAGCCTATACAAATAGTACTGAGAGAACTCGCGGCTAGCACACAAGTTCAACTTACGTTAGTCGCGCACCCAAATATTATAAATAAATATTGCTACACATTTATTCCACTGTACTCACACAATATGTTAATCTTTAAAATATTAAATTAACTTACAGTTTTTATTTATTGTTAAAGTGCTTGTGATTATTATTATTATTTTCATTGTGGTATTTTTATGGTATGCAATAAAATTTGATTTGAGATTTTGAGAGCTTAGTAGCTGTGTAACCGTCCTCGTGCATATAATATGTTACACAAAAAGTGATCTATGTACAACACAATACCTTCATGAACTACTTACTAATCAATCGTCATATTATTTGAGCCTACGTATAGATTACACACGTAATTTTTCAAGTTAGTTTGATATGACTGACAATTCAACAAACTGACAGATATACAGAAACAGAATTTATTAATTTCGAATTCCTTTAAGTTCTATTAATTGATGCTGAAGACTTAATGACGTAATGACGGATATTGAGAGCAGTATTGAATAGCTAATGGAAATCGATGAATGCTACTGTAAAAAATATCAGTCACCACCGGGAGTCGAACCACGGACCTACCAATGGCCGGTCGGGCGCCTTAACCACTGAATCACGGTGACCATTCTGCACAGTAGCATTCATTTTGAACTTTGCCTTTTCGGCTCGTATCTAACAAGTTAGTTTAAAATGTCTGACAATTCAACAAACTGACAAATATACTGTCATGTATGGTGACATAAAATTGATGAAGGGAGTGAAATTATCAGAATAAGAACAAGGTCAACTATAACACAATAACCTTGATTACATTTATTCATCCAAAAATACACCAAAAAATATTGGATTTTTTTTTTAATTAAATTAAATCTACATTTTTATGAAAATTTATCAGAGGTTAACTGGTGAAATAGCATCGGCTTTCTGATTTTAAAGTTCTTTGAATTTTAGTTTTAAAATCTTTATGGATATGACCTGATTTGATGGATTTCTGGAGGTAGGCGGTAGGGAACTGCCGTGGGGTTTTTCCTGATGTGCCCTGGAAGTGTTCTGAGCTCCTGCACAGATGAAATCGTAGGCGATGTGAGAGCGCGTCGATCCTACACGTATGGACTCGGGACGGTCGATGCGGTCCTGGATTCAGTAACTGATGTGGCTGCTTGTACGGCCCGGGCTCGAGCCAGTGCGGGCGATGGATCTCGAACGTTGAATGACGGTTTACAGTTCGCCACCGGGTGTTGTTTGGCGGTGAACTCGTTCAGCCGACCTAATCTGGAACGCTTTTTGGCAGCTTAGGTGTGGCAAGACAGTAAAATTTTACAATAAATAAAAATTTAATTTCGACGCACTTCAGTAGTCACCTCTACGATTTTCTTCAAATCATCAGGAATATAAAGTCTTTCAAACTGCACTTCAGTCTTCAAGAAACTTATAGATAAGGCACAAAACAAGAATCTATTCGTTTTTGACTCAATCTATTCAACTGCCGGTTTATAGTGATTTTGAGATATGATTGTCCTAAATTTATTCATAAATTGGATTCTAGTTAAATTTCTTTAAATACAGTATCAAAAATTTGATTTGATAAAATGTTCAGTCTAAATTGGAATTTGAAAATTATGTTCACAATCCTTTTCAATAATTTAGAAATTGAAATAAGTAGGCCCTAATGACTTTCAATAAAGTGAACGTTTTGACTCACCGGATACAAAAATCACAAATAACACATACAACAGACGTGGATTTCTCCTGAAAGCTCGGAATTTGACTGCTTCGATTTGTATCAGCCTCGACGCTTTTATACCTGTGGGCTGATAATCTGCAGATCAAGACGTCCACGTCACGAAATCAGTCAAATTAATTCCGAAATTTCTTTACAAAATTGAAGGATCCACACTAAAAATCCTAAAACTTAAATATAATCCCACAGAGACTTACATAAAAGCTGTGACTGATTTATTTCAATTAATAGGAGATAGTTTTTCTACACTTACTAGCATTCTTTTGACTAACTCTACATGTTTGATACAATTTTTTACAAAGTGACTTTTTTGACGAATTTGAACTTCAAAATTACAGGTAATATTCTACAAAATATGCTCTTTCTGGCTCTAAATTTTGTTTTTCATAAAATTCAGTCGTTTGTTAAATATCCGTGTTTGAAAGTTGAGTTTTTAGCACGTGTTCATGAAAGTTCTATGTGTTAATTTTATTAAATTTCAGAGTTAAAATATGATTTATAGACTTTATCTTATTACAAAATGATATATTAAAACTAATATTATGAGAAGTTTCAGTTTTACTATAATTAATAAGTTTTTGACAAACATGCTGGTCTGAAGGTTAGTTTAGGCTAGATCTTCATAATGGTACAGTATTATTCTATTTCTTAATAAATATTTGATTCTGTTTTTTGTGTCTTGATCCCCCTTAAAATTCTCAATTCTGCTAAAATACTGAACCAGGCGTGACAATACATAAACAGTATTTATTAATTTTGAATTCCTTTTAGTGCTATTAATTTATTCTGAGGACTCCCGTAATGGTGGATATTTACAACAGTATTGGATAGCTGATGGAAATCGATGAATGCTACTGTAAAAAAAAGACACTCGACCAGCAATTGGGAGGTCCGTGGTTCGATTCCCGGTGGTGACTGATATTTTTATACAGTAGCATTCATCGATTTCCATCAGCTATTCAATACTGTTCTCAGTATTCGGAAGTCTTCAGCATAATTTAGTAGAACTTGAAGGAATTCGAAATTAACGTAATTTTTCATACCTAATACTACAACATATATTTGATAGTGACAGAGAATCAGTTTGCTTCAATAATAATAATAATAAGAACGTTATGAATAACTTTGTATATAGAGAGTAATGATGACACAGTGATGATATTGATGATTGTTGATTTTCCCTTTTGCTGGTGTCTTTGCCACTTTCTAGCCTACCTACAATGAAATTTAGAATAAGATTATTTTAGTTTCTCTATTATATTGTATCAATAATTGATAATTATAGTACATAGCTGATTTAGTTTTTTGGTAAGTTATAGTGCGGTAGTTCATTTTGTAGAGTTTGTTTGTAATAGTTTTTGGCAAATAAATAAATTCATTCATTTATTATAACTGAAATGAAGCCCAACAACCTCATCGATTTCACACCTGCGGAGACAAACTCAATTCGTAAAATCATTGCACGAATCCCATGCATCGCTTCTGTGTAAAAGTTGTATATGCGGAAAGTTTGTCTTAACAAAGTGAGCCAGACGATTGTATTATCGTTCGCATGCAATTACTGGCGCGTCGAAGTTTACGGACGCGCAGTTAGACGCGCGTGTTAATTCCAGCCAGTGTGAAACCGCTACTGCGAAAATCTGCATTATTAGTTCTACAGCAGCCGCCGCCAATGCCGTTAACAATCGCTGCCGGATGTGTGAATTATAACATGCATTATAACACAACGAGTTAATTCGGATCCACTCTTCACAGGAGAGAAACAGCCTATGCATTCTCAGTACCGTAATGTGCTATTCCAGGGCACAATCATGTATTTGTAGGATCATAACTGAGGGGAACGCACCACATACTATGCTCTATGCCTTTATACGGGTGTATGTATCATATAATATTGTTATGTTTGTATGAAAATTGTCCTACGCATCTATGTCTGTTATACATAATATTGTTTCAAATGCAAGGCAAGCATTGCCTACACATTCGTCTGAGAACATTGCTTCCAGTGATAGACGAACGTGACTCAAAGTACGTTGTAAGTTGACTCTTTGTGATTCATTCTCCTTAGATGTCCCTCTCATTTCTATCTGTCATACCTGCGTCCCTCTCACTCTCGCACTCGATAAAAACCTTACCACTACTATAACGGTAAGGTGGTGACAGAGCTCTTGAAAATTAACACCTTGCAAAACATTTTCCATTACTCTTGGAGAGAAAGTTAACTTTTCACCTTACAGCTGCACTTTTCTTTCTACTATTTTACCTCCATAGATCTACCGGCTTCCTGCGTGACCAAGTTCATGTTACTGGAAAACAGAAGAAGGTTCCAGAAAGAATGGGAACCGCATAAAAAGGGGTCTCACCCGATGCAGTGAGTCAGTCTCTTGTTTGATCTCCTCAAGTACGTGACCTCATGGCAGATATACAAACCAGTGACAGTTCACGTATCTGATGCAAGTTAATACAAACCGTGCTATTACAAATCACGTGCAGTAAGTGACGAAATACGAGTCCCGTGTACCAGAAAAGACAAAGTATGCTATCAAGTGTGGCTTATTGACAGTAAATACATTGTGCTTTCGCATATCAAGTGTTATTATTTGGGATTATCAAATAACGTATCCGACTGTTATTGTGAGTGTTTAACTGTTCTTTACAAAATTTCTCTCATCTTTATTGCACAGTTGTTCATTTGATTAACGATCAGCCCATTCTTAATTAGTATTAAATTTTTGACATGGAAACCAGCATTCTGTTATTAGATGGAAGTAAGTTCTGCTTTTCTTGTGATAAGTGTGTGTTTTAATAGACTAATTTTTGTAAATAAAGTGCGAGTGCTAAGTTCACTGTTGCCAGCCTTATTTTTGCTATAGAACCCCTAACTGTATTATATGACTAGTTGATATTTTATGATGAGTCGAACTGTGAGGCCACATTGAAATAATGTAAGTCATTGCAACAGAGTGTTTATTTGCTAACCTACATTGTGGATTAATCCAGTCATTCATGTGTCAGTCAATCCATCACACATGATCGGTAATCATGTCAGTCATTGGTCATGTCGATTGCCGATATTTGCACGCAATATTTGATTGATCAGAAGCTCATAGTCACGTCCGAGTGACATCAATTGTTTTCTGTTGTGGATGATTGTGGTGACAATCAGATACATCTCCTGGTTCTCTTCTCAATGCGATCCAAATAATGATGTAGGCTACTCATTGGGCTACATTTATATTAGTTTCGTGAGCAAATTAGATGATTAATGCCAGAATATTTTAACAGGTTGGCATTATCTTCTATAAAAGTTGTGCACTGAGGTATTAAAGTGCTGTATTGCAGATTTCGGTAACTCAATCCGGTCGCTAAAAATCACAGGGTGTCCATGAGGCGATCTTCAACACTTGAAGAAGTTCTTAAATGAGTTTCTTGTTTTTTTTTTTTGAAAGAGGTTGCTTTTGATACAACATAAGCTAAAGTATCATCTTTTATTCTCAAATATTTTATGTAGCTTTTCTGGTCTCCACTCAGCTGTTCCTTTATTAGGATTCCTTTTAGGTTGCTTTTATTCCTTATCATTACGTCTTGCGATCCACGGTGTAACCCAAACATGACGATTACGACGACGTTTTTTTTCTAAATATAAGTGATAATAACATGGCAGCACTCAGTATAGTGCACAAGAATAGAATCTTTCATCATCCATTGTAATTTGGTCTGCAAAGAATGAAATGCAACAATTTAAATGTTCAACAATGACAAGTAGGTACCGTACCTTCTTCGACATAGATCTTTTGACAGTGAAGTACCAGTCCAAAATGTTCTATAGAAGAATCACTCTTCAAATCTTTTTTAAAATATGGACAACGTCTATAATAAAAGTTTTTTATAAAAATGTTTGCAGTGTAATACGGGTCTAAGGCGGTTAGGTTGAATCTGCGGTAACTTTTCGGTTATTTTTCTGCCAAAGTATTCTGAATAGCCTACTACTGTGACTCACTAAACGATATTCTATCCAGTTCTTCCGTTAATCTTGGATATCTTAAATGGAATCAACGTGTTTCTTAATCTGGGTGTTGACAAGTTTAGATCTTATTTTTGAGACATTCCATTAAAAAATCTAATACCGGCGTTAGCAGCTCGTAAGGTGGAAAGAAGACTTTCTCTCTAAGAGTAATGGAAAGAGTTTTGCAAGGTGTTAATTTTTGAAGGGCTCTGTCACCACCTTACCGTTATCCTCCTCCTTACTTCTCCTCTCTCTTTATCGTCCTTCCTCCTCCTACTCCTACTTCTCACTCCATTCTACTTTGGCGCACACCTCATTGCCAACTGGTCCCATGTGCGACACACGGTGGGTTTTAACCAAAGTGTGGCCTGAATTATTAAGCCCAACGTAATAAAAGACGTAGCGTTTTACTACACAGAATATACGCTATCCTACCACTCCTAGGTGTCGTACTTTATCGCATCCTTTTACGCATCCGCCTTCACACGCACGCGCGTTTACTTTATTACCTATAAAAATGTTGGGATATGGTCAGTAAGCTGATATACGCTCGAATATGTCTAGAAATAGGAATTTTCCGGTTTCCATTCATATCCCAGGACTTATGTCCTTCACTAAATTGTTTTGATATCCAAATTCGAACTCATTTATTCCAAAATAATTCGATACATAAATTTGGAGGTTATGCACTTATTTATGTTTATTCATTGAAAGAAAGTGATTATGTGGAGAATGAACTTTTTGAATTCCAACAAATGTTGAGCCCCTTATTAGTCTAAAGGTTAAGGGTTGGCGTCAGAAAAGGCATATGGCCTGGATAAACAAAAACGAATCACACCCCTGCGAATAACTTAGCATAGAATAAGGAGAGATATGATGATGATGATGATGTATTCCATAAATCGATTGCAGTAAAGTTTGTATTAAACATACACAGAGTACCTTTTCTATACACATTGAAAAACCCTTTTTAAATAATATAAAAATTTTACAGATTTAAAGATTAAAATTTCAATTTATTACACCAATAATTCGTTATTGAGTAATATAGTTTCATACGAACAGAGAGTAGAGTATAAAAAAATTCAAGTCTTGGAGTACCTGTATTTAAATTCAAGTGCAAGCTGTAAAGATAATACGTATTTCTTCAGGCTCACCATTCGAAGATAATACAATATGACAATTATAAAAATAACTGATATTATCAGTACAAAACAGACTCATAGTGCAAAGCAGACCATTTATAGGTAATTATTTGAGTGGTTTCTTTTTAGGAAGTGAGATTTTTCAAAGTGATAACATTGACTCAATGATGTAGTCCTACAGCTCAAGTTTGAGGGTTTACCTGCTTATGCAGATGATGATTTATCTGGAGTGAAAAAATCAGGAACTAATAAATTAAGGCACTCTAATGACTAATGATTAATGACTTAAAATACTCATTTAGTTGTGAGGCATCGCTGATATTCTACTCGTGGCCTGTAGATTAGTCAGGTTAAGTTCTCCCGTGGTTCGGAACCCACCTAAAACTGTAGGTCCAACTTATCAATCAACATCATCCAATTAATTACCCACGCACAATTCTCAGACCTATGTGGGCTTCATCCTCCGAAAAAAGTGTTACTAAGCGGGTTCTGAAGTTCAAATTTTAAAATATAGTTGCACTATTTAATAGCGCAAAACTTTACAATGAATTATAACGATCAAGATTAAGCAGAAATTTCCATATAGATTAGATTAGATGTTTATAGTTACGTTGAGCTGCAGCTATCGAGCTGCATAGTTTATAGTTTAGTTTTCTACAAAAAATGATAATTATCGTAAAAAATTTGTGGTATCAAATAATGCAATTAAATTTTTGGGATTCCAATATTCAAAACAGAGCAAGAGTTTTTAGTGTTTTTCTATTTATTATAAACTTAAAAAACACGGCCGTTTCGCTCTGTTGTCTAGAGCATCATCAGACGACCCACAGTACACAGTAAGTGAGTGTACTGTGGGTCGTCTGATGATGCTCTAGACAACAGAGCGAAACGGCCGTCACGCCATAACGTGAGTCAATTTCTATTCAAAAGTGTTTTTTAAGTTTATCTATATAAATAAAATTAGAGTTTTGTCTGTACATTTATCAGAATTATATATTTTTTGGTTATTTTTACGTTTTATACATCAAATAAGCCGAAAATAGTCTAATCTCACTTTCTGCCTGTCTGTCTGTCTGTCTGTCTGTCACGGCCCCAAAGGCATTTTACGCGGCCTTCTCCTCAAAAACGAGAGCATCGATCGGGATTTTAGTTATTGAACAGTATTGAACACTTTATTGACAATGTCTTTAGCTATAAAAAACTAAATTAACTTTTTTTTTAACAGAGTAATAAACGTTTAAAAACCAAGTGTTTTGCGATTTTGGATACATTTTACGCGGCCTTCTCCTGAAAAACGAGGGCATCGATCGGGATTTAAGTTATTTATCAGTATTGAAAACCTTTTTGACAATGTCTTTAGCTATAAAAAACTAAATTAACTTTTTTTTAACAGAATAATAAACGTTTAAAAACCATGTATTGTGCGATTTTGAATACATTTCTTCTAAGTTTTATTACCACAAAAGAATAAATCACGTAATTTATCATGATATATCAATCAGCTGTTCTCAAAAAATGTTTTCTCCGATACCTGTCACTGAATTGCTTACGTTCTAAGTTGTTTACTAAGGGCCCGTTCACACGATACAGTTTTTGTGCGGTACAGTAAATTTGCTGTATCAGTTATTTTGCAGTGCTTTCGTTTGCATGTACATTTCATATTGTATGTTCACACAATACTGTTTCGACTGGATCCAGTAAAAAAGCTGTTCTAGCCGATTTCTACATTCGGTTTTGTCTTCAAAAACTGTATCGCTAAAATCAGCTGTACCGCAAAATAACTGTATCCGTATCCGGTGGCACATGTATTGTACCGGTAATGGAAATGTTCAAACGATACGCTTATTACGCTAGAAGCAGTCTTCAGATCGTCAGCATTGATCTTCTTCATTGATCTTCTTATTAGTGAATTCCAGTGTCCAGAAATGGAAGATATTAATTGTGAAAATTTAATTTCTCTAATATATGAGAGACCCGCCTTGTGGGACAAGACTTAAGATTAATATAAAAATAAAGAGAGAAAATTATCAGCGTGGCGAGAAATGTGTGGAATATTGAAGAATTTGCGTACTTTAATCAAAATTTAAGAGAAACCTTCAGTTAGTAACTTATTTAAAAAAATCTTACACAAATAAAAAAATCCTGGACTGGAATAAATAAAACTGAACTGGAAGCGCAATGGAAGAAGGAGGAGAGCACAGCAATAAGCAGCAAAGCCGGACTGTATGAAAATCACAGTACAGTTGACGCCGTACAGTAAAAAAACCGTACCGCAAAAAAAACTGTATCGTCTGAATGCTGCTAACAACTTCATGATCGTTGCTATCAAAAAAGCCGAAACATATTCTTATTTCTAAACATAATCCGTACGAAGGACGGGCACAATAGCTAGTAATACATATTAATGGATTTAATCTCTCAAGGAAGATATGCTGAACTCACTAAAGGAGGTCTTGGATACTAAATTTGAGGTTTTTAGTTCGCAGTTGGGCGGATTACTGACTACGGTTGGTGATATAGGTAAAGACTTGATTAAATTGAAGACTGAGAATGATGAACTCAAGGGTAACTATAAAAACCTTGCATCTGAAAATATTCAACTTAGAATAGACCTAAACGAATTACAACAGTATACCAGAAAAGACAGTCTTGAAATTATCGGTTTCCCTGAATCTAAAAACGAAGATATTTATACGATTCTAAAAGACATTGCTGGGGGCTTGGACTTGCCTTTCGATCGCAGTGAGATATCTATTGCACACAGGGTCCCAAGTAGGAAACAATCTACAAATCCAATAATATGCAAATTTATATCCAGACAAACTAAACTCAACTGGCTCATAGCGGCGAAGAAAAAGCAAACATTACGGTCATCGGCACTGCGAGCGAGTCTTCCAGATGTTAGTATTTATATAAATGAACACTTAACAACTTTAAATAAATCAATATTGGGTGCAGCGAGAATACTAAAGAGGGATAACAAAATTGCTTTGTCTGGATAAAAGAGGGCAAGGTGTTGATTAGGAAGACAGTGGACTCGCCAGTATTGAGAATAGTACACATGGATCAATTAAACATTTTTTAATCAGACTAAATTACTATCTACTGAAGAATGTATATGAAAATTTTTCTTTTTGTTTTCTCGCTCTGTAAATGGAACGATTTTATAGTATAAATGTAGAGCTATATGAATGTGCACAGAGGTGCGAAGGTACTAATTTAAAGGCCTACTCATTGGAATGGTTTTGTGAAATACGTATTTTTTTTAACATCTTTAGTAAAAATAGTATTAGTAAAGTTTTTATTTGTATTATTGCTCTATCTTAAAGTTTTTATGTATTTGGCTGGCATAAATAAAAATTAGTGATTCTTAGATAGGTACGGTATTTAAAATTAATTTAAAAAAAGTAATTAATTTTTTCTTACATTTTGCATTAATGTGATTATGGGTGTTGAATCACCGTTCCTTTGAGTGGCCAATATCCTTTTTTTTGATGAATTTATTTCTTGGATTATACAATGTATATGCTCAATATAGTTCTTTTATTATTTATTTAAATAATGAATTATTTGAATTATTACGTTCGTGTGAAATTTTGTTTCTATGAGTATATGCGTTTGCATTCGACTCGCTCCCATTGCTTTGTGTGAAATGTTTTTCTGTGCCACTGTTGAACAATTAATCCATTTTATATACCAAAATTATTGGATGGAGCTGTTAAGTGGAACTTTGAATTTGTTTTTTTTTGTCGTAATATTAGTTCTACTACTATTTCCCGCCTTTTTTTTTTGTAATTAGTTCACTGTTTTCTTTTAATGCTAAATTTTCAGGATTTTGAGGGCTCAATTGGCTACTACAATACAGTTGAAGTGGATGATTTTTTTAGCTTTGAGCCTCAGCTACACATGAATGATAAAAATGATATTATTTTCAATATACTTCAGTTGAATATAAGAAGTTTAAATAAAAATTTCGACGAATTGACACACTATGTAAGTAATAGCAAAATTAAATACCAAATAATTTGCTTGACTGAAACATGGATAACAGATGATTCACAATTAAATTTTACCTTGCCGGGATATAATGTTATACAAAAGAAGGGCCTCTACTCCAAATGCGATGGGTTACATTTATTGATTGATGAAAGTATTCAATCGGGTATTTTGGATATAACAATTGACGAAGCAAACTCTATAGCTATTTCGTTTGAAGTTGATAATAAAAAATACAAATTAATATCCATATATCGTTCACCGAATCGTAATATAAGCATTTTTACTAATAGTCTGGAGTTGTGTCTAAATAACTTGGAAAAGGACACAAACGTCATTATTGTAGGAGATATGAATTTGAACATTCTAGAGAACAGCAGATTTGCAAATGAATATTTGAGTACCCTTCATCTAAATGGCTATATATCTTATATAAATAAACCTACTAGG
Organism: Conomelus anceps; assembly: GCA_948455865.1. Taxonomy (NCBI): domain Eukaryota; kingdom Metazoa; phylum Arthropoda; class Insecta; order Hemiptera; family Delphacidae; genus Conomelus; species Conomelus anceps. Next base: position 20,841,635 of record OX418221.1, on the reverse strand, counting down.
GTCTCTACTCGAAGCAGTTCTTGCATTGATCATATTTTCCTCAAAAATTATTCCTTGGCGGATGAAATTATTTTGGGAGTAATTACAAGAGCTAGTATAGAGCTAGATCATTATATAACATCTCTACACATAGGCAAAACCAAGACAGAGTCTCCACCACATAAAGAACAAGACAAATTTACACGGATTGACTATGAGGGTTTGAAATCTGATCTTGAAGATACGAACTGGAACACACTATACAATGCTTCAAATGATAATATAGACATTATTGTTGATATATTTATTAATAGAATAACTGACCTCGTCGAAAAAAGAACTCAAATTATCAAATTAAGTAAAAACAAAAGACCGCTCAAAAAATGGATAACTCGAAGTATGGTGAGTTCAATGAGAGAAAGAGATAAAATTCACAGGAAATTAGTTAAAGAACCCTACAACATACCACTAATGAATCACTACAAGAATTACAGAAATATCTTGAATAATACGATAAGGAAAGCCAAAATAGATTATTTCAATAGCAAATTTGAGGAGCATAAGCATAATATTAAAAAAACATGGGAAAGTATCACCGAATTATTAGAAATTAAGAGAAATAGGACATCCCCTAAATTGCAGCCAAACATTCTGAACAAATATTTCGCCAAAGTGGGAGAAACTTATGCTAAGAAAATTGTTCCAGACGTCAATAACATTCCTATTCCCAGATCCCTATCAGATTCTTGTAACAGTATTTTTTTAAAACCCACAAATATAGAGGAAATAAGAACACTGATTAATAATTTAAAAAATACATCTTCACCAGGAATTGATAATTTTACAGGTTCTTTTCTAAAAGTAATAGCACCCTACATAGCCAGACCCTTAGAACATATCATAAATAAATGTTTAAGTGATGGCTATTTTCCAAAAAAGTTTAAAATTGCCAGAATAGTTCCATTGCCAAAGTCAGGTGATTTGAGCCTGCCTGAGAATTATAGACCTATTAGCTTGTTGAGTAACATTACAAAAATAATTGAAAAAGTAATAAAAATCAGAATTATGGAATTTTTTGTAAAACATAAAATTATAGATGAAAATCAATATGGTTTTCAGACAAATAAATCAACAAAGGATGCAGTAATACGTCTAAATAAAATTATTTATCAAAATTTCAATAATAAGAAAAAAACTATAGCGGTCTTCATGGATTTGTCAAAGGCGTTTGACACTGTTCCCCATAATATTTTATTAAGCAAACTTAAATCATGTGGAATAAGAGGAATAGCTAATAAATTATTTGAAAGTTACTTATCTGATAGAGTTCAATGTCTTACATTGGCAAATAAAACTGATACATGTCATTCAACACATTTCGGACTGCCACAAGGAACTGTTTTGTCCCCCATACTGTTCTTGATATATGTAAATGATTTGCTTAAATTAAATACTAAAAACTGTACCACAATTTCATTTGCAGACGACACAACATTCATATTTACTGGGAATAGTTGGGGTGAGACTTTCAATAGTGCAAATAGTAGTGTAGAGGTAATTCGGGATTGGCTTCTGGATCATATACTGACTCTAAATATTATAAAAACGAAATTCATAACCTTTTCACCAAATAAGCATGGACAACCCCCAAGTGATATGGAACTTAGAATACAAAAAAACAATAGATGTGCTGATGCCAATACACAAGAATTTGAAAAATTGGAAAGAGTTGAAAAATTCAAGTATCTGGGTATAGTTGTTGATCAACACTTGAAATGGAACTATCATATTGACCACCTTTGTTCAAAATTAAAGTATTTGGTTGGCATATTCTACAGAATTAATAAAATTAAAAATACTGAAATTATTCGTAAAATATATTTTGCATATGCTCACTCACTTTTTCAATATATCATTGAAGTGTGGGGTGCAACTTATAACACACATTTAAAAAAACTATTTAATTTACAAAAATACATAATAAGGGCCGCCCTAGGGATACCCAGACTATACCCTAGCAGGTTAATCTTCAACGAATTAAGAGTATTTACGATTAGACAAACTTATGTTAGAAATGTAATACTTTTTATCAACAAAAATAAGCAATTATTCACTATTCATAAAACACCATATAACATACGTCAATCAACTACAAACATTTACAATACTGACAGGATAAACCTAACCATAAACCGACATCAACTATTTTACTACAGTAATGTTTTAATTAATAAAATTCCAGTTACATTTGTAAACAACGCAATTAACAGTAACATATTGAAACAAATAGACACTTGGATTCATGATAACATTTACTTCGACTTAACAACATAGTTTTTTCATGCTCGGCGTATTTTGTGGCTTTTGACCTCTCTATGGATCTGCATCTGTTTGGATTTTCACATTCCCTTGGTATAGCATAACTTATTTTCATTTTTTATAACGTTAAAATTTTCTTTTTTTCATAAAACTTTTCCTCTATTTTTTGCTGAATTGCTTATAATTATTGTAGATAAATAGTACTGAGAGAACTCGCGGCTAGCACACAAGTTCAACTTACGCTAGTCGCGCTCTAAATATTATTATAAATAAATATTGTTTTATCTATGATAAATTTATTTCACTGTACTTACACAATATGTTAATCTTTAAAATATTAAATTAACATACAGTTCTTATTTATTGTTGAAGTGCTTGTGATTATTATTATTATTTGCATTGTATTTTTATGGTATGCAATAAAATTTGATTTGATTTGAATGGAAACAAGATGGATCTTCAACATCATAGTTTTTCTATTTACTTCGGTAGAAAAGATTGAGGACAGATCTAGGAGTGTTTCTGGAAGAAAACCTGAGCTGTTTTTAATGATTGCTGCATGCTATAGTAAAAATAGAGAATTAAACACCTGTAAAAATCATTTCACCATAATCTATTGTTGTTACGGGTTTGAAACAACCGATTGCGATGAGTATGTAGCTATTTTTTTTTTGAGGATGTATTTAGGTAAGGAACAGAAATGTAGAGCATTAAAATCAAAGTAATAATGCAAGAAGAACTTTACTCTATTTTGTACGTACAGTAGTTCCCCATTGGGACAGAAGTCTTCGGGTTTTATCTGGCAAAAGCGACGTCATTGTCGTCTGAAATCATTGCAGTACATTAGCGAATTTCGCCGACCTTGAGCCAAACTCGAATTGCGCCAAAATACAGCAATTTGAATCCACGTTCCCTTTCGCGCGTTTTTCTGTACTTCCCGACGACATTAAATGTAGTTTGGTCCATGTACGAGAACTGCCACTACGTGATCAGCATGCTTGGACTATTTGCCGAAATTATTCTGCAAAGCCTAGACTTCTTTTCTGTCCCTACTTCACCATCTTCTTCTCAATGGCTTATTGTTGTTCTTCTTTTTCTTCTTCGACTTTATCTTCTTATTCTTCTCCTTCTTCTCCTCCTCCTTCTTCTTCTTCTTCTTCTTCTTCTTATTCTTATTCTTCTCCTTCTTCTCCTCCTCCTCCTTCTTCTTCTTCTTCTTCTTCTTCTTCTTCTTCTTCTTCTTATTCTTATTCTTCTCCTTCTTCTCCTCCTCCTCCTTCTTCTTCTTCTTCTTCTTCTTCTTCTTCTTCTCCTTCTTCTTCTTCTTCTTCTTCTCGTTCTTCTTCTTCTTCTTCTTCTTCTTCTTCTTCTTCTTCTTCTTCTTCTTCTTCTCTTCTCCTCCTCCTCCTCCTCCTCCTCCTCCTCCTACTCCTCCTCCTACTCCTCCTCCTCCTCCTCCTCCTCCTCCTCCTCCTCCTCATTCGTCATCTTCTTCTTCTCTTCTTCAATCCAATTTTGGCCCTCTCACTTTATTCTCCTTCTCCTTCTCCTTCTCCTTCTCCTTCTCCTTCTCCTTCTCCTTCTCCTTCTCCTCCTCCTCATCCTCCTCCTTCTCTTCTTTAATGAAATTTTGGCCTTCCCACTTTATTCGCCTTATTCTTATTCTTCTTCTTCTCCTTCTCCTTCACCTCCTCTTCTGCCATCTTTTTCATACTCCTTTCACTTTCTTGATTTTCTCATTATAGTCTTATTCCACATCTTCTTCTCCCTCTACATCCCTGGCTTATTATTTTAATAAAAGAGGATGCTTGAACTCCACTTACAGAAATTTTATTCTGTAGACTTAAAAGACTACACATCTTTCTTACACCAAAATTACAAAATTTCACAAGACAATCTCTCATCTATCTATCTACTTCCTACTGTTCCAGTTATCTTTCCAATTTATTTTCACACTTCATTCTCATTTTTCTCCTCAACACTTCATAATCATGATATTAATGTATCTCAGTAATTTTTTCAATCAGGATTTCTCATTTCTGATTCCATATTGAATTCTTCTCCTTCTCCTCCATATTTCATCCTCATTCTTATTTTTCCCCATACTCAATTCTCATTTTTCTCCTTCCTCTTCATATTAATTTCATCCTCATTCTTCCCCTTCTTCAACCCCTTCATACTTCTTCATCATTCCTCTTCTCTTAATCTTGATTTCTTCTCTTAATTCTCGATTTCTCTTAATCCATTCTCTTTTTTTTCTTTTTTCAAGAGATAACACATGTTTTGTTTCCCTTCTTACAGAAATATTTTTTTTTAATTTTTTTTTATTTCTAAGATATTATGTATTGATCAATAATTAGAATTGTATGGGAGGGTTAAGTGGTAGAGAGGGCCGACTACGCCTCAACTTCGCCCTCCTAGGTTTAAATAAAGGCAGTTATTCAATTCAATTCTCTTTTCCACTTGAATCCGGCCTTCAATTACGTCCAGTGTGACACGCACTCAGTGTGCGACAGTTGAGCGAATTTTCGGCGGTGAATCGCAGTAGGCTTAAATGAAAGGGATGACTCAGTGCTCTATTTGACTTTGGCTAAGCTTGTCCCATCCAATTTAAGACATGAATGGCGTTGAATACAACTTAAGTTTGTCCAGAATTTGGGCCAAATTTGACGTGGCGTAGTGCTTAAAATCTTGCATTGAGTGGAAGACGTAGAATGTACCAAGGAGGATCATGAATTTTGTTTTGTGATTACTCGTTTAAAATATGGATTTTCAGTATAAATAAGCCGAATTAACGGAGAATCGAAGAACAGGACATGAAATTTGGCATGGAATAAAATTGAGGAATTTCTAAGAAATAAGAAGAAATTGAAAAACTTGACAAGAAAAGTTGGCAAAATTGTTACTGATGTCGAGATTTCGACAGCTAATCTGTTTATCAAAAGACAAGTTTCTTAAATACATAATATTTCTTTCGTAAACATAATAAGTTTTGTAGACATAATATGAAACTAAAAATATTTGTTAATACTCTTATACACACATTTAACACTATAATACAAACAGATAAAAACTGCATGAAAATTGATTATGCAGTGATTATAATTTGATATGGATTAGCTGGTTGTAAGATATATCTTGAAATTTTCCAATTAAATTCTGGTGGTTCGGAACCCACCTAAAACTGTAGGTCCAACTCATCAATCACCATCATCCAACTCATTACCCACGCACATGTCTCAGACTTATGTGGGCTTTATCCTCAGAAAAAAAGAAAAAAAAGTTGATTCAGCCTGAACCGGTCACTGTAACTACTATAGTGTCGATCAATTTTTTGAAGAATGGTTATTATTATCATACCATACTTCAAAATTCAAAAATCATTTTTTATTATTTGGAGGGAATATGATATGAAGAGGGTTAGATCCATTGAAATTCATAAACTTAGTTCTTCTCAATTGAACTGAGAGTAAGCTATATACTAAGTATCGAGAGTCTTGTATCGTCCATCGGAAGATATAGCCTGAACGGAGAATTTTTTTTTCGTAGATTACGTCTGGGAAACTCCAGTCAAGGAGTATAAGACAAGTCAGATCAACAATTATACTATTTTATACACTAGTTAAAATAAATTATTAATATATCAATTAGTTGAGGCGAGGCTTAATTTTGATATGAACTCTTGTACACTATAAAAAGCTTTATCAACTAATTATTTTTTCAATTGTTTTTTTTTTAAATATTTCTACATTTTCAAGACTCTTTAAAAACTGCGGTAGTTTATTGTGGATTTTCCTATCAATATTTTTTGTTCGAATACGCTACTATTGTGACTCACCAAGTGATAATTAATTTTGTGTGATCATTCTAAATGTATCAGTCAATAAAATATATTTGCTATTACACATAAATTCAAGCTCTGCAAGAGAATATAATATCATATTTGAGTGTTAGTCGAAACATTTTAATGACTTTCCATTGACCCGAAACAACAAAGAAACATAATCTTCTTGCACTGACAGCTCGGATTCATGGAAGTGGGCTATCGCTGGAGTTTGGGGAGCACGGAATGCTATTTTAATTGAACGCAGAAAGAAGCGGATAAAACATTCAAAACGCATTTCAGGAACGTGGCCCTTTCCCTGGTGAGAAAAGGGATTGGAATGATATAGGGTCTACTGAGCTGTTCGCACTCACACCTCACAGCCCTTACCAACCATGGTCTACTTCGATCATTTTGCTGGCCAGCGCATAGGAACACCCAAGGGAGTATCATATCTCTTTTCCGGGAAAGGCCTTCTCGATTCGGCCCTCACTCTATATCTGTATCTATAATACTAACATTACAGATTTCGCCCTCATTCTATATCTATATCCATAATACTAATACTTCTATAACATGTCGGTAGCTCTGCAAAAAGCTATTTCGTAACCAAAAAACAACCGCAAAGTGTTAGAAGTCTTTTTAAAAAGCTTTAAAAGAGCGAATAACGACCTGTAGCTTCATTTGATAGACTGCTGTTTTTCTTCGTTTGATGGGTTGATGTGTGAGATATTGTATATTCTATATCGAGTCCAAAAGCGAATTTAAACATTTTTTGTCTCTGCCATTCCTTTAAAAACTATTAACTTTCTAGTATTTATCCGTAAAGCATTTATACGAGTAACTAATGCTTTTATATTTACTAGAGTAGTATGTCATAAACCTGCTCATAATTCTGATTCATGAATTAATTCGATTCTCATTATTCATTCCATATTTATTCGTAACTATTCACGTTTTTTACCAAGTTTTTTTTAAAATTCAAATTCAAAATTATTCATCTTTCATAACAAAGAAACATATCAACATCAGAAACATAAAAATACATCTGAAATATACAAAATCAAATAGTAATTGATGCAGAAGTTATACAATAGTTTCATTCAATGGAAAGAGAAAAAAAAAGTTTAACATTGTACAACTTTGAGGTACAATATATAATATATATAGCATTTATATAATTATTCACTATGTGAAGAGTTACCAAGGAACTAGAAGAATAGAATACAATGGCTGACTTTATACAGTTATTGAAGAGAGAGAATTCAGAAGATCGTTGAAAACCTTTTTGTGTTATCCACAATAGAGACCAATATTCTACTTCCAATTATTATCTATTTTCAGTTTATTTAATAATTCTGGACCTGCTGTACAACAATTATTACAAAGCTAGTTATATTGGTTGGCTACTGTTATTCAACAGATTACAAAAATACAAATCTTACAAAAGATTTTATTTGCAGTTTGTAATTGTGATAAAATAATTTATTAAATAATTCATCTAAATAATTGTGGTTTGTAAATTGTTATGCAAAACGTCCCTCTGGAAAATAAAAGTGTACATTGCCAACTTAATTGAATATCTGATGGGAATCGATAAATGCCGCAACACAAAAGTAGTTTTAAGCACAAAAGTATTAATTTCGTGAATCGAACCGCGAATCTATCAATTGCCAGTTGGACGTGAGACTTTATGGTTAAGTCTCAAATGAATGCTACTTCACAGAGGTTCTCAGTGTTGTCTGTGTATTGTCTGGCGTCCGACCGGTAATTTGAAGATCCGTAGTTCGATTCCTGACTTTGACTTAATGTTTTTGTGTGTGACATTCATCGATTTCCATACGATATTTAATGTAGATGTCAATGTTCTCTGCAGCGGAGGTCTGCGGCATGATTTATAGCATCAATTCAATTTAAATTTATTTCCACACCATAATACAACAGAATATATGTTTAAGAATATGCACATCAAATAATAAGAACTCTTTGAAATCCAGTAACTTAATAACTAGAATATGTGAGTACTTAATAATGACAAATATTCATCAAACGTGGCACAAGAGGTGCATCAAAATAAAAGTAGATTTGCAGTTTTGATAACGGTTGATGACTTGAAAAATTGTGAAGATAACCGCTTGTTTATTTATTTATATAGACAAATTAACAATAAATGTGAAGATGCAACAGATCAGAGTCCAAGACTGCTCTATTCACAAATTTTGATTAAGCTATTGCATCAAAAATGGGAAGTGATAGCCGAATGCCGTAGCAGGTATCTGTTCAATCAGAGATTAGCTACGAAAGTCCTTGGCGCTCTTTGTAAGGGTGACCGATTGGATTGGCCAGCAAAAAAGACACTGTTCTCTGCTGTAAAATCACTTCCCGGTGGTTTGAAACCCACCTAAAACTGTAGGTCCAACTCATTGATCACCATCATCCAGTTCATTACCCACGCACAGGTCTTAGAACCATGTGGGCTTCATCTTCCGAAAAAAACGTTTAGGTTAGTCCAAACTGAAAATTTAGTTTCACTAAAAAAAAAAAAAATCGATAAAATGATTGTTTCTTTCATTGAAAGGATGAATGCTGTATTATAACACTTTTATCTATTTATTTTAATAACGGAAATCACAAAACATAACTAAAACATGAAAATGAAGAATATAGATGCCTAGATTAAGTTGAAGTTCGAAGTTGAAGTTTAATTCCCAAGTTTACAGATTGCTAGATTGCTAGCTTTTGAGCAATCCAGTCATGTACACTCTATCCAGCCCTTGCAACTCCTTTCATGGCACGAGTCTGCCTGACTTGCTTTGTACTTCTTGCTTTGTTGTTCTGTCTCTATTCCTCCTTGTTTACTTCTATTTCTATACATCGTTTATGATGTAACTATTGACAGGTTCCATTACCAGGTCGCTCAGACATCAAATCAATCTAGGAAGCGTTGAATTCAGAGAGTTACACAATCTGCAAATTTACACAATATCATCCAGTTCAAACACACAAATCATTGTTCAGTGAATTGCATCATTACTATTGTTCAACATTTTTTTGTGATAATTGTTACTATTTTTTGTCATAATCTAACTGGACTAACTACTAGATGTTGTATAGTTCGCTCAGTCATGTCGTGAGTCACACACAGACAATGTATTGGGGATATTTCAGTTCTCTGTAGTTGTTCTCAGGGTTTTCATGGATAAAATTTTTGTGTAAAATTGTGGAATGAGAATTCTGGCTGGTGAGACTACTGACATTATAACACTAGTTGATCAGCTGATAAACAACATCTTCTGTGAGTATTCGTGTACAATGCAATAAGCAAGTACTACAATTGACTCAAGAGAAGAGTAAAGAGTACCAATTATTACAATTGCAATATTTGAAATTTTATTATTTCCACTTCAATATTTATTTCCATATGTACTTTCTGTGATATTCGACTTTCTTTGACAAGGCTTCGATTGGAATGCTGTTCCCTGTGATATTTAGAGTTAATAACCTTAATTTGCTTTTACCAATCATTTTCTCTAAACTTTCATGAATAAACCTTAAATTTTGCAATATTCCTTGATAACTTTGAGAAGTCGATTGCTTTTGGTTTTATGAAAATGTGAAGAATACAAATGACCTCCATAGGATAGGTGGTTGTTGCAAATGTAGTGAATGGTGAATGGGATTTAATTAGATTTTCATCTTTTAATTTTTCTCTTTTAATATCGGTCCAATATTCAGAGGGGTCTATCCAAACCAAATACCACAATAAACTACAGACATCAGAAGGAAATCATGAAAAAACACTACAAACATCCACCTTTTAAGGGTAAAGAATCGTTGAATATGAAAAATATAATTATTAAGAAATCAAGACCAAATTAATAATCATCTTTTTTAAATGTCAATCTACATGCATAGAAATACTACAAGACGTCTCTGTTTTACTAATTCACTCATTATCTTATCGAGGTCTGATTTATTTATTATAATTATTTTTTGTAAAGTTTCTATCTTGCTGCATTATGCTTTCTCAGGCACCGAATTTAATGTCTATGAGTTATCCTGGTGTTACTGCACATTTCAATTTTGATATTTTTGTGTATTTTTCTATTATGTATTTCAAGGTATTTGTACCGCAATGGCCGCAAGCATTTATGATAGTATATTAAATAAGCAACTAAAATTTAATTCAGAAATTATATTTATGAGAAAAGGCTGGCAGCATCTATGAAAAATTGCTGCCAGGTAATTCTAAATCAATGAATTGTATATAAATATTTCGTATTTTTTAAGGCAGAATAAATTTCATTTTCATTTAGAGCTGAAACCTGTTGGAACATTCAAAAAATGACTAAGAAAAGCTCAACGGTGATGAGAGTGAGCTTGCCATGATTTAGAAGTCCAGAAGTAATTTTAAGAGGGGATGGAAATCGATGAAAAAGTTGGGGAAGTTCTAAATTTCGGGGCGAAAAACTGGAATATTATTATACAGCAGCTGAATGCGAGTTGGTTTGCTTTGGAGTTCACTTGAATCTACATTATCAGGCGATTATCATATAAATTGAATTGACGATTTCATTATTGGAGCTTTTAGCATACCGCTTGTTATTCCAATTACGAACGGACGGCGGCAGACCCTTTCAAATACATAGCGGAATTCCGTGATAAACCGAATCCATATTTATCATGGGTCTCATTCCAACTAACCGGTTTAATTCGCATCAAGAACTAGGGATTCTGGTCGTCTCCCAATAACTCGAGTTTTTTATTCATTTGCAAAGAGTCCTATTATCTATGGATATTCTTGAAATTAGTTGGAAGCATCACATTTTTTTCATTTCAATCTTAAAAGCCAGCATATTTTTTTGTAGATTACGTCTTGAAGACTCTAGTTATGGAGTATAAGACAAGTCAGATCAACAATTATACTGTTATACACTAGTAACCATAATTACTATATCAATTAGTTGGGGTGAGGCTTAATTTTGATGTGAAAGGAACTCTTGTACACTTTAAAAAGCTTTATCAACTTAATATTTTTTCAATTGTTTTTTAAATATTTCTGTATTTTCAAGACTCTTTGAAAACTGCGGTAGCTTGTTGTAGAGTTTCCTAACAATATAACGAGGTTTTTGTTCGAATAAGCTACTATTGTGACTCACCAAGTGATAATCTCCTCGGCTTATTGTATTATAATCGTGTATGTCAAGATTTTGGTTAATTTCATTCGTATTTGCATACATAAAGTAGCTTCATACAATATAAAGCTACTTTATATGTAAAAACGAATGAATGAACGATGTGATTTCAATCTCTTGGTGTAACCAATATTCTACCATAAGTGATCTTGGAATGAGGATGACTAACTGAACTTTTTCTCTTAGATTCACAATCATCTAGTATTAGAGACAATTTCAGTCATCTATATATTTTATTTAAGAATAGTAATTCAGTTTTAAATTCTTGGCGTAAGCCATGCGCTATAGTGTACAAGATATGATATATGAATCATTATTATGATATGATCTTTTTGGAGAGTCACAAAGCTCTCGGGAAATAATATTTTCCTTCTTTCTACACCTCCACCCCTCCCCCTTATCATCCTACTCCTTCTCTTGAACCTTCTTGTCCACACCATTCTTCCTCTTTTCAATTCTCTCGACCACCTCATCCTTCTTCTTCTCCTCCTAAACGCCTCCTCCACCTCCTCCTCCACTTCCTCCGCCACTTCCTCCTCCACTTCCTCCTCCACTTCCTCCTCCACTTCCTCCTCCATTTCCTCCTCCACTTCCTCCACGTGCTCCTCATCCTCCTCTTCCTTATGAGAACATTTGGCCTACCCGTGGCCACCTTCAGCTCAGCTGAAGCTAGAGATGGTCTTTTTCTAGTAACTAAAATATTTCATACATTAGGAGCAGAGTCGTTGCACCAGTAACTAATAAGACGCTAGTAGCCATGAAATAACTCGGTGTTAGAACTTGCAGAATTTCAGGTCTATATTTTCAAGACTCTTAAAAACTGCGGTAGCTTGTTGTAGAGTTCCTTACCAATATACTAGGTTTTTGTTTGAATAAGATACTATTGTAACTCACCAAGTGATAATCTCCTTGGCTTCTTTTATTATAATGTTATAGATTTCAAGATTTTTCATTATTACTCGATTTTATTCTATTTTCAGTAATACCTGACTGATACATTTTACATCATTTCTACAGCAAAGCAATAGTCTAATAATTATAACCGAAACAAATCAGATTAGTTATTTAGTGTTTCACAATAAAAAAATATATTTCTCGAACGAAAGCCCAGTTAAATTGGTAGAAATTGTTTTAAGAAGCTGCAGAATCCACTAAAATGGCTTGGAAATATTAAAAAATATAGAAAAAATTTAAGGACATATTGATTTTATTTTTTGGTCGGATGATGCCGTCATGAGTCTTGAGACTTGTGCGTGGGTGATGAGGTGAATGATGACAATGTGAAAACATCCAATCCTGAACGAGATTCGAGATCGAGACGTCGCAGTAGCAGCAGCAGCAGCCAGCCAGAGTCCCATCTAATCAGAGACAAGCGCTGCAACTGACTGAGCCATCTAGATCGACAAGTTGATTAAGATTTTAAAAGTGTACAAGAGTTATTTTCAGATCATATCCGAGCCTCATATATTTTTCATTGTAACTAGTGTATTAATAATAGCTATTAAACTGTCTTGTATTACACTCCATGTCTGAAATCTGCAAGACGTAATCTACAAGAAAAAAAAATTAACAAAAGTGTTATTGAAACCTCGGAGATGATTCATTATTAGTTAATATACAATTATTTGTGAAATGAACAATTTCAATAATTCTCTTTTTCTAATAATTGGTGACTGCTTAATTGTCGCAATTGACTGTACTTTGCCCTACACGTTTATTCAATGCTTTATGATTTTACTAATGCATTTTGGAGAAAAAGGACTTCTAGGAGAATCAAGGGTATATGAGTTTGTGAAGCAAGTAATTTCATTCACACTTTCAGCTTCTCAGAGTTATGATTCAAGGCATGGAAAGTCTACTCTTAGCATCGTCTCTGATGATAGTGGGATTTCTTATATTTCGCAAGGTGAGTCTTTCTTCCACTCAACTACTTGAAACAAAACAGTTTCTATTTTACGAAATTGTATTTTTCGAAAAAGATAAAAAAGTGTTAGATTTATCTAAGAATATTCTTGGGACTTCAACTATAGTGTATCCTTCATCGCTTGTGGTTTATACTTTCCTATTGGAAAGTCAAATGAGAATGAAAAGAAATTACCACCTTCAAATAATATAATAAGAGTGTTGAGTGGATGTAAAATATTGTATAATTATTGTAGAAATAATTACTGGATCATTATACTATGAGCATGTAATTATTTATTTTATTTATTTATTCAAACAATAATGCAACCAAGTAAATTTACACAATCAAGATGTAGGATTAAACATATCAAGTCTTAACTTTAAATATTCTTACTTTGATTATCCTAAATGAAGAATTTCTTGTGGATGGCTGTAAAGTTGCTTGTTGGAGCTCCCAAGTAATATTAATGATTGCAATTTGAATTAGGCATCAAAAGTACATCATTCAAAAAATCGGGAATAGAGCACTTTTGAACATTCACGGTGATTGAAGAGAATACGTTCCTGGAGATGATTCTGGATTCCAGAATCTATATCCTGGAATATTTATTTTTAAAGACCTGGATGTAGTTAGATAGCTACATTAATTCTTCTAATTTAAAAAACGTCATTACATCCATTTCGACTCTCTATCAGCTAGAATAATTTTCTTTTCCTTATTCTAGCGAGACTCAACATAAAAACTGTAATAATTGAGGTCTGCGAAAGACAGTGAATCAACGTGTACCAGAGTGGAGCTAAAAGGAAAAGTAAACAGTCTTGGAAGATGTGTAGGCGTAATTACCTTATTTTGAACAAATGTCTCCTGAGAAAAATATTTTTTATTCTTTCTTCCCTGAGCTTAAGATATTAATTATCATCCCCGTATATATGCTTTTTATATCCATTTCGTGCCATTTCCAGATTCGGAGAAGGAAATTAGAGAGATTGGCTGAACATTTTCCTGGACCGAGATCGATTCCTATATTCGGAAATGCTTTAATGTTCCTTGGAAAAGATATGTACGGTGAGTGAATACTGTATCTCAGTCAACTGCTCATGCATTATTATTATCTTCGATAATTTATCGTTAACTTTTTGCTTTGTGTGTTATTATTATCCTTCAGAAGTCTTCAATAATTTCTCGTTGACTTTTTGCTTTGTGTATTATTATTGTCATTCAATATTTCTTATTAGTTTTCAAATGATAATATTTATGATAGATGATTTCATTACTGAACAAGGAATATCTAGCGTGATGAATTTTAGTGTTTGTACGATCAGACCATTAGACCATTAAGACCATTACTTAAAGCTTGTTGCTCAGTAAGTTGAAACTAAGTTTGTCAACTGATAAATTGAGTTACAGAGTCCTTGATCAGAGAAGTATCAATCATTGATAATAATTAATATTATAGATGTCAAATCAAACACTGGCTGTGGAATGGTGAATGAAAGATTGCTTGAGTGTGAATTCCACAATTCCACAACATGTATCAGATTTCGTATCTATGATTATCATCAAGTATTATCATCTAATGATGCTTCTCTGTGCAAGCATCATACTGCATTGAATCGATAATTAAAAGGTTATTGGACATCTATTTCTAACATGATGCAGTAGATTGGAAGAGTTATTGTTATTCGTTTCAACTCACGGTTAATGTCAAATTCATAACAATCGATTCAGTTTTTCTCATTACCATATCTATTGCAGACCAGATAAATAAATATTCGATATTCAATGTAGTGTCTTTGAAACAAAGCAACATAATTACACAATGTAAAAAATCAAATGTTGAGATGCTCTATACCTGGTCCTTACCAGCAAAAACATAAAAAATAATGAGATTAAACTGGTAAGATGAAATTGTATTGAGAAAATACAATAAATTATTGAGATGATTGGAAACGATGGAAGAAAATGTTTTTTCAATCAAACAATTTTGATACTTCTACACAAATTGTTAGCAGATGTACATTTATGATAGTTCAGATGTTCAGATATTCTTAACTCCACCTAATAAAAAAAGTTCATGTCATATATTTAATTGAATAGGCTACGTTAATTTCAGTTCAATTGTTTGATTTTAGGTTGTTTTGGGATTATTCGAGAAGCAGCCAGGAGTTCAAATTCCGGATTCAGAATTTGGTTCGGACAAGATCTTCATATCTACTTAACTGATCCAAAAGATGTAGAAGTGAGTAGTAATGATATTATTGTTCTATCGTCACATACTCTGCAAATTTTAGCGCTTACATTTTTCCATATATTTTATTCCATACTACAAAATCCATAATGGCGTTTGAAATTATTGAGAAAAAAATCATTCCAGATGAGTATATTATTTTCTTAACCAGAATTGGTCATCTTCCGTACTTTAAAAAATGTATTACAAAATAATCACTACACTTCTGGAAGCTTTCATTCAATTTTTAATCTCTTATTCTTTACTTTCCTTTCCAAGTTTTAATTTGCTATCATTTCAAATTATTCACCATTTCCATCGTTAATAGGAGTATCACATTAACATTCAAACATCTAACGTCGGCCATTAAATATCGCACATTTTGAGTTTTGGACTTGATTCTGTTGCGCCTTCACATTCGTTGTAAATTTGTCACAATAAATAAATAAATAAATGTTCAACATCGTACATTTTTTCTATCACAAATGGACTCGATAAAACAATGGAAGTTCTTTCTTCGTCTGTCATCTCTCTTTTCTAGAAACCCATAGGCCTAATTTGATATAACTTAAAACTATTTGCTTCCTAATTGAGAGCTCGATCACCTTTTATTCAAAAATTTATTGTATCATTTAATATCTCTACACTTATTAATACAAAATTCAGTTTCCTTTTGTTTTAATTTGATATATATTCGACCTATTCGTGACAGATAGCAGCAAACAGGTCAAGTAAACATACGTGCTACAATGCAGACGACGCGCATGCTTCACTCATAATAATTCAAGTCACGTTCAACTGAGAAGAATCTACTTGACTGGCTGTATCAGTGAATGATTTCAGCTTGCTTTGTGTCACTCAGACACAAGCGACTATTTTCTATCGGTAAATAAGGTCTGATTACCGACAAATTTATAAGAACTAGACCTTGTCCACCGATAGGCTGGTTCGAAAAAAGCACTCATTGCTTGAAAGTCGCACCATTTTATATAATAAGCTCTTCCTGATATGTGAAATAATTCCAGAAAAGGATTTTACTGAAATCATTGAAATCTGGATATTCCAAAATGAACAGAGAGAACAGGAGCTGAGAATGGGTCGGGACTCAATGGGGCTGGAACTTTTTTAATAGTTAATAATGTGAGAAAACTTTTAAAACATACCCTAAAAGCTAAAGCTAAGAATTATCCAAGATCAATCTTGTTAAAAATCATTGGGAGATTATTCTCCATGGATGATCTTGACTTCTTACGGCCAGTTGCATGAATGAAAATTAAATTTGACTACCGTAAGATGACGTCATTTGAGGGAGCTAGTGCAACGACGTCCCTATTGAGCTCCGTAAGATGACATCATCTTACGGTGGTTGAATTGAATTTTCTTTTGTGCAACTGGCCGTTAGTGTTATTGATCTAGATCTGGATCTAGTCTTATTGGTAGCTTAGGGGAATGAAGTACGGTTCTAAATCTTGAAGCTTATCTCATTATCTTACATTAAACATTGCAAGGCATATATTCAGTACATATACTAACCTGTATGGCCATCATCTTTCATAAATAGGCTATATATACATGTATATTTATATATATATTATGATGCCTGAATAAGGGGTTAAGATGGCTCATGCTAAACGTGAATAATATATTGACGATGGAGCTTTGTGTTACACGCAGATTATTATTCACTAAGACTACTAGCATAGGCCATACTCTCTCTAGGGACATTCGACCTCCTAGCAAAATAATTCTTGAACCTATATAAGTACACCTCTTTAAATACCTAAATACTGTGGAATGGAATATCAATAATACATTATTAGACAAATAGTAGAATATATGAAATTATATTTTATATCTTTTTAGTAACAATATAATCGGAGCATAATCAATCATAACAAAAAGTTACTTTTTACAGCTTACCATGGGCTCTTACTGTCACATATTAGCTATGCTATCTTAGTATGGGGTAATTCATCAAAACAAAACCTTGATAGGGTTTTTAAGATCCAAAAGATAGCGGTTCGGTGTATGGAAAGAGTAAATTGATTAGATTCATGTAGGCCGGTGTTCAAGAGACTGGGTCTCCTAACTGTGCCCTGCTTATATGTGTATGAAGCTACTTTATATGTAAAAACGAATGATATCAACCAAAATCTTGACGTACACGATTATAATACAAGAATCCAAGGAGATTATCACTTGGTGAGTCACAATAGTAGCTTATTCAAACAAAAACCTAGTTATATTGGTAGGAAACTCTACAACAAGCTACCGTTGTTTTTAAAGAGTCTTGAAAATATAGAAATATTTCAAAAACAATTTAGTTGATAAAACATTTTATAGTTTACAAGAGTTCATTTCACATCAAGGTTAAGCCTCACCTTCAGCTAATTGATATAGCAATTATAGTATCTAGTGTATAATTGTTGATCTGACTTGTCTTATACTCCTCAACTGGAGTCTCGAAGACGTAATCTACAAAAAATAACAATAAACTATGTTACTTTTCAATTGAGTCAAAAATTATGAGTGGCTCTCCCTGGCCATAATTCCAAGTACACTAACAGTACCTGAGATTATACACAGTGCTTCGGTATCGGTAAAGATGTAGTGACGTTACATTCATATTCTAATTATGTTAACTAGTGTATAATTGTTTAATTGTTAATCTGACTTGTCTATCTGGAGTCTCCAAGAAGTAATCTACAAAAAAATATTTTATTATTTATGTTTATAATTATGTTGACTCATGATCAAAGATTCCTTAACTTGAGTTCATATCTGACTTTGTATAATGTCTAAGCCGACTCTGATCACTGCTCACTGCTTCTTTTTTCGACAACTTAATGTTATTACACAATTATTATTCATAATTTGCGCTTTTTCCAGTTGGGCTATTGTAGCTTATCATAGTGTGTTTCAGTCGACTCAAGGTCAATAAGCTAATCCCTTCCTTTTTTAAACATATTGTACTGCTTCATTGAGGCCACAGTATTTAAAAACGTGGTCATCAAAACTAATACAATATTTTCTTGCAAATTTTCAGAATGTTTTGACAAACCCAAACGCTATTGAGAAAGATCATGTGTACGATTACTTTGGAATGATAGCGGACGGTATATTTTCCTCGAAAGGTGAGTTTTCAAATCTAATGAATTGTGAATTTCTAATTGAAATCACATAGGCTTGTAAGAATTATGAAACATCCAATTTTCAACATATGTTCCAAGAGCTTTACATAATGGGCTTACAATACAATTTTTTAAGTCTTAGAAATAATTCACTTATTGTTTTAGATACAATTCACTTCAATAAGTGACCACTTCAATAAGTAACCTACTACTGTGCTATTTTATTGTTTTCAGCTTTTTCCTCAGAGCAATTTTTCACCCAGATGTGGGTTTTCAAATACATAAAAATGCCAATTTCTCTGTTAAAATTACATAGAAGAATTCACAAAACTGCAACTTGTTGATAATCAATTGAAAGTGTTTATTTATGGAAAAAACACATGTATAATATACTAACTACCCAAATTTCAAAAATAGCTGATTCAATGTTGGATTAAGCTAATTTCAACGCTCACTCTTCAATAAATAGCTAGAGTGTAAATTTTCAGTCTATTAAAATTACATAGTAGAAATGATGAAACACAGATTTGTACGCTTTTTATTCCGAGAACTTAGTTGGCAAAAAACACATGTTGAAAATTGAAAATTATATTATATTGAAAATATTTATATTGTAAATTCCTTAAATCTTTGAAATTACCAACTTATTTTTGTAAATAACTAATTTTCAACGGCAAATAAATAGTCTTTGTCGTCTTTTATCAAGGATTAGGCAATAATACTTATTCCGTTTTCAAAAACTTTCCCATCTTTAGTCAACTGCACTAATTAATTGTTTTTGATTTTCTTCTGAATGGCTACCATTACTTTCCGAATGTTCCACATTGAACAGGCAAACGATGGTGGAAAAATCGAAAACTAGTGAACCCAACATTCGGAACAAAACAGCTAGAGCACTATGTGGCCACGTTCAACAAACACAGCAATATTTTCGTTGCAAGAGTCAGAGACCACTGCGGTGAGACCATCAACGTACTCAATCTAATCAACGCGGAAACCATTGATGTTCTTTGCGGTGAGTAATGATTCCGATTGGTTCTGCTTTCAAACAAACTGTACAGTCAATTCCAAAAGGCAGACTCACATTGAGCGCGATTGCAGGCGATGTTTTTCACTTCACGAGCACAGGGCTTTTCTAGGAACTCCTTTCGCATTCACTAACCCACACTCATTCACGAATGCAGGATTTTAAGGATTTTCTTTCAATTCATTAAAGAGATGCTGGCTGTATTGAGCGTATTGAATTTGAAACCGAATTAATGAATCATCTTAATCATTTACTCTAAAAGAACAAATAGAGGGTGAGGAAACCTTCACTTCAACAAATACAGCAAAATTCTAATCAGAAGATAGTATAAGAGTGTTGGAAGATTTTTGTTTGACTCATTGAAAGTCATAAAGATCTTCTATTTTTTTCAATTATTATTTCATTGAATATGTCCATATTAAATTATTTCATATCATTATATACAATAATTTCCAACAAAGGTCATTCACTAGATTACACTATTTAACTTAATTAGAAATTACCCCAAATGTAAACCAAGTACAGTATAACACAAAAAATAATTGCATTGTAGTTATGACTATTCTCATTACAGTAGAGCGTCGAAAATCTGGATTAATTGGGACCAAACCTCATCCGGATTATCAAAAAATCCGGATTTCCAAGGCTGTTTTTAATAAGCTGTTTTCATGCTTTAAAATTATAGAAACAACTAGATCCTTGAGAATTCACTTCGATATGACGAAGTGAATTCACTTCGATATCACACTACGAAGTTAAAGAATATTGCACACACTCTATACATTGTCAGGACTCTTAAAAAGTCTTCAATTAATTGATTCTTGTACTGCATTCTTGTACATTCTTGTAATTGTTCGCTTTTTTGCAGCCAAGCCTTTATTACGTTTTAACAGAATGAGCTGCGAAGGTGTACGTGAATCCGGATTATCGACGGTCCGGATTTTTGACGTCCGGATTATTGCCGTTCGACTGTAGTTGTAGAATTGAAAACTCGACCCGAAAACACTGCATTATCCATTAGTTGTTCTGTAAATAGTAGACCTCACGCCCAAGTATAAGGGTGCTTGCACGGTGGAATGTACTCGATGTACTCGATAATAATTACCATAATCGAACATTTTTCATAATTTTCATTTTGTTTACTGACATATGAGGAAACATGTAGTATGTAATTTTCTTTTTTGTTTTTTTTTTTTTAATATTCTTTTCTTCCAAGGTATTTGTCCATATGTGACTTTGAAATTGAAATATGTGATGTTTTCCATGACGAAATACTTGATGAACAACCTAATATCAAAACTGACACTGTATTTCAATTTTATTATATTGTCTATACTCAATTATATTAGAGATACCGGAGGGATGCATTTCACTTCAGGCTGACGAAGCTTCTTTTCAGAAGTGGAATGCATCCCTCCAGTATCTCCAATATAAGTGAGTAAAGACAATATATTAAATTGAAATACAGTGTCAGTTTTGATGTTAGATTGCTTTTTCAATTGAGGTCCGTTACCACTTTGTATTCTTTGTTGAATTCCATTTTATGGTATATAATGATCGAACAATTTCCTTAGAATAATGATAGCCTCTGGAGCGCGAATGTATAATTTTTGTGTATTTCGTAAAAATGTCAAGTATGATTAAAATATATTTCAAATTAGCTTCGTTTGTGGGTGAAGGTCCCTGTTATCAATGACCAACTGATCATTTCCTTTGTTGCAAGTAATTTATTTTGTTCCATGAAGTGTATGTGTATTTATTTATTTATATTATTACATGTTTGGCATAATATAACATGAAACAAGAGTCGTTCGGATAAGTTGTCCCATATTTTTAGATATAAAACATTCTTGCAAAAGCATTAAACATTTTTTAGCTCCACAATGTAATTATCGGACATTCTCATATTATACGATCAATAAGTGTCTCAGGTAAACAAATCAGCCAAGATGAATTATTATGAAGTTCGTTATAGAATTTTTTTCTAGATTTCATCTTTGTTATGTTTGGTATACAGTGTTTTATCGTTTTGTTGAAAATCAGGAAGGTGGCATGAGCCATTTAAATGATATTTAGTCCATACATGATATATTTCATTGCACTTGTTTATCAAATTAATGAGATATATTTTTAATTACACTTCGTTTCATCTTACAGTATTTACTATAGTACACTTTACAATAAGCCTCAAATAACCTCTACAATTATTGGAAAGTTCATTGACTCACATTTGAATAAAATGTTACAATATCATGCTCGATATGTAGCTGGAAATAAGATGTGTTGCTATGGACTTTTGCAGAATCTGTTCTTGGGATTGAGATTGGTGCACAGTCAGGAAAAGCTTCAAAGTTCGTTCAGAGTATAGGAGTGTGAGTAGACTTTTTATTTCATCGAAAGATGTAAACATTTCTTAATTTTTGTATGTGATCATTTTTCAAATTGCGATAATAGATTTGTCATGATTTGTTTTTCGCAAATAAATAGATTGAATGGAAAGATTATAACTCTGAGCTACAGAAATTGATAATATTCTTCATTTTTTTAGGTGTATGGACATTGTTTTTAAGAGGATATTCAATATACACTACCATTCGGATATAATATTTAAACTGTCACCAGAATCAAAGATTTTCAATGAACATATGAAATATCTACACAGTTTTACATCCGAGGTGAGTGCAGCTGAGACATCAAATCTTTCTCCAGTTCTTTTCAATCATTGGAAATTAAAATCATAGATATCACTATATATTGACAGAATCAATTCACATCTAATAATAATAATAATAATAATTATTATTATTATTATCATGATAACTATTACTGATTATATTATCAAATTATAATCTTATCCATTCTGATGGAGCTCTTTCCTTTTTCTGTCAGCTAAATAGAGTAGAATAGGCTCTTAGGTACTTAATTTTGAAATTGAATAGTTTGTTATGGTAAGTCGGAGATAGTACTTGCTAAATAATGTGGAACAAGGTTAGGGGAGCAATTTTGATAATATTATTAGATATACGGAGAAACATGCCCTCATGTGTACATATTACTCCTTTTCTTATCTCAATCGATAAAAACGTTTCCATATTATATCAGGTTCATAAATCTATATCATGATGCTAATCATTTTCAGATAATTTCCAAAGCCAAGGCAGATCGACAAAAGATCAACGTAAGCGATAGGAGAAATTGTGAGTAGATATTTTTCATAAAATAGGGATCACTTACTCTCAGTTACACTTTTAATTGGATATTTCAATTAAAGCAATACCTAATTAAAATGGAATATATATCCGATCCGGAAGAGTCAGTGACAGACACCTCTCGAAAACACTGCATTGCCACATTGCTCACTAAACTGTACATGCCGCGATAGAGTTAGAGTACCATAATAACATTGTATACTTTTTGCGATTCCCGTGACAAACTCTTGTGCTAAATAAAAGTAAGGTTTAATTTTGGAGAAACTGTTTCAATTTAATATGTAAGTTATTAGTATTGTGAAAGATGCCTACAACACTTCGGGGGGGAGGGGGGGGGGTGAATTCCGATATCCCCCCTGGCTACGTACGCCTCTGTTCTCAATAATACAACTAATTCTACAAAATATTTATGACCGGATGTGAAATTTCACTCCCTACAATCTACAAACATAATAATTTATCCACCTGGTTAAAATGAACAGATTGATTAAATATAGAAAAGTTGGGAAAAAATAAAGTCGATCCTACAATTTGTATCTTCCTATTCATCCTTCTCTGAAATTAAAAATTATAGATTTTTTCATAAAAATCATTGAATATATTTAAACATTAAGTTGAATAAAGGTTTAATTCAAAATGAAAAAATAGATTATTTATTTATGTGCAAATTATAAATATTTTTCTTTCCATTCTACATAAATAAATTTCACAATTACTTATTCAATATAATCCTATTTTTTCTATAATATTTTATAAATTTGTAAATTTCCACGAATTTATATTATCTATAAATATAAATATCATCTAAATATAAGATTAATGATTTAAAATGAATAATGATTAATGATTCATCTAAATATAAGATAATGATTTTTTATGACAAAATCTATAATTTTTAATTTCAGAGAAGGATGAATAGGAAGATACAAATTGTAGGATCGACTTAATTTTATATTTATATAATATAGATAATAAATATAATCTACATATAATTTATTTACACGAAGAAATATAATCTCATCTAATCTAATCAATATAGTGTAATTATCTGTACAAATTATAGATATTCCTCTCTCCATTCAACATGAATAAATTTCACAGTTACTTATTTACTTTAACACTATTTTTTCTATAATATTTTATATAGTCTATTGGAATAAAAGCTTGAGATACCTCGACGATGTTAGACAGCTCCGATCTGAGAAGAAATTGCCACCATGATCTCGGAAATGGGTCGCCACCGATTTAGAAACAAAAGGCTTCATCTGCTGACTGAAGCCGTCAAGAAGGGAGATGAAAAGACAGAAAAGACAAGGAGGACGACGCCCATTGTCCGTGCTAAATTGAATGAAGAGCACTCTGAAAGTTGTTGTATCGCGGTGGGCCAGGTCAGGAAACTGGGGTGAGTGCGGCAGTGTCGGGAGGAGGGTGCGAAGATTTTTTAGACAAGGAAAGATTTTTGCTCCTCACCATCAAGGCAAGGTCTGGCCATAATCAGCGTGATAATAATCAGAGCTCTCACACCGCTGCGTGTTACCACAGCTCTTCTGCCTCTCATCTGAATTCCCGCGCCACCGTCAACGTTCTTCGCGCTTTCTCATACTTTCCCGGGCTTTTTCTTCTCTTTCCCGCGTTTCCTTACATTTCTATCTCTTTCTACGCTTTCTCACTTTCCCGCGCTTTTTTCCCGCGTTTCCTTACGTTTCAATCCCTTTCTGCGCTTTCTCAATTTTCCGCGCTTCTTCTTCTCTTTCCCGCGTTTCCTTACGTTTCCATCACTTTCTGGGCTATCTCATTTTCCCGCGCTTTTTCTTCTCTTTCCCGCGTTTCCTTACGTTTCCATTCCTTTTTGCGCTTTCTCACTTTTCCGCGCTTTTCCACTATCTCCTACATTCTCTTTTCCGCGTTTTCTTTTACTAGCGTTTTCTTGTTTGTTTACCGCACACTCTATCAGTCTCTTGTGCTTCACAATCATTCCTCTACACTTTTATTATTTCTATCCTTCTGTATTTTCTTCCCCAAACACCATCACTCTATCATCTTTCTCGCTCTCTATTTTCCTCTCACATTCTTTCTTCTTTAATCTTCTCTTCACATACTATCTTTTCCACCCCTCTCTCTTCTCCTTCGCATCCTCTCCACTTCTTCTCCTATCATCTCCCACCTCAAAACCTTCCCACATTCTTCTCATTCCATTTTCTTTCAACATCCTTTTTTCTTCTCTCTCACTTCTATCTGCCCTTCTCTTCTCCGTTCTTCACTTAATACCACCTCACTGCCATCAAAACCTTTTACATCCCCTCTTCTTCATGCAACTTTCGACAACTTTTACTTTCCTTCTCCTCTTTAAAGAGTTTCAAAGCAACACTTTATTCGACTGCGATTTCAATAAGTCCATTAAAACTACATTAACCCCATTTCCTCCGCTTGTGGAATGAGAAGTGCTGTAGCCTCGTTTCCTGTGCTATTTTCTAGAAAATTCCAGTCATTTCTGGTAGTATGTCTCTTGTGGAGTGGAACTCAAGCATTACCTGTTCAAATTGAACATCGGGTAATTTGAAAAAACTGTATTTTATAACAACTTAATCGAGCAACTGTGAGAATTCAGCAAGCTGGTATAAGATCCAGGAGAATATCAAAAAGATTATTTTAATGCAGTAGT
This sequence comes from Conomelus anceps, assembly GCA_948455865.1. Classification (NCBI taxonomy): domain Eukaryota; kingdom Metazoa; phylum Arthropoda; class Insecta; order Hemiptera; family Delphacidae; genus Conomelus; species Conomelus anceps. Next base: position 20,816,157 of record OX418221.1, on the reverse strand, counting down.
TTGCAAATTTGAGTGAGCAAAAATAAGTTTGAGGTGGTAAATTTTGTCTCTAGGGGACTAAAATCGATTATCGATGTAGGAGCTTGAATTTGAGTGACCAATTTTCCATAACAATAACAGTACTTGAGGCAATGAATCACATCTAAAGTTTAATCTGAATGGACACACTTAAGCCATCCGTTCACCTAAACGTTTTTTCATCTAAACTTTCGGTACAAGATTTCATTGACACAAAGCACACAATGGAACATCAAATACTTGATGATTGTGGTTATCGCAAAATAAAACTTGATATACTGTGGAAAACAATACAGAAGACTGAAGCAGTGTGAATATTATTATTTTATGTAGTGATAATAATAATAATAATAATAATAATAATAATAATAATAATAATAATAATAATAATAATAATAATAATAATAATAATAATAATAATGATAATAATAATGATAATAATAATAATAATAATAATAATAATAATAATAATAATAATAATAAATATTCTCATAATATAAGACAATTGCTGTAAAATGCTGTTTGATGGATTGGATTAGCGTAAAAATCACCATCCTTAACATGTAGGTAGCAGTGATCGCATGTGTACATTGACAGAACAGACTCTGAGGATCTTGGAGAATTGAATATTATTTCGAGCGAGGTTTTTCCATAGGTATTTTTTTGGAGGATGAAGACCACATAGGTCTGAGATCTGTGCGTGGGTAATGAGTTGGATGATGGTGATTTATGACTTGGACCTACTGTTTTAGGTGGGTTCTGAACCACCGGGAAGTGATTTCCAGCAGAGAACAGTGTCTTTTTTGCTGGGCAATCTAATCGGTCACCGTTTCAAACAGGACCTACGAGCACGCAGCTTATCTACCTGCTACGGCTCGTGGCTATCACTTCCCTTAGGTATGCTATCTTAGTATGGCGTAATCCATCAAAACAAAACCTTGATAGGGTGTTTCATATCCAAAAGAAAGCTGTTATGTGTATGGAAAGAGTGAATAGATTAGATTTATGTGGGCCCTTGCTCAAGAGACTTGGTCTTCTAACTGTATCTTGCTTATATGTTTATGAAGCTACTCTATAAGTAAAAAGGAGTGATATAAACCAAAATCTTAACATAAGGTACACGATTATAATAACAAGAAGCCGAGTAGATTATCACTTGTTGATTCTTTTTTTTGGAGGATGAAGCCCCCATAGGTCTGAGACTTGTGCGTGGGTAATGAGTTGGATGATGGTGATTTATGACTTGGACCTACAGCTTTAGGTGGGTTCCGAACCACCGGGAAGTGATTTCCAGCAGAGAACAGTGTCTTTTTTGCTGGGCAATCTAATCAGTCACCGTTTCAAACAGGACCTACGAGCACGCAGCTTATCTACCTGCTACGGCTCGTGGCTATCACTTCTCTTAGGTATGCTATCTTAGTATGGCGTAATCCATCAAAACAAAACCTTGATAGGGTGTTTCATATCCAAAAGAGAGCTGTTATGTGTATGGAAAGAGTGAATAGATTAGATTTATGTGGGCCCTTGCTCAAGAGACTTGGTCTTCTAACTGTATCTTGCTTATATGTTTATGAAGCTACTCTTTAAGTAAAAAGAAGTGATATAAACCAAAATCTTAACATAAGGTACACGATTATAATACCAAGAAGCCGAGTAGATTATCACTTGTTGATTCACAATAGAAGCTTATTCGAACAAAAATCTAGCTATATTGGTAGAAAACTACAACAAGCTACCACAGTATTTAAAGCGTCTTGAAATTACAGAAATATTAAAAAACGATTAAAAAATATTTAGTTGGTAAAGCTTATTATGGCATACAAGAGTTCCTATCACATCAAAATTAAGCTGCACTTCAGCTAATTGATACGATCAGGTAGTAATTGAACGAGCGTAGCAAGTTCTTAGTTTTGACTTGTGACTCGTGACTGGAGGCTCGCAGCTTTTTCTGTATGTTTGTGGGTTTGTGTGTATGTTCGATGATAACTTTCGAACGCTTTGACCATCAACTTCTAATTTTAAACACATATTCTTCGAACCTTAATACAGATCAAGTTCGTTTGCCAATGAAATTGACCCACTCCTTCATCCTTTGAGAGGCGAAAAAAAGATAGGTTCTCAGCCCTTCATTAATATATCTATATATTACTATAAATATAGAAAATAGTTGTTTTCACCATAAATTATGGAATTCGCAATAGATTTCAAAATATTTTTTGAGCTATCATCAGCTATAGGTGAATAAATGCGATGAGGCTCGTTATAGAATCTCTATCAGGTGATACACTAATTTCATTGCCCTGATATATAAACAGCTGTTTCATGTGGTAAATATATCTACTCTATAGATACACTAATTCCATTCCCCTGATATATATAGGTATATGAGTACGGTAGGTCTTTTTGTGGAAAATAAATCTGTTGAACTTCAAGTGTTGAACCAAACCTGATTTCTGTCAAACCAAGTATTGTGCGATTTTGGATACATTTTACGCGGCCTTCTCCTGAAAAAAGAGAGCATCGATCGGGATTAAAGTTATTTATCAGTATAGATATAAATGTATTTAGCTATAAATAACTAAATTAACTTTTTTTTAACAGAATAATAAACGTTTAAAAACCAAGTATTGTGCGATTTTGGATACATTTCTTCTAAGTTTTATTACCACATAAGAACAAATCACATAATTTATCATGATATATCAATCAGCTGTTCTCAAATATTCTCTCTGATAACTGTCACTGAATTGTTTACGTTCTAAGTTGTTTACTAAGCTTCATGATCGTTGCTATCAAAAAGCCGAAACATATTTAGTCTTATTTCTAAACATAACCCGTACGAAGGACGGGTAAAATAGCTAGTTTTATCTAAACCAGTACAGTATCTTCAAAACAGCCGTTTTTCGTTACCACCTTCCCCTATGATAAGCTTCCCGAATGAGTTACCCTTTCCAAAATTAGTTGTTTGCAAGTGAGTTCTCCAGCCCGTTGGGCTCACTAGTTATGGTAACTAGTGCATGATATTGTATTATTATTGATCTCACTTGTCTTATACTCCTCAACCGGATTTTAAAAAAATCGATTTTGCGATGATTATCCTCGAGTATTTGTGCAAACCCCCAATTAGGGGCTATAATTAGCATGTTTTGAACTAGATTCAAATGATTATTATCATGACTGCAAAGTCGACATTAATTCTGGTAACCAAATTATTCATATTATATATCAATAATAATCTACGTGAGAGCTTAAAGTTACAGTAAACAAGTGAAGCTTCAAAGGCCGTGAAGCAACTTGGAATAATTTTGAACTCCAATCCTACTCTCATGATTTCAGGTGTTGGCAGAGTTTCAAGCCTGATACCATAATTAGAACCAAGTCCCTCCAATTATCTCCCCTCATCGCTCTAGTTTAACGAAGAGGTAGCGCTATCTTGATTCAATACGCGTTAAGATCACTATCACATTGCATCTGCATGATGTCAGGTGAAAAACACCTTACATTAACGAGACCTCATTTCGTTCTTTTAACATGGCTCAGACTCGCCTCGCTCCAACCTACATCTGTAAACTCGCTGAGGTACAACTAAAAGCTGTCGTGATTCCTCAGTTAGCTCATTCCCCTTGTAGCACCTCCCCCCTCACACATCATTTCCGTCCACCATCTTCATCACTATCCTCTCTTTCACAAACCTGAGGAAACTTGATTACTCCATCTTTTTCTCTCGTTTATCAGGCTCTCTCATTCTGTACTTTCCGCTCAGATTTCAATGAGTCCATTAAAACGACATTAACCTCGTTTCTCACTTCGAAGCTTCAGCTCGGCCATATCAGTAGCTTCCCACTGAACTTGTGATTATATCTTTTGAAAAAGTAGCCTTTTTCTCCAGTCCTCTGTCGCTACAGGAGCGCTCAAACTGGAGAATAAATTGTTTCATTAACATTTAGTGAAGATCAAGTAGTTTGTTGAACAGTAGACATTTGGAACTTAATATGCTTAACATTACAGTTGGGTAGAGGATGCTTTAAAAATATAATAGCTGATATACGTTAGAACCATAATTGATTATGATAAAACAGTAATAGCTTCATACTTATAGCCACACTCTGCCTTCTGGCTGAGTACACTTGCTTGCAAGATAATGAGAAAATTCACAGCCAGGAATATTTCAAATTTTCAGTCTTCTAATCTTATGATTTACGTCAATACTGTACGTATGGCACACACGACAGATTTTAATTACTTAATTGCTTAATTGAACAAGTGTAATTTTCGTCTATAATTCAACCAGTTTATAAAATGTAACCTTCTTGAAAAAATACTATCAAACCATTCTACCTTTAACTATTAGAGATTTGACTACATTCTCTATTAAATTTTACTATTCTAATTTATTGAACCAATATTGAGGAAAACAATAGTTTAATGTTCTTTGAATGGTATGTGAAAGATTTCTTATGTTACCCATTGATTCTTTTCCTCCCACCTCACAGCTGACTCTTAGTTATATTCCAAACAGTTTGATAGTATTTTCTCCATTTAGTTCTACAAAACTCCTCATAGTTCCCTTGTTGCTCATAATGTATTTTATTTGTGTGTTTCGTAACCGCATAAACATTTCCATAGCCGTAATTAATGAAACTGTCTGCGGGGAAGAGAGAAGACAAAGCTTGATTCTCTATTATATGTGACTGCAGTGTGAAGTCGCTTTCCATAACAGCTATCAATTACTTTACAGTTGAAGTGACTATCTAGTGGAAGTGTTTTTTCAGTATAAGAAGGTGGAAGGTTTGACTAGCTACAGTAGCTCAAAAATAGAACGTGAATATAAGATTCTACCGGTTGAAATAATTGAGAAAACCCTTGGTTTCATAGATTAATAGGGGCTGATCCACGGGGGATAGAAGGGATGCATCCCTGACATCTCAAACAATACTAGAGAAGCTGCACGTGTTTTTTATGATGGCGAGGTACTTTTTCTGGGTGATATTCCCCTTCCCCGAAATATTTTCTTAGCTGATATTCCACGCCATCCAAAAAAGAATTTCTGAGTTTGCCCCTGCTTCACCATTGATTTTTCTTTTTTGTGGACTCTCCTGACACCAGCACTGCAGCTCTTACAAATCAGAAATCCTCACCTGCTTCTCTGATTGTTTTCGGTCGGTGTTACACAATTTATTCGAGTGTAGGTTCGCACTCGATTGTATGAGAAAAGACAATTTTATTCATGCGACGGCGGCAGTGTTGTTAGGGAGGCGGCCGAAGCCCCTAGAATCATGCGCTGCATCTCGCCGGGCCGGCTTTTGCCGGCGATTATTTATGCGAGGATAAAAGAATGTCTCCCGCATGCTTGAGTGCTGAATGTTTAACAGCATGTTGAAGCATGTTGGACGCACCCGCACGCGCAGACTCCCTCAAGCCACCAGCACCACCACTTTTCCCTTAGCCTCAGGATACACTTGCAAGGCGTATTCATTGTGCTAGTGATATGAGCTTTGAATTCTGCCAACGGGCTACATTCTATAGAATCCACTCCAGAGCCCGAAACAGGAGTCTCATTCGTGACGGGTTCAGAGACAGAATTGCAGAAGCACACACACTTACACAGACACACGAAAACACGCTTCATCCTTTCATCTAAGCAACGAAAAGCCCTTGTATCCTGGTGTGCGCATCTTTAAAATTGAGCCAAACTCGACTTTTTCCCCATCTCAGAGCATTCAAATTCAGGCCTGAAACTAATCGGTGTACCCCGTTCGCATTGAAATCACCACCGAAACTCAATGGGGCTTCTTTACTTATTCATACCATGAAATAGGAACTGCCCCCCCGGTGAAAAGCTGAGCATTTTTTGAGAGAATCATGCACCTGTAAAGATAGAACCCTCTTAAGGGATGAGCGATTCATTGGGTATGATACCCCGTTAATTCGCACGCTGAAAAGGATGTGCTAACTAGCTTGAATTTTGCAGTCGTGTTTTTTCTTCCACTTGAAAGCTATTTGAGTTAATTGGGTGCTCTTAGCTCGTTTGATTCTGATGCAACGATTATGTCGATACCATTAGCTTGATGCTCTTTATCACTGATGTTGAACTTATCCACAATACGGTGAATGGTTGCACTTGGAAAAATCTTAGGTATGAGGGTAGATTGATATTTCTTATTTTTCATTGGACACTACAGTCATCCGAAATGTAGCAATGACAACAAAACACCCAGCATGTATTACAATTGCACAACATTGTGAGAGAAAAACTCTTGCAGAGAGTAGAAGGGACTGTCTAGCAAAATATCAAAAAGTCTTTCATTTCCGGATTAGTTCATTAGACATCTTAGTTTTGAAAACAACGTGCCTTGATTTATCCAGTCTTCTATAATCTGTGATTCCAGGGCTTGTGAACATATGAAATTCACTAGGCTACAGTAAGAGACTCAAGCATAGATCAGATTAGATTAGATTTATCAAGCGGCCACTGACCACCTCTCAAAGGGGTATATGGACTTTTCATATTTTCAAAGTCATAATTTACACAAGTTATCATTTTGTGTATATAAATTATTAAAAAAATAGTTTTGCTCGATTTCTGTCAGCAATTTGTGCTTACATATTTTTTGTGGAATACATGTGAACTTTGCATTCAAGAATAATCACTGCGACTAAAATAATTGATGAATTCCTGTTTTGAATAAAAACAATTTGCTTCTAACTCTGCTTTCAAAAAAATTTTAATTTCAAGTGGGAGAGTCGTTATTCGGGTCGGCAAAAAATTAAACAGATTCATACCAGAACTTGTCACTCCCTTTGCATTCAGAGCCGTGCGACGTGCTTCATCTCTGTCTGAGTCAATGTCTATACCTAGTTTAATAAGAGTGAATAGTATAACTTTCATTCTCCTTAATCAAACAGACAGTTTCTAGAATATATAAACTAGGCAAGGGAAGTATTTTCAATTCCTTAAAATATGGCCTGCAGCTCGTTCTAATACTCTCTCCCATCATCACTCCTATTGCCCATTTTTGTAACTTAAGTATCTGGTTAACGTCAGTAAAATTGTGTCTTGCTTGGGTTCTTGCACAGTGGAGCACCCAATAATCGAGGATAATAACCATCGAAAAATTAAACTTATACTGTGGAATGATAGTATTCACGCTGTTTCCTTCTGTCGTTCACCATTCCATAGAATGTTTGGTTTTGTAATGGTAATTATTGTGAACAAGTATTGGATACTGGGCTGTACATGTACATGACATTAAAATTCGAATTATATACCGAAGAATCATGTATGGGATACATTATAATGAAAAATAAATCGTATTTATTTTTTATTCTGCTTCCAGCTTGTAGTGAAATTGATTAATTGTTGTAAACCTGACTCTCAATAATTCACTTCATCTGTTAGATACAGGTGAAATCAAAACAACACCGTCAAATTTCATGGAAAAATTCCTCACCATCCAAGAAGAAGGAGGGGAGCTTACTGATTACGATATCCTTCACGAGGTTCTCACCATAATTATATCGGTGAGTTGAACTACTGAATTCATAACTCTGTAATATATTGAGTTTTTTATGAGAGAGAGACGCAATGAGCTTCATAATATGCATGCGTAAAAATTCAAATGAATGAAATAAATGAGCTCTGTGCGCCCTAATAAGTTACCGTGATGCAATCAACGTTGTGATCATGCTTAAAAATATTCTGAGACTCGCTGAAAATGATATCAAAGCTCTAAAAATCTCTGAACGAAAATCTCATCATTTGCTGATTTAGAGCTCTGCCAAGCGTAACGATTATGCCTTAAGTTTTACAATATCGCTTTATGACGGTATGTGAAGCAACCGTCAAGAATGAATTTATAAAGTATGATAAATTTGGAAATCATCATTTTGTCAATTTAAAGAAACACATTTTAAAGATCTTAATGTGAGTGCTCAGTTCGTATTTGAATTCCGTCAGAATAATAAAGTTTGTGGATAATTGCTCCCATATTGAAATCTTTACAGCGTAAAAAAGTACAACTGGAGAGAAACAGTTTATCTGATAAGGCGTACCAGCCATGGCTGATCGGAGAGTAATAAGTTAGGAGATTTAAAGTGATAATACAAAGAATATAATATTCCGGTTATTATAAATAAACGTTTTGAAGAATTCAGTTCCAATTATGGGTAAGTAATCAGTAAGTAGAGTTATGAAGTGGAAGTGTTATGATTAGAATATTAAATAGAAGTCTGTGAAAATAACAATAAGAATAAAATTATTTAAAAGGAAGTAATAAAAATTATAACAAACTAAAATTGTTACTGAATAGTTGCTCCTATATAATAGCTCCAATTAATAGCACCAATATAATAGCTTAAATAATGCTCCAATTAAATAGCTGTTTGTGACAATTGAAATAAATAAGAATAAAATTATTTAAAAGAAAGTAATTAAAATTATACCAAACTAAAAGTGTTATTAAATAGTTGCTCCAATATATAACGCACCAAAAATCTCCACAACTTCAACATGGAAAAAACTTCCATTGAAAAGAAAATTGTGACAGATCTGCTTCCCCCTAGTAAGAAAGCTCACCTTATATGATAGTATGTATCATGAAGATACATTCTGTGCAAGGTTCAAGAATGCGAATTGAATTACACAAATCTGCGCTCTTTCGCAGATGTAAACGCCTGTAATATTTCAACCCTGAGAGCGGCGAGAAGATAATATAAATCCAGTGCACGGGAAAAGGTGGAGAGGTAAAGGGTGACAGTAGGAGGAAGAGAAAATAGAAAAGAGAAAAAAGAAGAATGAGAAAAAGAAAGAGAAAAGTTTTTTTTGGGAGAGGAAATAGAGATTGTGGATGAGTGAGAGAGAGAAAGGTAAGAGATTTAGGTGGTGCGCGTGTGATAGGGAGTCTAAAACTAGAACGGGAAGTATGACAACAATGGATTGGGGGCGACAGGGAAAAAGAATTGTGTCCCGGGAAAAGAATAAGTCGGCTCTTAAGGATAGGGCTGCTCGGACTGATTTGTATTCCCTTCAGAGGACAAGGGACTCTTTTTCCATGGCCACTGCATGGACGAGAGGCGCAGCAGAAGACAGATGTCCTCTCTTGATTAAATACCGGAAGGTGCATAAAACATGCTCCTCAAATTCGGGATGGACGGGATTTATCGTAAGCGGTACGTTTATGGATTGCTTTCGAGGACATTAGTTTTGTTAACGGTATTCAATGCGCGTTACAGGGAATCCAGTACTGTTTCTGTCTGTCAGATGTAAATTGTGAACAGATGTGACTTTCAGTTCTTTGTTCTGAGTGTGGGTTCTAGGAGGATGGGGCAATCGAGTTTTATTAGTGCAGTGGTATTGTAATTGAGATATCACATTTATTTGAGTCACAATAATTAAATAATTCTTGAGGAAAACTCATGGATTCGAATGAAGATATTTAAAAGCATCATACGGAAATGGTGAAAATGGAGATGACAATATAATAGCAAGATTATTAGGGCAACGGAGAGATCTTATAATCTAAATATAACATATTTCAATTCAAATATTCATTCATTTTGACTAAAATTCTTTAATTAAAATAATATACGTGTTCATCAGCGTACAAAAATGGGAATGATGGTTATAGAGGTAGAAAGCGTAGATTTTATCTCACAATAGAAGAGTTCTTATTCAAGATAGAAAAAATTAATCCATTAAAAAATAAATCATATAAGGAATAATTCGATCTCATGTGAAATAGTGAACATGATTATGACAAAGACTCATTCAATTATATGAGAAAATCCAGTTGATGTATTCTGATTAAACTATCAATTTGTAGTAAAAAAGCATTGTAATTTTGTCAATAGGATTCAAAAAAATTTGGATGATGTCTAACCGCTATCTTTCCTATATAGTCAATGATGCTATTACTATTAAAATTGACATTATCAACACTGATTTGTATCATTTGCTGCAATTTGAAATCCGTGATTATTGGATTAAATAACTATAATTTGGTTGTTTGATTTATTATTCAACTATTTTATCCATTAGGTACATAATCCTTCATCTCTGACAATTTAATTTGTTGTGATTTCTGAAATATTTATGGGTAATTTCTATATTCATGAGTGATAATGAATCTTTCCGCTTCTATTTACACAATATTTCAAGAATTGGTTTTATTGAATTCACTATTTTTTCTTATTAATGTTGCTTTCCGGTGGTACGTAACCTACCCAAACTGTAGGCCTAAGTCATCAATCATTATCCAACTAATTTCCCACACGCTGGTTTCAGAACTATATATAAGCTTCATCCTCAATAAAAAAATCATAATCTCAATATCTGGCTTAGTATGGTAATTTCACAGATCTTTCTTTTTTCATTACCATACCCGATTCCGGGCGTTGGCTATAGACACAGCGAGACAGACTTTATCTGTTCAATTCTCAGTCTCCCCTACAAAATATCGAATATTTTATTTGCTGCACTGAGAAATAGTTGTAATGATGAAGTTCCAAACCATTTTCTTAAATTTCCAAGCCACGTTGCTCATCGTCTTCCTGGTTTCCTCTATTTCCCTCGATTTTGCCTTGAATAATATTTTGGAGGATCCTATATTTGGCATTGTTACTATATTTGGCATGATGGTCAAAGTACTCCAATTTTCTGCATTTTATATTGAGTAAAATTTCAAGCTATCAGTTCATTCTCTGAAGTACTGCCTCATTCGTCACCTTATCCATCCAAGAAATCCTAAGTAGCCTCCGAAAAATCCACATTTGAAAAGTTTTCACAGATCGAAACATGCAATACTCGATGATAATCACAGTGCTCACTGACCATGGCCACTGTGCCAGATAATGATATTTTGAAATATGAAAAATTATAAGTAAAATATGGCGAGTTCGAGATCCACTGAATAAAACCTTTCTGTGAGATGAATGAATTGAAGAGGATAGGATAAATATTATATTGTCCATTAGTACGAAAATTAGAGATGATCATAAATCACATCAAGCTGAATATTACCGAATGATAATAATAGCAATCGTATGGTTTTAATTAATGGGGAGACCCTTACGGGTATTTCCACCTCGCCGTTTGTGCCATGTTGTGGAGAACAAAGTGAATTCAGGTGGGTTCCAAACCACCGGGTGAGTAAAAATAAATATTATAAAATCAAGACATTGAAGCCTGTCATTCATTCAAGCGCAGTCTTGAGCGATCTTGGCTGAGCATCATGATTCCATGAACATCACCACCCTATCGAATGATAGAGAATTGAAAATGTAGTATGCAGAAAGGTCTTATCAATAGTTGAGGGAGATCATTATTCTGCTCATTTTTTAGATAAGAATGTGTGTGATTGGAAAATAGTAAGACTTTATTCATATAGCATATTCTATTAAATCCGTCTTTGAATAATCAATATTTCTCTTGTATACAAATGAAACCTCAATATTTCGCTTTTTATATTCTATTATTTCCTATTATGACTCTACATTGTATCTTAAGTATTCATTCATTTATTTATTTAACTAACATACTGTACAATCAATGTGAGTTGAAATTGAAATTGAAATTTATCGTTAAAAAAGTTTTTACAACAATCTTTAAAAAATGTACAACAGAGTAACAATGTAGAGTAAATATATGCAAAACTACTCCATACACTAAATTGTATTAAAATAAGGAAAATTATGGCACTGCCAACACAATCTTAGCTTGAGTGTTGGCAGTGAGTTGCAGAAAAAAAAGAAACAATTTTAAAATAAATATAATCAAAAAAAGCAGTAAAAACAAACATGATTGAAAATAATAAATCTATATAGGTACTTCAGTGGAAAAAAATGAAAGATTGTAGTGAAGGACTACAGAAAAGCAAACAGAATACAACAAGCATTTGCACAAAACTCCTTTTCACAAAGTTAGTGACCATAGGTTAAGACCTTTCACAAAAAAATTCTCATTGAAGCACAATATATCACTAGTCTTTTTTAGAAAAAAATTAATCCTGATTTTACTTTTAACAAAACACCATCACAGCCCAAAAAAGATTTATATAATTTTGAATTTTTAAACTAATTTCTGAGATTTCAAATTAAAATCTACACTAGTTACCATAGTTATATAGTATTGACTCTAAATTAAAATCTACACTAGTTACCATAGTTATACAGTATTGACTCAATAATCATCTCTAAATCAACAATGAACATTACACAAAATTCTTTACTTTGTTTCATAATAAAACCAAAACCTTCTTATTTTGAACAGGGATTCGATACAAGCGCTATGACAGCCAGTGCAGTCATGTTAATGTTGTCCATCTACCCAGATGTTCAAGAGAAAGCACGACGAGAAGCTGTAGAAGTACTAAGTGGTAACTTTGCGTCACTAGAGGATATCAATCGTCTTGTTTATTTGGAAGCTGTAACCAAAGAGACGTTACGTCTTTTTGGGCCACCATTGTTTCTCAGGAGTATCAAGGGTGATGTGCCTTTGGGTAGGTACATCAAAATCAACAGACCTCAAAATACATTCCAACAATTTAGACATGGTTCATTTTTTATTCTTGTGGCTCTTCTGTCCCATTTACTCTTTTTGACAGCATTCATCTCCACATAACTCTTTCTGTTATATTGTTATCTCAAACCAATACTTTTCATTTCCCATTATTAAATAGTTATCAATCAATTGAGCTTGGCAGCTCTGGTAGGGCAGTAGGTTGAAGCGCTTGTCTGAGATAAGATGCGGCTCTGGCTGGCTTCGTTTCCTGCAGCCTTGGGTTCGAATCTCAGCCGTGGATGTTTCTCATCATTCACCCACCCACCACACTCACTCACCCACTCAAAAGTCACCAGAATCATATGGGCATCATCCGCAATAAAAAAAATAATTTAATGATATCTTCAACTGTTATCATGATACATGAAACTGTTTTAATACAATAAAAAAAATATTACTGAACAGTAGTACCAGATGGAAAATATTGGCACCTAGTATACCACTTTTTTTTAGAGGATGAAGCCCACATAGGTCTGAGACCTGTGGGTGGGTAATGGAGTTGAATGATGGTGGTTGATGAGCTGGACCTACAGTTTTAGGTGGGTTCCGAAACACCGGGAAGTGATTTTACAGCAGAGAACAGTGTCTTTTTTGCTGGCCAATTTAATTGATCACCCATAAAAAGAGTTCCTAGGAGAACGTAGCTTATCTCTATCTGATTGAACAGATACCTGCTACGGCTCACGGCTGATCATTTTATTCATCGAAGCAAAATCTTCTTTTTAACTTTAAATGATTGGAGTATGCATTTGTATTGTGATCTTCACATTTTCTTATTCCATAAGTGGGTATAGTTTGTTAATTTCAAGGTTTTGGTAACTTTCAATTTCTGGCCTTGATTCTTATTTTTTTTCTGTAAGGTTCACTTATATTTCTGTACGGTATTGATTCTATTATTATTCCCACAAACTCGTACGTCCAACTCAGCTAGTCATGTCGTTTTTCCCATTCATGGAAATTCATCAGTTTTGATATTTAATTGATTCTAATAGTTCTGGGATGTCGACTCAGTTATTCACGGTATCCTGTAGATGTGAAACACTAGAAATAATAATATGTTATATTTTCAAACTAAGTGACCAGTTGATCATTGTTCACATAATGGCAAATACACTACAAGCCCAAACAAGCTCGAAACTCTGTTGACCTTCCATATATTACATTGTTAAAACAAGACTGTATTCCATTGTACGAATTTCACTCATATTTTTATTTTTTTCCAACCGTTTCACATTAATGGAAAACTCATTATTGGAAATAATCCTGACAATGCTGGGCTGTAAAAAGAGCAATGGGGCACTACATGCGTGTGTATGTCTCACACGCAACATAGCCTATTAAAAATGAAAAGCAAGACATTTATAAAAAAGAAAAACTAGAGATGAGAAGCAAAAATACAAGAATTCCATTTTGAACCTGATAGTGAACCTATAGTGAACCTGAATTCCATATATGAATTCCATATATGAATTCCATATAGTGAACCTGAATAGTGATATTGAACCAATAAATTGAATACAATAATCAGGTAAACATGCTTTAATAAAAATCTCTCACATAGTTCTAATAATGACTTAATAACATAGGTAGACAATTACACATTATGAATCATTCAAGCTAAAAATAATTCTCCACTTCGATTTTCCACTGTTTTCTTAAGTAGACAACCTCACATTATTCGGATCATTCAAGCTTGATTTTTTTGTAGATTACGTCTTGGAGACTCCAATTAAGGAGTGCAAGGCAAGTCAGATCAACAATTATACTCTTATACACTAGTTACCATAATTACTATATCAATAATATCGACTAATTATTAGTTAGGGTGAGGTTTAATTTTGATGTGGGAGGAACTCTTGTACACTAAAAAAAAACTTTATCAACTAAATATTTTTTCAATTGTTTTTTAAATATTTTTATTTTTTCAAGACTCTTTAAAAACTGCGGTAGCTTGTTTCCTACCAATATAACTAGTTTTTTGTTTGAATAAGCTACTATTGTGACACTTCAAGTGATAATCTCCTCTGCCTCTTGTATTATAATCGTGTACGTCAAGATTTTGGTTGATATCATTCGTTTTTACATATATAAAGTAGCTTCATACACATATAAAGCTGCTTTATATATAAAAACGAATGAATGAACGATGTGATTTCAATCTCTTGGTATAACCCACGTTCTACCATGAGTGATCGTGGAATGAGGATGACCCACTAAACTTTTTCTCTTAGATTCACAATCATTTTGTATCATTATTAGTTTTAGAGAGACAGTTTCAGTCATTTATATATTTTTGATTGTACACGAGGATCTGAATCATCCGAGCTAAGAATAATTCAGTTTTAAATTCTTGACGTAAGCCATGCACTATAGACTACAAGATATAATATGTGAATTATAATTATTATGATATGATCTTTTTGGAGTCACATAGCTCTCGGGAAATAATACAGTAATTTCCTTCTTTCTACACCTCCACCCCTCCCCTATTCATCCTACTCCTTCGCTTGAACCTACTTGTTCCTAATTCTTTTCAATTCTCTCGACTACCTCCTCCTTCTACTCCCCAACCCCTTCTTCCTACTCGTCCCTCTCCTCCTTCTTCTCTTCCTCCTCCTGCTCCTCATCCTCCTCTTCCTTATGAGCTCATTTGGCCTACCCGTGGCCACCTTTAGCTCAACTGGAGCTAGAGATGGTCTTGGTCCAGCATATTAAAATATTATATACATTAGGAGCAGAACCATTGCACCAGTAAAATGATAAGACGCTATTAGCCGTGAAATAACTCAGTTTTAGAACTTCCAGACTAATTCTGGAAGTTAATGTGAATTCTTGAAATTATTTCTGACTTCAAATCTTGATCACGTCTTATTTACAGAGAAGTGTACTCTGGTCGAAGGATGCACCACAGTTGTATTCGTTGACGACATCCACAAAAATCCGGAACTGTGGGACAGTCCAGAAGAGTTCATGCCAGAAAGGTTCATCGGCAAATCACTGAAACATCGATATAGCTACCTACCCTTCAGTTCTGGGCCTAGGAATTGTCCCGGACAGCGGTTCGCCAACATCTCAATGAAACTACTGATGGCCAATGTTCTCAAAAATTATAAGCTATCAACACACATCACAGACTGGAGCCAGATCAAAATAAAACTGGATGTGCTGCAGAAACCAGTTGATGGTTATCCGTTAAAAATTGAACCACTCCGATGAACGTGTGTGATTTTCGTTTTAATGAGAGTATAATGAAAATTAATGCTTTATAAATAAATAATAGATCAATAATTTATTTATATCTTCAAAATATTTGTTACATTACATATGTATACATATCTAAATCACTATAGCTGAATGTTTACAATACATGTTCATATGAAAATAATGTAATAATTTGAGTGAAATTAGGTACTCCCGAGATACATCCTTATGGAAGTTACCATTTTAAAATGTTCGTGATTACTTTTTAAACAGATACAAGATAAATTTCAATAATTCAATAGTTGAAAATCGAACCATTTCACTTAGACTGCGTTGTTTGTTTTAATGAGAGAAAAATAAAAATGAATAAATTTTATAATTACAATTTATAAGTATTGGATAATTGATTGGTTGAAAATTGAACAACCCAGATGAGACGTTCTGTTTTCCGTTTTAATAGGAGTAAACGTATAATAACAAAAATATATGATTACAATTGAACAGTTAATAGTAGTTTATTAACTACTTCTACTATTACTACTACTACTACTATTAATCACTTCCCGGTGGTTCGGAACCCACCTAAAACTGTAGGTCCAACTCATAAATCAAAAATCATCCATCTCATTACCCACGCACAAGTCTCAGACCTATGTGGGCTTCATCCTCAAATAAAAAAAAAATAAAAAAATTAAAACAATTTCATTTTACCTGTGACTGTCAGATACCTAACCTCTCATCTCAAATACGAGAAGTTATAGTAGATTGTTAGGTTAAAGCAGCTGGTGTAGCAGTTTGATCAAATCAGCTGATAGTTTCACAATATTGAATTACGATATTGATTCCATCAAAAATGCTTCTGATTGGTCCAGAACCCGTGTTATTATGTAGAACCTGTAGGTTGAACTCATTATGCAACGGGTTTCAAAAAGCATTTTGAAAAGACAGCTGTTTTGGCATCAATTGTGAAACTGTAATGTATACATTATGACATGGTCGTAGATAAAATTTATTTGATAACCAAGATAGAATAATTAAATTTTCAAAGTAAAATAATTGAAAAGCATAAAATTAATAAATAATAAGACGAAATTGTCACATAAGATGTTCACAGTTTTTAGCTATTGATTTGACTCGTATTATTGCTTGTTTCTCCTTCCACCAGGGGACGTGACTTGTCAGCAAATCACTACCTTCGATGAAGGTCAGCCTCTTTCTCTCTCAGCCAATAGTAGATTTCCATGTTCAGTATCATATTGAGCTTCTCTGTACTTTAGATTTGATTTGATTGAGATTAATAATGGTAAGTAGGTATTAATGAGAGTTCAGATGCGACCAATCAGAAGACAGGGGGGCGTGGCCACCCCCTTTCCCCCTCCCCCAGGTCAGACATTTTGTAAACACCCACCCCTTCCCCCTGTCGCAGTCAGCCATTTTGTTTTTAAGGTCACATACCCCCCTTCCCTATGTGTCCCCACTTTATTCCCAATAGATTAAAGGGGGACCCCCCGCAAGCACCAATGAGAGAGGACCTATCCCCCCTGACCCCACCTCTCACAGAAGGTTCCCAATAAATATAGAACATACAGCTTTATATCTATATATACATGCTTGCAATTGTATATCTATATATACCTGCTTGCAATTACTATATCTATATTTGCTCTTATCCGTAACCCCCCTGCCCCCCAGCCCCCCCGCTTTAGCTATTAATTGCATCTGCACACTTGCAACCTCCTGCTGTGATTCTCAAAGCCCTCTCTCTCTTTCGCACGTGCAGTGTTAATATACCCCCCTGCCCCCCAGCCCCGGACAGTGCTTCAGATATTAATAACACTTCCGCCCCCTGCTGTGAAAAAACTATTTCATAACGTTTAAAAGCAGAGCACGTGCACAAGTTTTATGTGTGTGTGTGTGTGTGTGTGTGTGAGAGAGACGTGCTCTCAGGTCATTAACCTTAGAATTTAACGGTCGCAACATGTGCCTAGCAGGTGGGGGTCTGTACACAGAAATAGAATGCTTCTACACTCCTCGATTCCTAGATTGATAGCGTTGTAATAGGCGTTCTTGTTGGGGAGGTAAAAACAAACTACTATCATATTTTATCGTCGGCTCATCCATTCCAATAAGCCGAAGAAATTCGCTGACAGTATGTTCTGGCAATAGACCACATCCCTCCAACTCTTTATAATCAAACGTTCTGGCAGCCATTACACATTTTTCTATCAAATAATAGGCATATCTATACATCAGATCATTTAAATGCCTCTTGAAATCTCGATTATTATGCACATAATCCATTAATAGGTCCTGTGATATTTTTACAGCTGTGTTAAGTTGTTCATATGAGATGAATCCTGCTTTTTCAATTATAAACTCTTTTTTAGTGAGTAAATTTTCCCTATTGAATTCATCTCGAGTGAGTAGTTTATCTCTTTCTGCCTTTGCCTCTTTGCTAATAATTTTCATCTCATTATTGAGGGTATGTCTACTCACCAGCACACTAGCCTTCTCCTGCTCAAATTCTCTCCTAGTTAAAACAACCTGTTCTAAATCATGCATGCGTTTTTCCAACACATTGTTAATTATACTTAATCCACTATTGAGATTTTCAAACGACACAAGTTGGCTTCTTTCATTGTTAAATTCTGTTCTAGTTAAAACAACCTTCTTCAACTCACTCAATTCAAATTTCAACTTGTCAAAATTCGCTACTAATTTTTTTAACTCCTCTAATTGCTTCGCATGCACTGTATGCATCCTACCGAATCGATCGGTGTTCATTGTTCGAATGTCGAAATTAATTATCAACACCTCGGTACACCCGCTCCAGCGGAGAGGTTCCAACGCTCCGATTTGTGTTGCTTGTCAAGATGACTCGCGCTGGCAGCACTGACGTCACCACCCCAGCTCATGTCTTTAGTCGGCTATTCTCACTTTACACGATGTTTCGCAGAGGGGTGAGGAGGCACCCTCTCCGCATTCCTTCTAACATACTCTTTCGCAACAGCCGGTTTCACCCAGCCTCATCTCTCTCATATTTCTTTCTCTCCTCTTTCGCTCTACCGAACAGCTTCCTGCCAACGCGGGCTGTCCTCGCTTTTTTACTGTATGAAGTTAGCTTCGCGCAGTTCTTGCAATATCGAATCGATTTCAATATCGTGTGCAGAATTACCGACATTTTTTGAACCCATTAAAATAAATAACCGTTCGACTAGTTCGTTAACATCATCCCAGAATATGTAGTTTCTATCACGTGATTTATTTCTAACAAAATTCAATAATCCCTTCCCATACTTTGAACGTTTTTTGGGTGGAAAAAGTTTCTGTATAATTTGAGATTTTTTACCAGAATTGCGAATTACGTAACCCTGGTTATTAATATGTACAGTTTTCAGTGATAATATTTTTTTATATTTCGCCAAATCTTTGTTATTGTAGAGATTTGAATTTGGCCTACTGTTAAACAATAGCTCCAACAAACCATGAGTCATTCTAAACCTTTGTTCGCCAACAGTTATAAAAACATCATCAAAACTTACGGGCTCATCGCCGATAAAATATAAATTTTGTTTATGAACAAATCGTATACCATAAGGAATAGAATTATCTAATTTCTCGTTATGAAACACACCTAAATAGTTGTCTAAAATTTCTTCTATTCGAGTGCGACGGTTAGTAATATTCAAAGTCGAATCAAAGAAAGCAGATTTATCATTAGCAGAAATATTTACATCTTCCTCCCCATCCTCCTCCTTCTCCTCCACCTCCTCCTCCTCCTTCTCCTTCTCCGTTACCAACGGTTCAACCTTGTGTTCTTTTTCGCGCTTTACTGTTTCATTGGCAGAGATTGTGCTCTTTTTGAGTTCAATTAATGGAGTAATTATTGGTTCCAACCTTTTACGATTAAATTCTTCACTCTGTGTTTGAAAACCCAATAAATTCCTATGCTTATCCAAAATAGTTTTTCTCAACTTTTTAATTCTATCTGTTAAACTTTCCGCACCATGCGCGACACGCTTCTTAACTTTCTTCATTAGCTTACTCTTTGTGTAATATCCCAAGTATGATCAAACGTTGAATGAACAAAAAACGTGCAAACACCGAAGTTACCTCATTGCAAAGGAATCTTTATGAATTTATCCAATTGCTCTCTGTATCTTCCATTTTCAGCCTTACATTCAGTAAAAATAGAAACAAATTTGTGAGCACCTTTTGACCACACCTCCCAACATAGTTTTCTAAACTCACTGAAACTCATATCTTCCCCCACAAAATCCCTATAAATTAATTTCAAATTTAATTGATCAAGTTTGAAAATAATCAATACGTTACAATTATCTCGGATGTGATGTTTTTTAATAGATCCGTAACTTTGTACCAAGTAGGCTGTGTCAATTTCGCGATGTCTACCCATTGTAAAGTAATTACGAATTTGAGGTACATTGCTTAATTGTAAATCATCAAAAATGACAAGAGAGTTTCTCTCAACTTTGTTGGGATGCTTTATCATATCAGTATTGTCTGACATGTAAAAGCTTACACATTTTATCTTTGAAAACACCTTTTTCAAAAACTCATATTTATCCTGGTACAGAGACTTGCTAAATAAGTATAAATGTTTAAATTTCAATCCGTTTTTATTGAAAATCAAATTCAATAACGTATTTGTCTTACCACTGTTGGATCTTCCAATCAGGATAATGCGTGCATTATGCGGTAATAAACTACCATTTTTACTCTTGCCAATGTACGGTTTACCTGTAATAACCTCATCAAAATTGATGATGGGTATGGTCGTATCCTTTACCATTGTATCACTATGATAGCCAATGGATAACTGAATAAAACACATGCTTCAACATATTATATCAATTTATTGATAATATTTTTCAGTTCTTTTCCAATATACAACATTTCGCTTATTTACAATATAATACATAGTATTTACAATATAATACATAGTATTTACAATACAGTTCTTAACCTAGTAAATTCTTTCTCTCGATCCATGTAGGTTCGCTGAAACCTAACCATTTAACCAATATTTTATCTTTATTTTTCCTTATAATTTTCTCTACTAAATAAACTTTCTGCTCCTCCTCATCCAGCTTTGTTTTTTTCATTTCTTCTTCGTAGAAACGGCCAGAAATTATTTCCCCTTTCAAATCACGCAAGATGTAAGTAGGTGGCTTAGTCGGATAGACTGAATGAATTATAAATAATTCCCCACTCCAATTAATATTATACGATTTGTCGAAAACCTGTCTGTACTTACTAATGCGTACAACATCGCCCAATTTAAATTTCGGTTTTATTCGTTTAGATTTCAAACGCAAGTTCTCATTGGCCGCCTTATTAAGCGATGCTATTATATGATTTCGATGTTTTTTGCGAACATCAGATGGCCGCATTTGAATTGTTCTGTGGAAAGCATTATTATACTCTTTAACCATTGTTGGTAATGCTCCCACCCATCGTTTTGTTCCATGCTGCGTTAAATATTTATAGATTTTTGATTTAATAGTTCTAATAAAACGTTCGACTATTGCAGCTTTTTTCTCACTAAAAACATGGTAATGTTTAATATTATACCTATCCAATAATGCTTTTACTTTTGTATTAAAAAATTCGGTACCTTGGTCTGTCTGAAAAAATTTAACATTTTTATTTTTACGAATAATTGGTTCAAGTGCAGCATACACAGAGCCGGCACTTTTGGATTTTATTGGCACACAATAAGCATATTTAGAAAAACAGTTAATTACAGCTAAAATAAAAGTAAAATTTGAATTATCTCTCGCCAGCGAGCTCATATCAATTAAATCTGCCTGAAGCAGATCCACCTCACTTTTAATCTCATATTTTCTCCTATTAAAATGTACTCTTGGAACAGAATGCAATTCTTGTGCTAATCTATGTCTAAGTTCATTCATTTTTGTCGACATCACACACGTGTGATATATCTCAACTGCCTCGGCACGCGTCCACGCGTCGCGTGGGTAATCTATTTTTAGCCACCCTCTTTTTGTGAAGCAGCACGCCTCACTTCTCCTCTCCTCACTCACCGCCTCACACTTTGAGAGGAAGGTTCTTCTTCTACTACTTCTTCTTCTTCTTCTTCTCCTTTTTCTTCTCCTTCAACTTGGGGGATTCTATAATGACCCCATGCCAAGGTGTCAACCGAATTGGGCATGATGTATCTTTTATCATCATAGCATGAGAGCGCCGTTTTTGCACATTCTATTTGATAAATCTTGTGCGAATAGCTCCTTATCATATTAAATCACTCATAATGCGAAGTTCTTTCGAATAAACATTTTTTGTACAAATCATATGTTAGACAGCGATCTTTAACAGATTTCTTTACACCCTTAGCTACGTTTTTATACAATTCATTCTCATCATCTACATATTTAAAACTATACATTTTGGGCCGTAAGCCAGCAAAATGTGTGATAATTTTTGAATTTGTCTCATCTTTAAATTTCCCAACCACTTTTTTATTTACAAGACTATAACATTTGTGAGTGGTTGGGTAATCAGATGTGTCAAACCACGTCAAATTATTCCTAATATCCTGGTACACATCCTCAGTTTTTATTTCATAGAAAAGACTATCTGTATCCGACATTAATAGATTCACATTTTCAGGACGATATATGTTCAAAATTTTGTTGTAGTGGAAATCAAACATTAGGTGTTTACTCAATTCCAAAATGGTGAAACCCGCATAAATTGGTTTGTTCAAGCATATTTCAGATTTTCTTGAAAACACCCCAATTACATTTTCATCAAAAATCACCCAGCGTTTACACAATGGCCTGGAAACATATTTATCCAATTTTCTCTCATCTGTTATGAGATTTACGGTGCAATGGTGTCGATTACCCTGGAGAGATTTTCCGTATATTATATTCGATAAATTTTTAAAGTTCTGAACTTCGAATTTATTCCTGGCATTTCGCCTACATCCCGTATTGAATTGAATGTAAGGTTGTAGCCAACGGGACTGTGTAAAACTAATTACCCTATGAATCTTCGTTAAACACATACCCAACTGAGTGTAAGGCTGGAGATTGCGATAATGAATTACATATTTTGTTCTATCATAAAGTGTTGCAAGGAGTTTTGTCGATGATTTGTGTGAATTGTGTTTTTGATATTCAGACATCAGGTGAAGGGGGGCTGCTTCTTTTGTGGGGGCAAGGGGAAACTGATTGTGAGAATCGTGTAAGTATTGTGGATACTGCATATCAACCTCCAGAATGTAGCCAATTTCTGAATCGGCACTCAAGTTTAAAAAATCTACTTGTGCGATTTCATTCTCATTCAAAAATTTAAAATTTCCGCTCGGGAGAGGTTCACACATTGCGTATCCATATAAATTGTTAGCATCCAGGTAAACAAGGTAATTAGTAGGTTTACTCTCATCATAATTCGACATATATGGGTTGTTCGCTTCAGCGAACCTATGTGGAATGACCGATAATCCTCCTCTCACTGCACCCTCAATCATAAGATGAATATCAATGTCCCGAATCAAACCAAGCTCCACCTGTGTGTATTTTAACATACAATTCCATGAGAAATGTGCCAATGAGAGAAAGTGGCTAGCATCCAATCCATATTTGTCGAATAATGATGAGCGCATATCCTCAAAAACATCGGCCAAAAGCAGAACATCTGTT
Organism: Conomelus anceps; assembly: GCA_948455865.1. Classification (NCBI taxonomy): domain Eukaryota; kingdom Metazoa; phylum Arthropoda; class Insecta; order Hemiptera; family Delphacidae; genus Conomelus; species Conomelus anceps. Next base: position 20,792,691 of record OX418221.1, on the reverse strand, counting down.
AGAAGGTATAGATCGTGATATTCACCAAGAGAGGAAATATTACATGCTTTCCACACCTTCTGTGCATGCTCATATTCAGCCGGATCCAATGGTGAATCGTTCAAATCATTGTGGAATGCTTCTATGGGAGGAAGACACGTTTCATTGAACTTTTCAGCACAATCAAAATAAGTGTATGGATACACACCCTTTTTGATTAAAAGCTGGTGCTGTTCAGGTGTTCTGAATACAGTGTACATCCTTTTAAATTTCGTTTCCAATTCAGTACTTTCTGACAAATTTTTTACAAGTGAATCTAATGAAGCATTCATGAACTTAAAACTATCTAAAAACCTAATTTTACCAATACTAATTGTCATAAATTTTTCAGAGGAATTGGCGATGCAATGTATTTTTCTTTTGCATTTCCCCAAAGCTTGCACAATAAAATGGGAATCGTACCCTGCGAAATTATGTATATAACATGGAATAAAATCGGGTGATTTAGCATTTAAATTACAGGCTTGGTGAGCTGCACAAATAAATTCGCCTGATTCGTGCGAGTGGTGTTTGCATCTCACCTCACCAATCAAGAAATCCTTCCCACATAAACCACATTGTTTTGCATCATCAAATACTTGTTGTTCACGCTCATTTAATGGAATCATCGGTATTTCGCGTTTCATATCATTATAAAGCATTTCACCTAAATCTGTTACATCATCAACAAATTTTTTAATAATTTTTTCACTTTCATTTCGCGCGTGATAAAGAATGGGTCCATGACAAATTTCACCATGTATATTTAACACTACGAAGCAATACCCGCACGCAACATGCTCACGCGTCTTTTTTGTGAAGCTACTAGTAACAGGGTCTGAAGCATCAGCTTCTTCTTCCCCCTCTTCTCCGCTTTTAATTGGTAAAATAAACGATTCAAAATCTGCGTAAATTACATATTTCGGTTTAAGCGTATAAGTATAGTTAGTAAATTTGATTACATCACCCTCTTTGGGTAGCACCGTTCTTTGCGCCGCGAACTTTGAACAAAGCTCTTGATGCATTTCCAAATTTTGTTTTCCATCTCTATTCACCTTTTTGTCAGTTGTGAAACGATGAAAACAAAATTCACATATGTGCAGCTCCCCATTATGTTTTGATAAATGACTCAAAAGACGCGATAAACCATTCTTTCCGTTCGCGGTATTGATCAAGCAAAAATGTGATTTATGCGGTGCGGTTTTAGTTGTTAAAAGCAAAAGATTCACCTGATGTCTGCGTTGCCTATATATACTACATCTGTAGGGATAGAATTTCTTTCCATCATCGTCATACGCAATTACATTAATCGATATGTTGGGATTCAAAATTTCAATTTTCCTAACATCTCTCATGGTGGCTGGGAAGTTAACACCGTTTGTGTTGACTGTGTGAGCAAACTTGCTCAGATATTCAACAGTCATATGTGTACCTCGACGATGATGGAAATAAGCAAGAATTGACCACAAAAGGCATTTCTCGTCATTGAAATTTTTTATGTTAATCACACACTTTTTCCTTACAATAAAATCGGGAGTCTCTACAAAGGAAGATGAGGATGTGTACATAGGATTATACCGAATTATGTTTAAATCTAAAGAATGTATTCTACTCAAAACCCACCCACTACCAAATTTTGTAAAATTCTGGAAAGAATTTAAAATTTTCTTAATAGCTAATTCATAGCACTTGTTCAATTCGTCTAAATTTTCACGAACATTCACACATATTGCCGAGTAGCTGTGAAAGTTTACAGTACTCGAAATTTGTTCACTTTCCTCGGGCAAAACAATCAATTTTTGTAATATAATATTTAACACTAAAAACCATTTCACATTTCCGTGGAAACGGTCTGACTCCTCGACGATCTGGTTCAATACTATGGGTTTTGTAGATTCCAAAGTCGATTCCACGTCCAGCTCCTCGTCTAGATAGGTTATACAGTGACGTATCGCGTTATTGTTCAATCCACGCAGATCCTCGATTGTATACCGCATTTTGACGAATTAGTGCTCTCTCTCTCTCTCTAAAACAAAAAAGTTAGTAGCAGATTAGAAGTTGATCACCACGGACTATTCTAAATTACGAATGATTGACTTTCAAAGGAAGCGATTCCACTGTGTTCTCCAACTGAAAGGTTAAAAAAGATTATGAGTGTGAAACAGATTATATCTATGGATATAAACGTGGCGGTAGACGAGGAAGAAGAAAAGTTTATTAAAAATAAATCCTCGTTCGAAAAACAATTAATACATAAATTACGCTACCACCGCTATGAGTGCTATGGAAGACAATATGGACACTATTGCATGTGTATAAATCCTGCACTCAATGAACCATTACACCAATTTATTGGAGAATGTAATTCAGATACTTGTTTTTATCGAATAATGCAATTACATATTGCAGATAACCATCACGAATCGTGTAATGGCGTCTATCATACATTTAATATGTGTAACAACAAAATTGATAAATTTTTGTGTAATTCATCCAGAAAATTTCAGTGTGGGAAAAATTGTAAATTATTTCAAACACTCAAGTGTGTTGGTAAAACTAAGTAGGAATACTGAACGCGAGTTTACTCCTCCAATGTACAACAATTGGCAGCAGAATTAGTTGAATGGAGATACTCGCATGCAATGTGTTTTCTGCAGAATAATAGTTTCTACCGAGAAAAATAATTCGAAATAATGCGCAGTCAATAATCGCTACTTACATTGTAAAAGGGTGATGGCAAATGATGAACTCTCTCTCTCTCAGATGTGTGCTCTCTCTCAGATGTGTGCTCTCTCTCAGATGTGCGCTCTCTCTCAGATGTATCCTCTCACTCAGATGTGTGCTCTCTTACACTCCGCTGGTACAACTGATCTAAAACAAACAAGTTAGTAGTGGATTAGAAGTTGATCAGCACACTATGGATCAATCACACGTTTTAATGTACGAAAGATTGAGGTTATTAAGTTTTGATGAGAGATGGAAAAAATTCGAATCTCCCCTTTTATCGTCTAAACATTTAGCTAAACTGGGATTTGTATTCAAGGCACCACCAGACTCAGTGCAGTGCGTGTTTTGTTTAGTTGGTTTGGAAAAATGGCTAATAACAGATGATCCCGAAAAAGAACATGAAAAACATAGTCCGAATTGTGGGTGGAGGAGAATGCATAATATTTCTATCGAGAATGAAAATTTTAATAATCTTCGCGATTATGACCAGCAAATAAAGACATTTTATCAAAGATCAAAGCCTCACTGGTCAAACACATTTAATAAGAGGATATTGGTTTTTAAAAGAAATGCTGAATATTTCGCGAGTAATGGATTTTTTCTACATAAAACGGGTTATTTGCAATGTGTATATTGTAAAGTAATTATTGCAGATTCGAAAAAACTGTGTCATGCATCGTTTTGTATATATAATAAGAACAGTCTTAAAGGGGAAGGAGGAGAAGGAGAAGGAGAAGGAGAAGGAGGAGGAGAAGGAGAAGGAGAAGGAGAAGAAGGAGGAGGAGAAGGAGAAGGAGAAGGAGGAGGAGAAGGAGAAGGAGGAGGAGAAGGAGGAGAAGGAGAAGGAGGAGAATTAATTGAAAAAGTAAACAAACCTGCACGAGAAGGAAGCCGAGGAATCACTTGCGCTCTGTTGTAGACTTGAAACGCCTCTAGTTGGAACTGAAACATACAAAATAGGGAAAAATGGATCAGATTGGTGTTTAAAAATTTGGATTATGCACACTTATTATTAGATTATGGAGGTGTCGTCTGCATTAAGGTGTGAGAAGGTTTATTGTAAATATTATTGAACAATTACTATTACTATTACAATTGCACCAATTTAATATGCAAGATTTTTTGCACTAACAGTATTTACCCAAAAACTTGTAAAAATGTGTGATTGGGTTGAAGATAATTTTTATGAGTTTGACTTTATTTCGAGTTTGATTATTTTGTGGCTTTATTTCGAGTTTGTTATAATTGATTAATGTAAATAAAGATTTGAATTATTATTGCTCACCTTTGTTTCAAACTGTTGTGATGCTTTCAAAATGATCACTCTTCTTGTTGTGCCGTTCAAAAACGCAAATGGTCTTTTATCGCTGTGCGCGGATAGCTAAGTTCAAACTGTTGTGACGCTTTCAAACTGATAAAGATGATCGCACTTTTTTGATCCGATAACTATGACGTTCAAAACGCGAATGATCTTTTAGCGGTGTGCGCGACAATCTAAAAAAGGATTGCGGGATGCGATGAGCATTCCTCTTTGGAGTAGGTGAGCACCTAAAAGAAGGAAGCTCGCAGGAAGCTCTCGCTGGCACGCGCTCGCTTCTCCCCCTCAACACGGTGTTCTATTTTTATCAGTATGTTTGCATCTGTCAACATGGAATGTGCTTTGGCGACTCGGGTCGTCTGGAAAACAATAGTACTATTTATATTTCTATTATGCTGTCTAAACACCGTACTACTTTTAAATAAAGATAAATCGTGCAATCTGCATGAGAAACGAAATGATACGCAATTTCTTTTCAATTCCTTTGGATCGTCAACTTCACTGAGAAATCATACTTTATTCAATATTAAATCTTGCGTTAATTCGTATTATAAAACACCAATTTCCTTTGAAATTGGGTTGATACATTGGTATAAATTTATGGTTGATGAGCTAGAAACAGTTTGTAATTTCTACAAATACTATAGCGTTCTTGCAAATTGTGCCGAGACTTTTAATGAAAAATCGAATTTTCTTTTGAAGAAAACTAATCAATTATGTAGTAGTAGTAGTAATTACAGTTCAGTTTATGTTTAACCTTTAAAGGATGAACACTGTTAAGAAAAGGCGCTGCTCTGTTCGTAAGCGTGGTAGAGGTATTTTATCAAAAATTGGCAATGTATTGGGTACAGTGATAAATAAGGGGGTGGATAACCTCAATTTCGAGGCTCATCTACCTAATTATTCGTATTGCGGACCTGGTACAAGGTTAAGGTCAAGGTTAGCACGTGGAGACAAACCTATAAACCGTCTTGATGATTTATGTAAGACGCACGACATAGTTTACTCCCGAGCGTCTGATAACAAGACGTGGGCGGAGGCTGACAGGCACTTGGCAGATGGAGCTTGGGAAATTTTCAAGGACCCAAAAACGGGGTTATCTGAGAGGGCATATTCTTATCTTGTTACAAACATTATGAAAGCGAAATCCGCATTTGGTGGCGGTTTGAGAAAACGAAAAACGAGGGGAGTTAGAAAAACACATAGTGATAGTATTAGGCAAAAGGCGATCAATAGGTTAAAAAATCATATTGCTGGTCGCGGTTTTTATCTGAAACCATATCCAACAGGCGGAAGAATACTAGTACCTCCCACCCAATATGGTGTAACACTATTTCCTAAGGTTAAAAAGAAGCAAGGAGGAAAAAAGCAGAGGAAAAGACAGAGAAAAACGCAAAGATGAACGGCCCGCTGTCAAACTATGACCTGATAAAATGGTGCAAAATATTAGATATACCACTAAGGGGCATATATATGATTGATACACTTCCGAGTAAAATTCGAAATAATGAGCTCGCAATTGTTAATTTAGACAAACAGATTGGAATGGGAACACATTGGACTGCATATATTAAACGAGGAAAAAATGTGTATTATTTTGATCCGATCGGTGACTTGCAACCGCCACGCGAATTGGCAAAATATTGGGAAAAAGAAAATAATGTAAAAATATTCTATAATACCAACCAATTGCAGCGGGTAAACACAGACATTTGTGGGCACCTAGTGATTTTGTTTCTTGCTAACCAGTTGTAATTTTACGCTTGTGTTGAAAGCATTAGCTGAGTGAGTGATGGCTGTTATTACACTAACCTCAAAAACAAGTAATCTATATGAGAATTTAAACCACGCTCTGGAATTGGATAAAAATCGCGAATGGGAAATTGGATTGGTTAACTTGTGGACGTTTAATAGTATACCGAATATAATAAGGGGAAAAAATTCCAGTTTTAAATATGGTGATAAACTGGTGAATCTTGATACAGGATCGTACGAAATTGATAATATAATAAGCGCTATAAAGTTGAAATTGAACTTGAGCGATGAGAGTCTTGTTATACAACCGAATAATAACACTATGAAAGTTGGAATTTATTCCGATAAACCAGTAGATTTAACTTTTGACGATTCAATTGGTAAGACACTTGGGTTTGATAAACTTCTACTCGAAGCAAATACATGGCATTATTCAAATCATTTAGTCTCGATCAGTCATATTAATACAATTGTGGTGTCGTGTAATTTAGCATGTGGAAGCTTCGCTAACGGAGATGAAAAGCATATTATTTACGAATTTCTGCCGAGGGTACCGCCCGGTTATTTGATTAATGAAACGCCCGCAGAAATTATATATGTACCTCTCAATACGCGCAGAATTCAGTTTATTAATGTGACGGTAACCGATCAAGACGGATCACTTATCGATTTTCGAGGGGATAGTATAACTGTGAGGTTACATATTCGTGAGAAAAGTTAGAAGATGGGTTTTATTGTATTCAATGCCGTACCTAAGCGTCGAGATGTGAACAGAGAAAGTGTCAGTAGGAGTTTAAGCTCAGTAGCGTTAACACCTATGTTAACGCCGAAAAACAGATTAACAGCTAAAAACGCGAGAATACTAGAAAAATTGGGATTTATAGTTAATTGGAAAAATGTCGGGAGCCGCAATAAGTGAAATTCTAGATGTCGATAGTCAAATTCAATTTTACTCGGATATTACTAAGTACGAATTTCACACGCACACAACATATTCTGGACAGAAACTAGGTAATTCGGATGAAGTAAGGCTTCCTGTAAATCAACAGGATATATACACACTGCCTTGTAAATCCTTTCTATTTATTGAGGGGAGTGTTAAATGTACAAAGCCGGGTGCGAAACCCGAGGATCCACCAGTGCATGCCGAATATAAACTTGTCAGCAACGTGGTAGGCCATCTGTTTGATGAGCTTCGTTATGAATTGGCGGGACAGCAAGTAGCGAAATCGAGACTTGTCGGAATTACGTCTACAATTAAAGGATTGCTTTTGAAAAATGTTTTCGATACAAATACATACCAATTGGCAGGATTTGATAGAGATGGATATAAGTTGACGGATAATAAATTCATTTTTTGCGTACCACTGAAACTTTTGTTACCATTTTTCGAAGATTTTCAACGAATAATTTTAAACTTGAAACAAGAGCTTGTATTATTGAGAAGTGCGTCGGATCTAAACTGCGTTGAATCGGCTACAGGAACAAATGTTTCTTTAACAATTGATAAACTACAGTGGAAAATTCCGTACATCCATTTGGAAGATCACGTAAGGTTGAAATTTTTGAAATTACTCGATTCTGATCGTCCTTTAAAACTTGCGTTTAGAAGATGGGAGATTCACGAATTTCCAAACATGGCGACATCGAGAATTCATTCGTGGGCAATAAAAACATCGTCGCATTTAGATGTTCCACGCTATGTAATTTTAGCCTTTCAAACGGCTCGGAAAAATGCTATTAATAAATCAATGTCTGATTTTGATTCGTGCGAGTTGTATAACGTTAAATTATTTCTAAACAGTCAATATTATCCCTATGATAATTTGTTGGGGAATAAGCAGATAATGTATCGCATGTTTTTAGATTTCGCGCCGAGTTACTATAATCGCACTATAAATGCAGAACATGGGAACGCTATTGATTTTAAAGCGTTTTGCGAAAAATCACCAATAATTGTGATTGACTGTTCACACCAATCTGATCATTTGAAAACATCCACAGATATAAGATTAGATATGGAATTTAGTAAAGAACTACCAAACTCGACTTCGGCATATTGTATTCTTATAAGTGATTCAATAATGGAATACACACCTTTAACCTCATTAGTTAGAGAAGTACAATAAATTGCCGGTAGGGGTATGTTTAAAATATAAAAGGTGTAACGTAAGTGGTTCATTTATCATTCGTGTGGGCGTGTGTGAGAGAGCAACATGTCGACTTCTTCGCTGTTTCAAGAGGCGATTGGAGATTTTGAGGCTAGTGAAGACGGAAAAACACGTACAGTGGGAATACAGTGTGACATGGAAGAAAAGAAGAAGAAGAATTTTGCCGTTGTGGATCTACACTGGTTTAAGGGAGATAATAATCAAATAATTTTAAAAGAATTCGCGCTGGTTGATTGGGCTGGTAATTATGTAGTACTACACTTTAAACCGCCTTTTCCAAAATCTACTTTGAGCTGGAAAATGTTTCGTGAGGCTACCTGGTTAGAACAACATTATCATAAAATATTATGGGATGAGGGGGAGACGGAGTTTACAGATTCATTGATAAGAGGATATCTTGGCGCGTATGATTGCATTTTTACAAAGGGAACAGAAAAAGCGGCATTTTTGAAAAAGTATCATAATGATGTACGTTGCATACCGGAATATTTTGCGAAACCAAATTTCACAAAGTTTAAAGATACGTGGTGTTTTGAGGTTTGTAACATACACAAAAATGTAGAAGGTGGGAGATGCGCTCTAATAAGTGCACAACATTATTTGCAACTATTAACATCTAACACGCTTCCAAAGATAGGAGAGGAGGGGGATTATACTTGTGAAAATAATCGAATGAAAAGTATGAGGAATTGTGCTTTTTATAGTAGAACAAGCAAAAGAAATTATGCGAGACAAGGATTTTACTATGATGGAAAAAAGGTTGTATGCGTTTACTGTGGTTATGAGTTGGAATCACACAAAGTGAGAATTTGTAGCGTGGGAGTTGGTAGAAGACCTATCAATTTTTCGGTATTAATCCCGCTGTATAAATAATTAGTTGTAGATAATGGATCCTCAGAAGTGGATGTGTGCGGATAAAGAATTAGAGAACAGATTTTAACAAGAGAAAATTCGTATTAATATGCGAACATGAGAACGGACAAGTAGAGTTGAAAGAAATGTAAATTTTTACAATGGGTTTTTCTCCATAGCACAGGTTTATGTGACCTAGCCCTGTGCGAACCTCTTTTTACCCAAATAAAAAAAGAATGACCTCCAATAAGGCGGTGAGGTTGACGTTCCTTTGGAGGCTTTTTCTAACTAACAAACCGCCGGTCATTCAGTATGTGTTTAACTATCATAGAGGAAGGATGCGATGCTACAGCTATACAAAATTTAAAAAACTATCCCGTTTACTGATGGCTATTTCAGTAAGCGAGTTTGATATTATTGCAAAGCATATTAAATTTTCAACCGAGGCAGATGATGGAACTTTGTCTGCAACAAAAACTGAGAATTTCTGCTATCCTATTTTATCTGAAATATATGATCTCCTAGATATAGTTATAAGTGAGGAGGGTCATTTGCACTATGGCTGTTCTAACGATTCCCCCATACAAATTATTTCAGATACAAACGAACTTTGGGATGCACTATATGATTTAGCAGATAAAAAATGTAAAAAATTTCAATCATGAGGGGGTAACCAACATTGTAATAGGCATGTTTATTCATGCAAAGGTTAATGACCTGAAAAGTACACCAGCATTCTACACCTATTTGTGTCTAACAACATTTAATGATGCTAAATGCGATTATGTGTGTTGGGTTTGCCTAGAAACCATGTTACTAATAGCAGGTGCCTATGAATCTATTGGAGGATCCAGTTTCACTTGCACACCTCACATTGAGAGTGCATGTGCACGAGATTCAAAAGGTAGTGCACGTGATTCAATAATCCCATGTTTTGGTCATACAGTTTATTTATTGGTATAGCTATAGATGAGTTTAATATTATTGCAAAGCATATTTGAATTTTCAACCGAGGCTAATGAATGAGCTGAGAGAGAGTGAGAGAAAGCCTCTCTCACACACACACAGACAGGTTAAAACATGTTTGTGACCTTCAAATGAGCTGAGAGAGAGTGAGAGAGAAAGCCTCTCTCTCTCACACAGACAGGATTATTCATGCAAAGGTTAATGACCTGAGAGAGAAAGTAGATGTATGTTCATCTCTGTCATGTTGATGTAGATGGTTCACTCCCGCAGAGAACATGTTAAAAGTTAATGAGCACAATCCACAAACTTGTGCACATGCCAACTTTGCCTAAAAGAAAGAGAGGGTAGAGAGAGAGGATTATTATTCCACAGCTTAATGAGTCACATAAAAAAAACTTGTGCACGTGCTCTGCTTTTAAATGTTATGAAATAGTTTTTTCACAGCAGGGGGCGGAAGTGTTATTAATATCTGAAGCACTGTCCGGGGCTGGGGGGCAGGGGGGTATATTAACACTGCACGTGCGAAAGAGAGAGAGGGCTTTGAGAATCACAGCAGGAGGTTGCAAGTGTGCAGATGCAATTAATAGCTAAAGCGGGGGGGCTGGGGGGCAGGGGGGTTACGGATAAGAGCAAATATAGATATAGTAATTGCAAGCAGGTATATATAGATATACAATTGCAAGCATGTATATATAGATATAAAGCTGTATGTTCTATATTTATTGGGAACCTTCTGTGAGAGGTGGGGTCAGGGGGGATAGGTCCTCTCTCATTGGTGCTTGCGGGTGGTCCCCCTTTAATCTATTGGGAATAAAGTGGGGACACATAGGGAAGGGGGGTATGTGACCTTAAAAACAAAATGGCTGACTGCGACAGGGGGAAGGGGTGGGTGTTTACAAAATGTCTGACCTGGGGGAGGGGGAAGGGGGGTGGCCACGCCCCCCTGTCTTCTGATTGGTCGCATCTGAACTCTCATTAATACCTACTATGGTATAGCAACCGAAACTAATTTCTCAATATTTTTTAATAAATGTGGTCGTGACAATTTCGTCTTATTATTCATTATGGATACCTCCCACAATATCACCATCGCCACTACGAAGAAAGTTGCATGAAATTCATTGGAAAGCTTTTGTACACTTTCGCAGTAACATAATGTGTAAGACGTTTAAGAGTTCTTCGATAGGTATGTATGACTATTTCTCGATTTACTACAAAGTTGAAAATAGTTTCAATCCAAGAAAGACAATTTTTTAAATAACAGTAGTTCTTGTCAAGCAGAACCAACTGAAAACGCAATTTATTTTCAACGGGACTTTTTCATAATTTATAATAGTATAGTTTTCGATGCAGAGCACATGTATTCACGAAATGCGATAGTATTTTTCGAGTTTCTATGGGGTTATTTGTAGTTTTCAATTTTAAGAAAAATTATTTTTTGAACGTTCTTTTTTAAGAAAAATTAACTGAAAACACGATTTCCAACGGTCCTTTTCGATCTATACGTGTAGTTTCCGATGTACGATATCAATAATATTTTCCAAGTTCTGAGAAGGCTAACGGAAGGTTTCGATCGAAAAAGATGATTTACTTAAAAAATAACGGTATTTTTTCAGGCAAAATTGACCAAAAATGAGGTTTACAGTAACATAAAGTGGCATAGTGGCAAAGAGGCAAGTATACCACAAAATGTCACGTTATTTCTTGAGCTTCTACGATACCAGTACAGTATTAAGGTAGTTTGCAATCGAAAAAAAATTCCTTTAGATATTATGGTGTTTTGGAGAAAATTCAACTAGAACTGCGATTTTCAACGTTAATTTCGGATTTATAACGATGGTTTTCGATGCAGAGCACAAGTAACCAAGGGCTTCTCCAGCGGGGGGTCAGGGGGGACAACTTTCCCATAATATTTGAAATCACTGATCACTGTTTCCGTCCCCTCCAAAATTTGAGGTTAATCTTCTTGTTTTCCTCTTATGAGAAAAATAGATATTCGATAACAAGCAAATCAGTAGGCTACAATGATTCATTTTCATTGATTGGTAGTCCCAAATCCTTTATGATTTTGCTAAGCCGTATAATTTCATTTTTCTACAATATCGCAAAATGGCGGTAATACGCGATGACGCACTGAATATAAAAAAATTGCTACCTAGAAAAAATGCCCCAACATAATTTTTGAAGCGAAAATGTTGAAGCAAATTTTAATTCGAACTAGAGATGATGAACGTTCTATGATACATTATAGGTGTTTTAAACTCTATTCGTGCACTGATGAGATTCAACAATATTGTTATTAAATGCCATAATTAGTTTCAAACCTAATTAGTGATTAGGCACAGTGATGGAACTAAAGCATAATAATATCGTGTGACCTGGTTGGCTCAGTCATCAGGCCGAACCTGGATGAATACAGGGCTCTGACATGACAACTGTTTTTAGGCAGCCGGGAACGACAGGCTTAACGTGTCCTCCGAAACACAGGATTGGCCCGAGAAAAAATATTTTGGACAGAACTGGGATCGAACCTGGGACCTTTGGGTTTACAAACCCACTTGACTACGGCCACTCCGATGCAACTATGAAATATAGATCCCCCAGACAGATTTTTGTGACAAAAAGGCTTAAAGATAATTGATTGAGTTGTAGAAAATGAAATTTATTTAGAAAATTCTTCATGCTAAATTTCAACTGGAATTTGGAAGGAGTCTTTCGAATTGAAAAAATAAGGATCTGTAGGAGACAAATGATTCATGAGAATGCTGTGCCTTAAAATTTAAAAATGCATAGATTGATTATCCATTCTTGAAACCCGGGTTAGAATAGATTCATTCTAATCACTCCAGGATTTTTAATTTTGATGCATTAAACTATAAAGTTTTATTATTTATTTTAATTTATAGAAAAATCTACATGATTCATCAGAGTCAGATGAAAGAATTTCTTCATTTCTTCATTTATTACAAGATACATTGTCAAGTGTTTTCTCTACAAAATTTCAACTAATAAATACAAATTTTAGGTTATATCCAAGTCCAAATCGGAATTTCACTTTGAAGTACAATTACTGATTCTTTCCAGAACAAGAATATAATTTGAAAAGTTCGCTTTAAAAACGAAGCACTAAAACAGTTCAATAGTCTAAAGAAAGTGCATATAGTTATGAATTTTGTTCCAGATTTCAGAGTAGAAAATTTGCAAGTCAAATCATTTCAATTACATGTTATCCATTGAGACTAATTCTCAGTATCGAAACCCATTTTAGGGTGGATTTGTTCGAACCACTTCAGTACTTTCAATTTGGATGTATTCAACTACACAGTTCATTTGATTTAGATCTCTAGATTCTAAACAGAAAAAATAAAGCTGAATTGAGCGAGTCATTTAATTCCGTGCTGAAGACACAACGTCTCTATCTGAAAAACGTTATTCCTATACAATTAAAGCTGTAAAAGAATAATTAATTACAAGAATATATTAGTCAAAAGCATCACTGAATTTAACCGATTTATTTGTGTGACGGCAGAATACTACCCAATATTTATTTATTTATTCTAAAAAATTTACAACGAGTGTGAAGGTGCAACAGACTCAAGTCCAAAACTGCTCCCTTCACAAATTTTGAATATTTTACATTGTCCAAAACATTGAGGTTAACACAGACTAAAAATTTAAGATATGCTGAAAACCACTCGAAAAATAATGTAATGAATCTTCTCACTTTACATCACTTCTCACTATTAATTTAAAAGTTCACTTGAAACACTGAAAACAGTTAAAAATAGTTTATAATATTATAAATTTTTATAAAACCTTTTGAGCCGAAAAACATTATTTTTGGTTGCCATGGTAAACAACAACATTAATTACAATATAGATAGTTCCGACAATCAGGTGAGGTTGGGGATCAATGCATGAATAAATTCATTTCTAGAATCGCTCAGTGTTGTTTCTAGAGGGATTATTTTCCAAAAATTCACCGGTGAAGTACCTCCGAACTTCCTTTTGAAGTATCGTCTAAAATACATTATTATTAGTGGTCTCCACCTTTTCTATCAATTGTATACTATACAGTGCTCGAAATCTTTCCTAATTGTTCAATCAAATAATAAGTTGTATTCAATCTCAATTTCCAATCCATATTTTCTTTATTTTCTATTCATTTTTTTAAAACTGTGTTTTAAAGGTAGGCTGTAGTTGACAAACGCCTCTCCAATCTTCACTTCCTTCCCCCCTCAGGCATTCATTCCCAACAATTCAATGAGAGCTGACGGAGCCAATGGATGTATCCACGTAATTTAACGGTAGGCCTACTTCTCGAGTTCCTACGAGGATAATGGTAGTTTTCGTTCGAAAAAAGTTTCATCTAAAACAACAGTTTTTTTCAAGCTAAATCCACACTTGAGCAATCTCTAATAGTGAGCATTCATATTTACGATGTTTCTAATGTAGAGGATATGTTTTCACAAAATTTTACAGTATTTCTCAAATTCCTCAATGATAACAGTCGTTTATGATAAAGGAAAAAATATTCTCAAAAATAACAGCTTTTTTTTAGCAAAATCAGTCAAAAATGCGGATCACGGCCTTTCAACTATAAATTAATCAATATCGTCTTAAAAAATAACTAAATATATTTTTTAGTTCAAGAACTGTTCTTTAACTTCGCTTAATAATGTTTTTTTTTCATTTTCAACTTTCCTTCCATGAACCTCATAGTAATAAATCCAATTTGAGATAAAAATTGTGTTTAATATTCTACAATCTATAATTCAAGAGCTGCTTTTTAATAAATCTTATTCTAGCTTTCTAGTTCAAGAACCATTAAACTCAACTTACACCAGAGAATCAGAACTAAGAACGCCTCTGGAATTTTCTGAAAGTGCAATCAGTTCTTCTCAAGCAGACCTTGTACCAATTTTTCCAGTACGATAACAAGGACTGTTAGCACATTCCAATATTCATTTCATACGTCAAACTCACATTGGTAGTATGAGAACGCTTAGACGAAAATGCCTTTGGATTTCTCAAGAGAACGGGAACAAGAGAATGCGCGGCGGGAATATTCATCTAGGTATCGCATGCCTCTCCCAGTGGAATGTGCCTCTGCCTCCTTCCGGTGATGCATAAATGTGGAGTCAGACTTAACCTCAACTGCGACTCGCATCCACCGCAGTCATGTCTACAGAGCCGAGAACTCATCCATCCATCTGAGGTCTGAAAGCAATCATGTTTGCATCACCTGATGACATCGATATATAGAGCATTATTGCACCACGATAAAGAGATGTTTAAGGATATAGCACGGTATATAGTGTTGTTTTGTATTGATCATTCAGCTACGTGGAAGATGATAGATGATGTAGATCATGATGATGTGGAAGATGATAATCTGAATTATTTCTGTTGTGAACATTTTTGACAAATTTAATTAGGAAAAGTGAAATAATCTTATCAGAGATTAGTGTTAAATGCCTATGTTTTTGCTAATTGAAAAGGAGCACTCTATTTGAACTTCATTCAATTTCAAATATCATTAACGGAAGTTTCAAATTCATACATTTGTTGGAATGGTTCACTTCATTCTCAACGATGAGTTAAAAAACTCATGTTGAAATTGACTGTCCTGTACAAAATTTGTCTTGTGTGTTGTGTCTTAGTAATAAATAATATCATATAAATACTAGAAGTATAAAAATGTTATACCACCTGATGAAGAAAGTAGATATCTACTTTCTACATTCTAGAAAGTAGATACTTATACATGCATCACTGAATCGATATATCAAAAAAACCGAGCTTTGGATGGATTCCATCATCGTCTGAATTAGACCTTCTTGAAAAATATTAAAACTCTTATTTATCATGAAAGTCCAATTAAGACGATGCGGGGTCATAGCTAGGTTTTTTGACGCATCAGTTAAGGCTGTGCGCAGGGTTTATGGTCATAGTTATTTTTTTTTTTTTTGTTTTTTTTTTTTGTTTCTTGTATTGAATATTATTAGGGCTTTGAAATGTTATGATGTGAGAGCATTTTTTCTTCAATTATTTTGTGAAATATGGGGTTCGAAGTTGAAATTTCCAGTTTTTGGGGGCAATTATTGATCTTTGAGTGATTTAAAACTTTTGATAAATTTTCAAAACTTTTGATAAATTTTAGGTGTCTAGAAGACACCTTGAGGAATAAAATGACATAATTTTGATTTCAATTAAACAAATAGTTTTTCCAAAATGATTTTTTGAAAAATTGACACTTTTAAAAATTTTTAAAATGTATTTCGAAAAAACTAATTGATTGGTCAGTGTGAAAATATGTTATTTTATTCCTTGAGGTGTCTTTTAATTACAGATTTTGAACCCCCATATTTAACAAAATAATTAATGAAAAAAAATTCTCTTACAACAACAGATAACATTTCAAAGCCCTAATAACATCCAATACAATAAACTCTGAGAAAAAAATTATGACCAAAAACTCTGCGTACAGCCTCAATCAAGTATAATATGTGTTGTTCAAGCGATACGGTTGTTGACCGTAAACGATAGAATCATTTTTAAAAATGCGCCACTAAAAGTATCAGTAAACGATAATCATTTTTAAAAATGCGCCACTAAAAATATCCGTGCCGTGACAGTATTATCCAAACTAAGAGTGCTTGCACAGTGGAGCATCCAATACTCGAGAATAATCACAATCGAAAATTCAAAACTTGCTATAGAATGTTTCATGTTATAGAACCATCTCTCCACAGCGTGTGCTTGGTTTCGCGATGGCAAAATAATATTATCAATTAATGGATGGTCTACTTTTACTGATTTCAATAAGTCTCCTGTCTCATTCATTCATATTTATTTTCTATTTTTCTCTAGTTTGTTTCTTTTTCCAACGGAAACAACATTTTTTCTCAACTAAACAGGTTTTTTGAAACCATTGGATTCATCAAAATATTATTTGTGTTTTGTTTTATCGTGATATTATAAAGTGGGAATAATTCGAATTTTAATTTGCCCTTTCAAGAAATTTTCGACATGCATAGGCGAATTCACTAGTGATGATTCAAGCAGAGTTGGTAAACTAATGACATCTAGTACAAGACACTAATCATATTAATTAATACACCTTGCAGAGCATCAGAAGTGATAGGCGTGGAAGTGATAGCCGTGAGCCGTAGCTGGTATCTATTCAATCAGGTAGAGATAAGCTGCCTTCTCCTAGGCGCTCTTTGTAAGGGTGACCGATTGGATTGGCCAGCAAAAATGACACTGTTCTCTGCTGTAAAATCACTTCCCGGCGGTTCAGAGCCAACCTAAAACTGTAGGTCCAGCTCATCAATCACCATCATCCAACTCATTATCCACGCACAGGTCTCAGACCTATGTGGGCTTTCTCCTCCAAAAAAAATTCTCATAGATGGTCACCATAGCAAAGTCAAACAGGTTCTGTAAAACGCTGTAGGCCTTTAACAGATTGGAGGTGCATGAATACTGCAATTACAATTTCATTAGCATGTTCTTATCAAGTAGGTAGTATAAATAGGTTTTTAGTATAACTAGTATAGCCTATTTAGTATAGACTTTCAGTATAGCCATTAAGAATGTAGCATAGAATTTGTTTTTTAGACTATCCAGTACATCCTATCAGATATGGTAGCATAGGATTTATTTTAGTATAACTAGTTGGTGCCTTTATTTAGTGTATATAAATCATTATGCACACTTTATTTAGTGTATAAGATCATTAATTATGATCATTAATTTAGTGTTACGTGTTATAAATATGTTGACAGATGTTAAATAACATCATATACAAAGAAGATGTAAATAGACATATAATAAAAGCAATAGAAGCACATAGAATGTAAATATCTGCAAATAGTGTATATAAATCATTATGTACACTTTATTTAGTGTATGTATGATCATTAATTTAGTGTTACATGTTTTAAATATGTAGACAGATGTTAAATAACATTATATACAAAGAAGATGTAAATAGACATATAATAGAAGCAATAGAAGCACATAGAACGTAAATAGCTGCAAATGGTAATAGAAAGTGACTTTTAACGGAATGTAGATACAAGTAATGGATGTAAATAGCAGGGTGTATTTTGTTAGGGTGTACTGTTACTCACTTAGGCTGATGTAGGATGATGCACCTGGTGGGATAGTATGAGGAGAGAGGCCCCTCCCTCTAGGTACTGACTTACCAAGGTAGGAGGATGCAGGTCTTCTGTACTCCAGATAGCATATACCATGAGTAGACTGGAGCAGTTTCTCTTTGTGAGGATTCCAGTCTCACTCATGGGGTGAACACTACTCGGTTTAGTGGGTATGCGCCAGGACGGTATAGTAATTATTACTATACCGTCCTGGTACGGTTACTATACCGTCCTGGTATGCGCCCTGTTTTGTGAGTGTGGCTGTGCCGGAGATGCGCGACACAGCCTCAAACGCCTCCTTGCTGGGCTCCCAACTCAGAGAGAGTGAGTCCAACACACGGTGAGTTAAGCTCGCTCGCACAGTGCGTAAAAGCATTCTGCCGTCCTCTTGGGAAAAAGCATGTGCTTGGCTCTACGATGTTCAACATAATCGAGTATTAAATGCTTTATTGTACAAACATATTAAGAATAAATCTGAATGATTGGTCTTTATTTTCAATGAAACACTGAAATTATTGAAGATTGATGATTGCCAATTTCACGTATTTATTAAGGATTAAACCGGTTTCTTTATCCTCCCTTGCCACCTTCTAGTACCAGAGAAGAAGTAAGTTTCCAATAAATTAGCTGTGTTTTAAATGTTACAAGAATGTAAGGCCACACAAAACAGGTCTAGTGCTTAATAAAGACTTGGAATAGACAACCATCATCAACTTAAATATTATGAAGTTCTACAACATCAATAAAGAATCCACTACTCACATTGCCAAACAGTTAAAGCCAAATAAAACAAAAAAATACTTGCTGCTAAATCGATGAGAATTTGCTTAAAAGCAAGAAAATTAAAAGAACATTGTCACGATGTCTTCATGAGATATGTACAGTTTATTGATTTCCTAGAGTAGCTGTAGCCAAGTGGGTTAAGTGCTGGTCTGTTAACCCAAAGGTCCCGTGTTCGATCCCAGTTCTGACCGAGAGATTTTACTTCGAGACACTCCCGTGTTTCGGAGGACACGTTAAGCTGTTTAAAAACAGTCGTTTAATGACGTCAGTGACCCTGAATTAATTCATGTGGGACCTGATAACTCTGACACCAGACCTGAGCCTGCCAGGTCTCACGATATTATTATTTATTAACTTCCTATTTAAACTACTAAGTTGTGAACTTTCCCTAACAAAAAATAAGCACCAATATTATCATTTGTGTGTTCAATCTGCTTTAGATACTTGTGTCTCTCGCAACATATTCCTCATCCATATATTGTGATCGATATGTTGACCGAACTTCCTTTCATCTAGCTTGCTCTTGTGAAGAAATTTCTTGTGAAGAAATCGATTATCACAACACTGCAATGTCAAATGAAGGTCTCAAGAAGACAGACGACTACTACTAGTGGTATAGGCTGGACTTGAGATTCAAATTATTCCATGAATATAGAGTGCACTGTGTAAATCATGATCAAGTTATGCTCTTTGGGGAAATTTCCATATCGGTATCGTCGTCTAGGCGATATACTGGGTGCGAATAAAGAAGAATAAGTGAAAGTACCAGGAGAAGGAGAATGAGGATGCGATGAAGAAAAGAAGGAGAAAAGATGATTGTGAGTAAGAGAACGGAGATGAAGGTGAAAAGAAAAAGAAAAAGAAAAAGAAAAAGAAAAAGAAAAAGAAAAAGAAAAAGAAAAAGAAAAAGAAAAAGAAAAAGAAAAAGAAAAAGAAAAAGAAAAAGAAAATGACAAAGTAAAAGAAAAAGAAACAGGAGAATAATAATGATGATAATAATAAGAAAAAAGAAGAAGAGAAAGTAGAGGAAAAAGAAGAGAATGGCGGACAGCTTCAAATGACGAGGAAGATACAGAAGTGTAGGGAGATAGAAGAAAAATAATCATTGAGAGAAAACATAGATGGTTTGAAAGATAAAATTGAGTAATACTATATTCATATAAACATTTATTTCATACAATAATAACACTTAAATCATTCTACAACATTGTCTCATCTTAATTAATAGTAAATTTACAATGTTTGTGTTGAATGTTTCATCCACTAGAGTAGTGGGGAAGTGTGTGTTTTGGCTCAAATATGGCGCCCATGACGTCACAAGGTCACGTGACACCCCTCCCCTCTCCCCCCACCATCCCCTGGGTGGGGCGGTGGGAGGGGGAGAGTGGTGGGAGGGGTGAGAGGGTTGTTGAGGGGGGAGGGGGTAGTGGTGGGGGGGGAGGGGGGTGGTGAGGGAGGGGGGAGGAGGATGGCCCATCCCACCCCCACCCCCCCCCCCGTGGGTGGAGTCGGTGGGAGGAGCCAAGGGGGTGGACCCCTCCCATGGGTGGAGTCAGGGAGGAGCCATGGGTGGAGTCAGGGAGGAGGGACCCCCCACTACCCTACCCCCCCCCCCTGGGGGGGGTGAGAGGAACAGCTGGCTCAACCAAGCTGGCTCAACAACCAAGTTGGCCAGCTGACAAAAGGTCAACCTCCCAGTGAGCCAACAGCTGACACAACCAAGATGACCAACCTAATCAACTTAACCTAAAACCAAACTGGCTCAACCTACAGCTAACCATGGCCAGCTGACAAAAGGTCAACCTCCCAGTGAGGCAACAGCTGACACAACCAAGATGACCAACCTGGCTCAACTTAACCTAAAACCAAACTGGCTCAACCTACAGCTAACCAAGTTGGTCAACCTAAAACCAAATTGACTCAACCTCTTGTGGGTGGAGTCAGGGAGGAGTCAAGGGACCCATCCCCCTAGAACCTAGCTGGGGGGTGAGAGGAACAGCTGGCTCAAACAAGCTGGCTCAACCTAAAATGTGGCACTATCAAGATGAGCAACATAATCTGGTCCAACTTAACCTAAAACCAAACTGGTTCAACCTACAGCCAAGTTGGTCAACCTAACCTAAAACCCAACTGACTCAACCTACTGCTTAACCCTATGAAGCTGCATCAGCTGACTCACATAGCACTGAAATCACTGCTATGCTACCATCAATTTGCACAGAATATAGTGGCTTGGTTCCTCTCCAACTGTAAGATAATTCTTATGCAAATTTGATACAACAAATTCAACATGTAAATTATCTATGCAGTACAAGCCTCTGGCCGCCTTTTTTTATAGTGGTGTCGCCGATTCCTCTAAGGAACTAGCCCTAGTCCACTGGTTCTTCCTATCAAATAGTGTCTGTGCAACATTACTGTAATTTGTCAATATTTAAGTGTGAGGGAACAGTTAACCATTTCACATTTTATCTAGTGAATAGTGCACTGTTACTACTAAAAAAAATTTTTATGAGTAGTTCTTATAACGATTTATTAACCGTTGTTGCTCTGGTGTTGGAAACTGGTTAGCATCATATTTAACCTCTGGCTCTGACATATTGATCTTACGAAAAACTCATCAACACAATGTTCTAGTGTAAGCCCACGACTTTCCAATTCCTCCCAGTTGAAAGTTCTCATAGCTATTAGACACTTTCCTATCAAAATGATATGCATAACGATACATTATATCATTTAAATGGTTCTTGTAATCCTGACTATTATGTACATAATCGATTAAAAGGCTTTCTAATATTTTATACTTGTGTTAAGATTCTCAAATGATACAAATCCGGCTTTCTCATTTTTAAACTCTGTTTTACTCAGCAAATTATCTTTTTTTCTCTTTATTAAAGTCATCTTTACTGAGTAGTTTTTCTCTCTCATTTTTAAACTCTGTTCTACTCAGTAAATTATCTTTCTTAGCTTTATTGAAATCTTCTTTACTGAGAAGTTTTTCTCCTCTCATTTATAAACTCTGTTCTACTTAGTAAATTATCTTTCTTAGCTTTATTAAAGTCTTCTTTACTGAGAAGTTTTTCTCTCTCATTTATAAACTCTATTCTACTTAGTAAATTATCTTTTTTCTCTTTTTTGAAGTCTTCTTTACTAACCAGCTTTTCTCTCTCATTTTTGAATTCTGTTCTAGTCAGTAAATTATCTTTTTTCTCTTTATTGAATTCATCTTTACTGAGCAGTTTTTCTCTTTGCCCCTTTGCTTCTTCGATAATTATTTTCAAACTTGAATGAAGATAGTCAGTTGAGACTAAAGCTGCTTTTTCTTTATCAAAATTTGATCTAGTCAAAATTGTTTTCTTAAGTTCATCTATTTCTTTTTCACTATCAAAAATATGTTTACCACGTGAAACACGTCCGAACCTGTCTACAGACATGACGTAACTGAAACCCAAAATTATTTGAGCCCAACTGTTGTGAAAAAACATACTCCACCATCCATCTAACAATGTTACATTTGAGTAAGTAGAAATAATAGACAGAGGTGACCACATATGTTTGTATCTGTCTCTGTACAGCATCATAATTATAATAGATTTGAACATTCTCAGTTTGCCAATAATGTGTCAATTGTAGTGGTGGTTGCATGTCACCAATTGGGATCAAAATAATACACATTCTTACCTACTTTATTATATGCCACCCAGTGAGTACCTTGACCACTAGAACTATCCAAGTTGACAATTGCCATTTCATTTTTGTGTAGTTTCCTAGGGAGTGTATCTAACATGAATATTCCTCTCAAAGGAATATTCAATGATCTAGCCCATTTCTCTAAATCATGATTGGATAATGCTTTATTGAGATTCATTTCAACTTTTTCTTAGCACAATGACGTTTCCTTTTCTTCTTCCTCCTCTTTCTTGCACTGTCTTGTGAATTGGGTGGAGTCAATAATCGTACTCTACCCACCCCACTACCATAAAAATCTGGATATGGTCTCAGATAGTACCCTCTACCACTAATATGTTTTGCTAGTTTTCTAATTGCTCTCTGACGAATACTGTTTGCAGAACTATTTCTATCAGCTTTCCGCTTTCGCTGCTGCCGTCGCCGCCCCCGTCGCATTCCTCCTCCAAATACAGATTTTGCTTTAATAAGATTTGTTACAAGATAAGCAGCTGCCTTCTCAGATAGTGGACTTGTTGGGTCTTTGACAACTTCCCAAGCAGAATTTGCAAGTTGTCGATCAGCTATACTTCGTGTCTTGTTATCTGATGAATTTGAATATGCAATATCATGAACTTTACATGCACGGTCAAGTGCATTAATACCTTGATCTCCTCTTGCTAATCTCTTTGTCAACTTTGTCCCTGGTCCACAGAATTCGTACCCACCAGGTAAATGAGCCTCAAAAGGAAGATAATCTATTCCCTTGTTTAAAACACTTCCAACAATATTTCCTACAGAAGATAAAATACCATGTCCACTTTTCTTTTTCCCATTAACCATCCTTTCACTGAGACAGTCAATCAAGAACTGAGTACATAGTGGAAAGAACTATTAATTATACACAGAGGCAAACTGTTTTATTTATAAGAAAGTTTACATGGTCAATTGCTGTATGACTAGCACAATTGGTTAATATCTGATAATTATTATAGAAATTGCAAACATTGTCATTTGCTATCATTAATGATGTGTACCACTTTTCAATTTGACTGTTAAATAATGGCAATGTTTTGTAATTGAGTCCAGAATCTATACATCCCTTTAGATAAAACAGACTTTCATTTTTAATTTTTTCCATGTTACCAAGATGAGTTGAAAACTTGATTGACTCATTATCATCATCAACAACACTATTCACCACATTGTGCTCCTCACTAACATTCCTATGATATACATAGATACTTTTGTTGAAATGTTCATCATCTAATGACATTCTATGCTCCACAATTAGACATACAGTTAAAACTCCAATCCAGCAAATCAGCAGTGGTAATAGCACAATCAAGCAATTGACTATTGTTGTAAGATTATTGAGAATTCTATCCTTGTCTACAACTAGACATGTAACACATGGTTTATCTGTCATATTAGCTACATACACCTTTACACCTTCAATACACCAGGTGAACTAATTCCATGCAAGACTATCACCAACCTTTTCTGCTTCCACAGACATGTTGAAACATGCAAATCACCATTACCAAATCAACATATCATTTGATAAAGAATATTCGGTTTCCTCTCCCACAATAGGATTGAACATTATGAATGCTAATTTCATAATGAATTATCCATGTTGTACGAATATGGGTCGCTTTTTTTTACATGGTATCTCCCAATATAATAAAAAATTAGAATTAAAATATAAACTATAGATATAACACTATAGTTTATAGATTCATCTATATTCTATATCATATTTAGACCTAATCCATGAGGGGGTGGTGCTTAAGTAGCAGTAGCCAACACCACATCAGTATACTTCCCAATAGTTTTGAAACTCACCAGGTAGCCGGCCTTGTTGAAGCTCTCCAAATTGTCTTCTCTAATAACCTCATTGTACCGTTTTGGTAAAAAAACCTCAAAAATATCACTACCCTGCAATCGTAGAATCACTCGCTTTCCATATTGTGTGTTGACAAATTTTGCCAACAAAACTTTGTACAGCACATTGTCAACCAACTCTCTCACTGGTACAGTCCTATACTGGCTCACCTGCTGCTTATTGAAATCATCCACTGAAAATGGTGATGTTGCCGATGATGGCGATGTAGCTGATGATGGTGATGATGACATTGCACAATGTAACAGTCACAACTGAAAATCACAACTGATGAACTATGTTTGATTGTAACATCTTATATACTACTAATCAACTGCACCACAGCCATACTCTCTCATCAAGGCTGAATGTGCATGATAGGTATTGTCAAAATGTCAAGTTTAATTGATAAGGAAAACATATTGACCACACCCTTACACAGCTAAATATCAAAGTCAATGTTTAGGATATGTGTTGTAGAAATGACAAAGTTAATTGATGAGGAAAACATATTAACTGCACCACACCCATACACATCCAAATGCCAAGGCTGAATGTGTATGATAGGTATTGTAAAATGTGAAGTTCAATTAATATCAAAGTCATTGTGTAGGATATGTCTTGTAGAAATGACAAAGTTAATTAATGAGGAAAACATATTAACTGCACCACACCCATATACATCCAAATGTCAAGGTTAAAATGTGTATGATAAGTATTGTAAAATGTAAAGTTCAATTGATTAGGAAAAGATATTGACCACACCATACACAGCTAAATATCAAGGTCAATGTGCAGAATATGTGTTGTAGAAATAACAAAATTAATTGATGAGGAAAACATATTAACTGCACCACACATCCAAATGTCAAGGGTGAATGTGTATGACAAGTCTTGTAGAGATGTCAAGGTTAATTGATGAGGAAAACATATTGAAATAAAGTTTATTCCAAACTGCATCACACCCATACACATCAAATGTCAAGGTTGAATGTATTGTTAAGTCTTGTATAAATGACAAGGTTAATTGATGAGGAAAACATATTGAAATAAGTTTTTTTTATTTTTTATCACTTATATAAACAAAATAATTTGCTATGAAACATCAGTTATCGTCATCACCCTCGTGTCAAATACCATAAACTCACTCACTGTACATCCACAATCAGCACATACTATTTCATTCCATATAAGAGGAGGAACACGAGGACCTCTCGTCTGAAAAATTTGCTGTTTTATCAGCAGTGTCCTCGATTCACAACATCTTATCTGCATCATTCCTGTGAAGTTTGGGCTGTTCATCTGGAAAGAAACGTGGTGAGTTATCTTCAAAGGTGATAACATTACTATCAATTGTGATGGAAATAGAATCTGTTGTGACACGTGCAATTAGTAATAGTGCAATAAGATCAAGATGGACATTCTCATCCAATCAAGTTGACATAAATCTTCTACTTAACATATTCAAAGATAGCATTCTACACTTTCTCACCATTGAATCTGCAAAGTTCTTATGGTAAACATACGATGGTATATTGCAATAACTGTTACTCTCAGAAAAATCACTATTTTAGATCAAGATCAGCAGCAGCAAACAAGCACAAATGTAACATTTCATAGTGCATCACGTAATATTATAAATCTTCAAGAAAACTGTGATCAGGTTAGATGAACAGTACAATGAGGCAAGACATAAAATTGTTAATTCATTAGAAAAGTTTGTTCGATATGGGAGTGGATGGGTTATTGAAAAAGTTTTACATGTAGATATAAATTTAATAAGATATCGGCCGATATATGGTGCAAATTCAACTTACATTGAAACTCCTTTAAAACTTGCAAACAAAAAAGTAATAATTAATGTTCAAAATTTGCATGATGATAAGTGTTTTCTTTGGTCTGTGCTAGCCTACTTCAATACTAAACATAATAATAGAATTTCCGATTTGAAACAGCTTATTAATACTGTAGAAATAAAAGGATTGAAATTCCCTGTAACCACTAATGAGATCAAATTGTTTGAGAAATTGAACCCAACAATAGCAATAACTGTGATAGCATATGATGGTGAACGCGACATTCTGTACCCATTCAAAACAACAGTACATAGACACAGGCAACATCAAATCACATTGTTGCTCTTATCCACAAACGATACATCTGCTAAATTTCACTATACACTAGTTAATACTAAAAATGGAAAGAATGGCCTATCACGATTGCTATCAAAATGTTCAAAATCTAAACGCCAATCACATGTTTGTCCATACTGCTTCCACCGTTTCACATCAGATTCAATCCGCAATGGTAGAGTCAATTTAGAGAAACACATAGTAATGTGTAGCAAGTATGGTGAACAAAGAACTAGACTTCCACAAAAAGGAGTAGAGCAAGAGGAAATTTTAAAATTTCGTAACTATAGCTATACACTCAAACTGCCCTATGTGATTTATGCAGACTTTGAAAGTTTTATTGTTCCCCTTGATGATGATGATGATGATGATGATGATGATGATAGTTCAAAACAAGGTGATAAGATTGGAAAGAGTTATACTAGAAAAACTGGTACCCACATTGCATGTGGCTACTCATATGTCATTTTGGATGAGAATGGTGACATATTCCATGGGCCAGTTACATATCACGCTCAATACATGAATGAAAAAATTATTGAAAAATTCCTCAGAGAACTAACAGATATTGCAAGCAAATTGAAAGAAGAAATAACAATATCAGTGCCAATGGAAGATATGAATCAAGCTCAAGTTTATGAATTTAAAACAGCAACTTTATGCTGTCTATGCGGATTTGTATTTAAATTCAATGAGCAACGTGTTAGACACCATTCTCATTCAAATGGAAAATTTATTGGTGCTGCGCACATATCATGTAATTTGAATTCAAAACGACCAGATTTTATACCATGCTTTTTTCACAATTTTCGTGGGTATGATTCACATTTTATTGTTCAGGCACTTGCAAAATATGATAATATCCATTGCATAGCCAACACTAGTGAAAAGTTTCTCTCAATTAGCATTGGACCACTCAGATTCTTAGACAGCTTACAATTTATGAGCTCATCGCTCAATAAGTTAGTTAAGAATCTGTTAGGATCCGCTAATTCAGTATGCAAATTTAGACGAATGTGTACATGGTATTCTACCCCAGTACAGCGCAAACTGTTAATCGGGAAGGGGGTGTATCCATATGAATATATGGATAACTGTGAAAAATTTAATGAAACTAGTCTACCCCCAATCGAATCATTTTTCAGTACCCTATCAAATAAGACAATAAGCTGTGAAGAATATTGTCATGCACAAAATGTGTGGAGCAATTGTAACATTAAAAACATGGGTGAATATCATGATCTATATTTAACTACAGACGTTCTTTTATTAGCTGATGTTTTTGAAGAGCTTCGATCAACATTCATGAATAAATACAATCTTGATCCATGCCACTTTTATTCACTCCCACACTACTCATGGAATGCTATGTTGTATATGACAAAAATTGAAATTGAATTGATAACAGATATTGATCTTCACCTCTTTATAGAATCAGGAGTTAGAGGAGGGCTAAGTGTTATACCACATAGATATGCAGAGGCAAACAACTCATACATGGGTGAATTATATAACCCAGATCAACCAACATCGTTCATATTATATATTGATGCAAACAACCTGTATGGATACAGTATGAGTCTCCCCCTCCCATTCGCTAATTTTAGATGGTTATCAGTAGAGGAAATTGAAAATTTGAAAATTCAACAAATTGATGATGAATCTGAAATTGGGTATATATTAGAAGTAGATCTCACTTATCCTGATCAGTTGCATGAATTGCATAATGATTTCCCCCTTGCTCCAATGAAGCAATGTCCGCCAAGACACTCTCTTTCAAAATATCAAACAGCACCAAACAATAAACACACTGTGCAAGCAAAACTGTTAGCTACATTATGCGATCGTAAAAACTATATAATTCACTATAGGAACCTCAAGCTTTATTTGAGTCTAGGTATGGTTCTTGAAAAAGTTCATCGCATAGTCAGCTTCAGTCAATCAGCTTGGCTCAAAAGCTACATTGATTTTAATACAGAATTAAGAAAAAATGCTCAGAATGATTTTGAAAAAGATTTGTTCAAATTAATCAATAACAGTATTTTTGGTAAGTGTTTAGAATCACAAAGATCAAGAATAGACTTTCAACTAGTAACTTCATCTAAAAAACTGGATAAATTAGTTTCCAAACCTAATCTCAAACGGTGGATAATTTTCAATGATGAAGTTGTAGGAATATCTCTGAAAAAACCTGAAGTATTGCTCAATCGTCCCATATTTGTTGGATTTACTGTTCTTGAATTATCAAAGTTACTAATGTTCAACTTTCACTACAATTCAATTCTAAAAATCTATCCACACAACAAGATAAAACTTCTTATGTCTGATACAGACTCGCTGCTTTATAAAATTGAAACGCAAGATGTGTATGCAGATATAAAAGCAAATATTGATTTATTTGACACATCAAACTATCCTAAAAATCACCCATGTTACAGTGTACAAAATTCACGCAAAATTGGAAAGTTTAAAGATGAATTATCTGGACAAATTGCAACCGCTTTTGTTGGACTCCGTCCAAAAATGTATAGTTTTGAATACATTTCTGCTACCACTAATCAATCTGAGGCTAAACATGTGGCAAAAGGTGTACCCAAATCCATAATAAATTCACAATTGGAATTTTCAATGTATAAAGAATGTTTATTTGATCGACGGTTGAAATATTCATCATCATACTCAATCAGAAGCTATCAGCATAATGTTTTTCAAATTAATAGTGGTAAACTTGTTTTATCACCATACGATGACAAACGCTATGTTTGTGAAGATGGTGTCAAAACACTGGCGTGGGGGAATTATTTGATTGAACAAGAGATGAAATCTAGGGAAAGAGAAGTCGATAAAGAAATTAAAAATTCACTTGAAAATGTACAACTTGATCATTCTTACTGTTGTAGTAATGTTACACAACACAGTGTTTAGTAGTTGAATACACTTTGACTGCATAGCAACATGAAAATTCGCGCTAAATTATCTTATGAGCTTCATGGGCCAGTTAGGAAAAACTTTGCTAGACGACGAGTTGAGTTGAAAGGATTACATGATTTAATGCAAGCTGATCTAGTTGAAATGATTCCATATTCAAGATTTAATTCGGGATATAAATACTTATTGACAGTTATAAATTGTTTTTCTAAATTTGCCTTTGTGAAACCATTAAAAAGTAAATCGGGTAGAGAGGTTAGCAGAGCATTGGAGCCAATATTTAAAAAGCATAGGATATCAAATTTCCAAACTGATCAGGGACGTGAATTTTTCAACAAAGATGTTCAGCTACTAATGAAACAATTTAAAATCAATCACTATCATGTATACTCACAAATAAAGGGTGCTATAATAGAGCGGTTCAATCGTACTCTAAAGGAAAAGTTATGGCGCATGTTCACCGCTCAAGGCAGCTATAAATGGTTGAAACAGTTACCAAAAATTGTGAACGAATATAACAACTCTGTTCATAGAACAATTAGAATGAAACCGAGTGAAGTCAGGCTAGAACATGAAAAGAAAATACTTGTTGAATTAAATAAGAATGCACCGGTCGAAGTGAGAAAACCTCGCTTTAAAATTGGTGATTATGTAAGAATATCAAAATTCAGGCATCTATTTGATAAATCATATGAAATTAATTGGTCAACGGAAATATTTGTAATACATAGTGTAATTCCTTCAAATCCAGTTGTTTATAGAATACACGATCTCAATGGTGAAGTTATTTTAGGAACATTTTACGAGCAGGAACTGAAAAAAACCAAATTGGATGAGAATGAGCGAAAGGTGTATTTAGTTGAGAAAGTGTTGAAGCGCAAAAACGGATACATTTTCGTTAAATGGTTAGGTTTTCCAGAAAAGTTTTCTTCATGGATAAAATCAAATGAAGTGGTGAAATAGCACTTTCTATACTGAAGGAGCAGCAGATCGACTATACGAAGAACAATGGATACGTTAGCGAGAATACAAGTTTATTTTCTGAAAAAAATTCGACAAAAAGTTAGACGATTGGAGTATGTGAATAACATCAAACACGGAAGACATCTTTCCTGTTGCAGGAGGTTGAAGGGAAGAATACTACAATCATCACCGTCGTCAATTTGCATTTGTGAAATACTATACATCAATGTGCATTTAATGAAGGACTTACTTGCCAACTCACATTTTCATGTACCTCTGCAAAAGCTATTTTTAAAGGCAAGACTAGTTAAATTTTGCAACTTCCATGAAATTATTCTTCAATGTGCAATTGAAGCTGGGCTAAAGTAATATGTTCAATATTTACAGATCATTCAAGATGTTTTGTACTACACCATCGCATTGCTGTATGGACAGCATTATAGCGAGACATATTGAACTGTTATCGTCTTTACGTGGAGAATTAAGTATGGAGGAATATTTAACAAAGAAACAAGGTCATTTTTCAATGTGTGCATCAGCTTCACCATCGGCTCGCGATGTTGTAGACACCTGCACCTGTTCAATAATAGCTATGTCACATAATTATATAAGAAAAAAACTTAAAGAATGTGAGTTCAAAGAGAAATTGGAAATTATTTTTAATAGAGTTAGGTTTTTAAAATTGCATGATTTTGATGAAATTGTGTATGAATGTGCATTACGTGCTAAATTAAAATAGATTGTGTACAACTGAAAAAAGGTTTTTATTTCTGATCTAAAGCAAACATTATCATTGTAAATTATGACAGCATTGAAGCAACATCATGGCGACAGCTTTCCGATTGTGAATTATGATAAAATTATTGTTACTAGATCGAATCAAGTACGTAGTAAACATGGACAATTGTTTCCAAACAATATTCGAATGATTATTGCAGGTCCATCAGCCAGCGGTAAAACAAATCTACTATTCAATTTAATTTTCTCTGAAAATGGATTTAGATTTGCACATTTGTACATTTTTAGCAAGTCTTTGTATCAGCCAAAGTACAAGTTTTTAGAAAGAGTATTTAGAAAGATTCCATGCATAACTTTTCAGTGTAGCAGTCAAATTGACGATATACCTCACCCTAATAATGTAGAATTCAACACCCTAATAATATTTGACGATATAGCTTGCGATGCACACAGTCAAATTAGAGATTATTTTACTATGGGACGTCACAGAAATATTGATACATGCTATCTTATACAAACTTATGCTTCCACTGGTAAGCATCATGTTAGGGACAATTGCAACTTGATTGTTCTATTCCGACAAGATGAATGCAATCTAAAGTTGGTACATCGTGATTTTGTTAGCACTGATATGACATTTAATAAATTTAGAGATATGTGTGCACAAGTGTGGAATAATAGTAATCACAATTTTATCACAATATGTACAGAATATGAAATAAACAACGGGAAATATCGTAAGGGATTCGATAAATTTATTAACCCTGCAGTGTAGGCTATTGTTCATTATAGTCTCTCATCATTTGTGTGTTAGTCATTGTTGAGAGCAATGAAGCGTGCACGTGCAAGAAAGCGACTCGTGTCATACGATGAGCCTACTATAAAGAGAATTGATCGTCTACGTAAATCTATTATTGCAAAACATAAACAGTTGATTGGTGATGCGGTTCAATCTGAACAAGAATTGGAACGAACATTTCGTCCATTAATTAATCCTATAAAAGATATCAAGAGCTCATCGCTAAAACATGAAGATGTTTTAAACGAAATAAAGCGTGAAGTTAAAAGAGAACCTGAGGATGAAGAGGAAGAAGAGTATGAAGAAGACGAGGAGGAGGAGGAGGAAGAGGAGGTAGAGGAGGAGTCTGAACAGGGGGAGGAGTCGTTAACAGCTGAAGATGAAAAAGATGTATCTGTAGAACAGAGACTGTCAAAATCATTTACTGTTAAACCAAAAGCAAACGAACTACTCTTAAATACCTATCTGGACAATTTTCATAGAAAAGGAAAGAATGTACCATATGGGATTGGATATGATGATCAGCTAAACACATATTTTATGGGTGATAAAATAAGTGTACATTTTGATAACTCTTATATTTACATAAAATCAAACAAATACAAGATTACTCGTGGACTGTTGGAGCTTTTATTTAGTCAGAGACCAGTATTTGAGAATTATAAAATACAAGACCTGCGGAATTATAAGAAAATTCTAGAAGAGACAGGATCACATCTAAATGCCTCTGGCTTTGTTAAACGATCAACCGGTTTCAAATCAAAAATAATACAACGTCTATTTCCCCCATATTCTTCAAACAGAAGCAGTCGAAAAACATCTGCTAAAGTTGGCTCCGGTGTTTGGAATTTCATTAGAAATTCATCTTCTGATAGGAATTATGTGTATTGGGACAACCCAAATGAGCTTTGCACCCGTTTAGCTATGCTAATTGCATCACAACAGTCAGGTCATACAGGACATGACCTTGAAATTAACTCTATCATAGATGAATTAAAAGAATGTAATATTATTTTGGGTAGACGACACTAAGTGTGAATTAAAGTTTTAACACAGTAAATTTAACGATTTGGAGAGCAAGCTTGTAAAGAAAAACTGAGAAAAACTCACATTATCTGCTGCGTTTGAATTCATTGCTGACTCGATGTAGGCTACTGTAGTAAGAAAACTGATAACTGCTATACCAAATGTTAACTCTTTTATACAGAATTTTTATAATGAAAGTGAGCGTATGCGGCGTTGTAGAGCAGGAAGAATCTCTGAAAAGGTAAAAATAAACAAAAATTTGTATTAAATAAATAACAGTGTACAGTTATCTTACAGAAATTTGGCGTTCAAGAAATGTCAAGTGCAAATTTTTTAATGTAGTCGGAGCTAATTACATCCTTGTTAAATATGATGCTCGTGAAATATCAAGGTGCATTTTCAATGCAGTTGGAATTAATTATATCCTTGTTTTTCAACACGACACAATTTGGAATAAATTATAGCATCGAGCGATTAGCTGTGGAATGAAAGAAACAGGAAAGTTGTTTCGCCATATAGGCATGGGCGGGTCTTAGCCGGCCATTCTCACACATTCGCTCTCTCTTTTCCCTCAACACGTGCAGTATCTGCTGCTTTACAACGGAGTTCAGTTGTTTGCCAGCATTCTTTGGAGAGAGAAAAATGGTTGTTATAACGTTGTGCGCTAACACCAGCAATATTCAAGAGATTTTACGTGAACCTTTGCAATTGGATGAGAATCATAAATGGGAGATTGGCTTGATTAGTTTATATACATTCAATTCTATACCTAACATTGAAGCTGGTATAAATTCTAGTTTCAAGTATGGAGATAAAGAAGTGAATCTAGATACGGGATCATATGAAATAGATAATATTGTATCTAGTTTAAAACATAAGTTTGACAATGAAAATATAGACATTAGCAAATTAATTCTAAAAGGCAATAATAATACCATGAAATGTGAAATTTTCTCTGATAAAGATATTGATTTTACTAGTAAACAATCTCTAGCTTCGATTCTTGGGTTTGAAAATAAATTGTTATCTGCAAATACTTGGCATTATTCGTCAAATCAAGTCTCAATTACACGCATACATACAATTCGTGTTTGGTGTAATTTAGCTAAAGGATCGTACGGTGACGGTGGTGTAGACCAACATACAATCTTTGAATTTTTTCCACGAGTACCATCTGGATTTCTTATAATTGAAAAACCATCTCCTGTAATTTATATGAGTATCAGCATGAATAAAATTCAAACCATTCATGTGAAACTTGTCGATCAAACAGGTTCTCTTATCAATTTCAGAGGTGATACTATTACCATTCGCCTTCATATCCGTCGCAAACGAGATTAGTAAAGTGATTAGTAGAACATGGGAGGATTTGTTATTTACAACAATAGAATTCCAACACCTGTTGATCGAGGAAGTGGGACAACAGCGTGCACAAAAAAGAGCTTTAGTAGAAGAACAGACACTGCTGCGTTAACATCTAAAAACGCTAGACTTTTGGAGAAATTAGGGTTTATAGTTAATTGGAAAAAATGTCGTCATTAAGCGACATTCTCAGAGTTGATCATACACTAGAATTTTATAATGACATAACTCAGTTTGAGTATCACACGCATACACCGTATGCAAACCAAAAATTGTCACATTCTGATGAAATTCGTATTCCTATCAATCAACAGGACAATTACAGCTTGCCATGTAAAAGCTTTCTTCTAATTGAAGGAAGTGTAAGTTGTACAAAGTCTAATGATAAAGATGCAAAGACTGATATAAATGCGAGCTATAATTTAATTAATAATGCAATTTCTTACCTCTTTGATGAGATTCGCTATGAGGTGGCAGGTACAGAAGTGGACAAGGCTCGAAGTGTGGGTCTTACATCTACAATAAAAAGTCTGCTTTGTAAACGTACTGACGATAAAAATGCATATAATCTTGCCGGATTTGATCGTGATGGAATACGATTAAGCGATAATAATTTCATATTTTGTATCCCTCTACGTTACTTGTTGGGTTTTTTTGACGACTTTCAACATATCATTTTGAATGTTAAGCAGGAACTAGTGCTACTACGATCATCAACAGATGTTAATTCAATTCAATCAACAGATGGAACAAAGGTTGAGATAAATATTTCAAAGTTACAGTGGAAAGTACCATATATACATCTAGAAGACCATGTTCGATTGAAATTCCTTCAAATACTTGATGCTGACAGACCATTGAAGATGGCTTTTCGAAAGTGGGAAATTCACGAATATCCAGTTTTACCGAAAACAAAAGTGCACAGTTGGGCTATTAAAACTGCATCACATCTAGATGTGCCAAGATTTGTTATTTTAGCCTTTCAGACAAATCGTAAGAATCAGTTGTCTAAAAGTATGGCTGAATTTGATTTATGCTCATTGTACAATGTGAAATTATTTCTAAACAGTCAATATTATCCTTATGACAACATAATAGGAAATACACGTGTTCTTTACAAAATGTATTTAGATTTTGCAAGAAACTATTATAATTTACCTATCAACTCAGAACATGGAACTGAAGTAAACTATAAAGATTTTCATGAAAAAACACCATTGGTTGTCATTGATTGCAGCCATCAAAGTGAACATATGAAAACATCTACCGATATAAGGGTAGATTTTGAATTTTCAACAACAATACCAGATAATACATCGGCCTATTGTATTATTATAAGCGATTGTATAATGGAATATACACCACTCACATCAATGGTGCGTCGAGTTCAATAGATTTCCGCTTGTGGTGCAAGTATAAATAGAACCTACAGTCGACAATCAATTATCAGTTAGTGTACATTGCTCGCTGCACTAACTTGGCAGCAGATATGATGTTCAACAATCTTGATAAGCACACTAGTTGCAAGGAGGTCGAGGATTTTGCTAGAAATCGTTACATACCCCAAAGAACAACAGTCGATGTTGGAGTACAGTGCAATTTAGATAAGGAAGAGGAGGAGTGGGGGTATGATGAAACTGAATGTACTGGTGAGGAGAGGAAGAATGGAAAGTGGGATGAAGAGAGGGCAACATTATCATCATCATCATCATCAACTACATCACTCAACCATCAAGGAGAAGGAGGAGGAGGAGGAGGAGGAGGAGGAGGAGGAGGAGGAGCTAAATCAAATGAAGAGAGAGCTCAGTTTAGAAGATACAATTCGTTTGCTGTAGCAGAATTTCATGGTTTTAAGAACAATGAAAATGAGTTTATAGTGAAAGAATTCGCCTTAATTGACATGTCAAATGCATACACTGTTTTACACTTTAAATCACCATTTCAAAAATCTGAGTTGAATAGTAAATTGTATAATGATGCATGTTGGTTAGAGGATAACTATCACAAGATTAAATGGGAAGATGGTGATTTACATTATTCTGATAGCATTATCAAAAGTTTTCTAATGCATTATGACAAAATTTTCACCAAGGGAAGAGAGAAGGCAGAGTTTTTGTCAAAGTTTCATAATAAGGTGGAGGTAATACCTGATGTTTTCAAGAAACCAGATTTTACACGAAATGGAAGCAGTAGTTGGTGTAATGATGTGTGCAAGATTCATAGTAAAGTGATAGATGGTAGGTGTGCATTGTTCAGTGCATGTCATTATATGACTTTAATATTGAAGAGTATTGGAAATGGTATACCTATGCTTTCATCAATTCCAGATTATACACGAGAGAGTGAACGGATGAGGTCAATGAAGAGGTGTCCATTTTACAGTGTAGAAAGCAAAAGGAAGTATGCTAGGCAAGGGTTTTATTACAATGGAGAATGTATATTGTGTATATATTGTGGATATGCATTAGATATGCATAAGGCACGAGTTTGCGCTCTACATACAGAAAATAGACCAATAGACTTTTCTGTAGTTGTGCCATTGATATAAGGTGATTGTATGGAGGTGAATACTTTAGTTACAGCATGGATCCTGCTAGCTGGATGTCGGCAAGCAGTGAATTGGAGCTAAAACTGCAAAACTATTTGGAGTGGAGTGCAGAATGTGACAGTGCTATTAATACAGCATTGAATAGTGGTGATAACCAATTAGTTGATATTGCTCAACAATTGAAATGTATATTTCTCAGTACAGTAAATGTTACTGATATAAATGAATATTTGAGTTTTTACAGACCAATTCGATTGCCAGTGGGTAAACTGTTAAAACTTGAAAATGATGCTTTGAACAATCTATTTAGTGGTATGTGAATATGGTGCAAAGTGGATTAGGCCTAATTTTTAGGTGTATGAATTGTCAATATCTGTATAAAATATTGAAACAGTAATGTTTTAATAGTTTGTATTGAACAATTGACTTTGTATACCTTTAAACCGGGGACACCACTGTTAAAAAAAACGCCTCACATAACCTTGTACAGCATAGGTGATTAACATGTCAATTTATTTCTTTTTTACACCTTTATAATTTACATGCTAATTATCTTACTGTTGAGGAGGAAAGCAAGGATTCTTTTTTATTTCAGCTGATTGGATACCTGCTCACATATAAGTAGCTGCAATTGCATGAGCAACCATTTATTCTGTGTTTGAATATTGAGCAGAGAGGTTTGCTATGTCACGCTGTTATGGTGGTTGGAGGTTTAGAAAATTGTCTAGACTTTTATTAGGTATTACTTTTGAGGAGTTTGAAAGTATTGCAAACCATATAATTGATGGTAACGATTTTAAATCAGATGGTAATAGTGGAATAGCTTTGTTGACATCAGATAGTATTGCAATTGCAAGTGAAATATATGATTTGTTTGATATATTAGTGAGACAAAATGGCCATTTTCATTATGGTTGTGACAAAGCTGATGTTAATGCTATTTCAATATTTGATATTAATCAATTGTGGACATTATTGTTTGATTTAGCAGCTAGAAAATGTGTGAAGAAGTAATTCTGAGGTTAATGGTGAAGGTTTGATGTATTGATTTAATAGGTGTAGTGGACTAGGGCTAGTTCCTTAGAGGAATCGGCGACACCACTATAAAAAAAGCGGCCAGAGGCTTGTACTGCATAGATAATTTACATGTTGAATTTGTTGTGTCAAATTTGTA
Organism: Conomelus anceps; assembly: GCA_948455865.1. Classification (NCBI taxonomy): domain Eukaryota; kingdom Metazoa; phylum Arthropoda; class Insecta; order Hemiptera; family Delphacidae; genus Conomelus; species Conomelus anceps. The sequence continues at coordinate 20,754,718 of OX418221.1, read as the reverse complement.
TAAGAATTATCTTACAGTTGGAGAGGAAACCAAGCCACTATATTCTGTGCAAGTTGATGGTAGCATAGCAGTGATTTCAGTGCTATGTGAGTCAGCTGATGCAGCTTCATAGGGTTAAGCAGTAGGTTGAGTCAGTTTAGTTTTAGGTTAGGTTGACCAACCTGGGTGTTGGGGAGAATGCATAAAAGGAGTGAAATTGTGAAACTTGAATCATTAGGAAAGATGGGACGGTTTGATGTGGGTGCATTCAATGCTTTGGCACGTGAGGTGTTACCTCTAGAATCGGTACCTCTTGGTTCGTATCTAGCCGTTGAAAGCGGCGTAGTCTATGGTACAGGTAGAGTGTTACTAATTCTCTACGATCCCGACAGTGAGGGAGATGCTTATTTCGATTTATTACTATGTGAAAAATTTAAAAGTGTATTAAATAATGAGAACTTAACGGATTTTAACAAGAGAAAATTCGTATTAATATGCGAACATGAGAACGGACAAGTAGAGTTGAAAGAAATGTAAATTTTTACAATGGGTTTTTCTCCATACCACAGGTTTATGTGACCTAGCCCTGTGGGAACCTCTTTTTACCCAAATGAAAAAGAGTGACCTCCAATAAGGCGGTGAGGTTGACGTTCCTTTGGAGGCTTTTTCTAACTAACAAACCGCCGGTCATTCAGTGGTTGTGTCAGCTGTTGCCTCACTGGGAGGTTGACCTTTTGTCAGCTGGCCAACTTTCTGTGCAAGTTGATGGTAGCATAGCAGTGATTTCAGTGCTATGTGAGTCAGCTGATGCAGCTTCATAGGGTTAAGCAGTAGGTTGAGTCAGTTGGGTTTTAGGTTAGGTTGACCAACTTGGCTGTAGGTTGAACCAGTTTGGTTTTAGGTTAAGTTGGACCAGATTATGTTGCTCATCTTGATAGTGCCACATTTTAGGTTGAGCCAGCTTGTTTGAGCCAGCTGTTCCTCTCACCCCCCAGCTAGGTTCTAGGGGGATGGGTCCCTTGACTCCTCCCTGACTCCACCCACAAGAGGTTGAGTCAATTTGGTTTTAGGTTGACCAACTTGGTTAGCTGTAGGTTGAGCCAGTTTGGTTTTAGGTTAAGTTGAGCCAGGTTGGTCATCTTGGTTGTGTCAGCTGTTGCCTCACTGGGAGGTTGACCTTTTGTCAGCTGGCCATGGTTAGCTGTAGGTTGAGCCAGTTTGGTTTTAGGTTAAGTTGATTAGGTTGGTCATCTTGGTTGTGTCAGCTGTTGGCTCACTGGGAGGTTGACCTTTTGTCAGCTGGCCAACTTGGTTGTTGAGCCAGCTTGGTTGAGCCAGCTGTTCCTCTCACCCCCCCAGGGGGGGTAGGGTAGTGGGGGGTCCCTCCTCCCTGACTCCACCCATGGCTCCTCCCTGACTCCACCCATGGGATGGGTCCACCCCCTTGGCTCCTCCCACCGACTCCACCCACGGGGGGGGGTGGGGGTGGGATGGGCCATCCCCCTCCCCCCTCCCTCACCACCCCCCTCCCCCCCACCACTACCCCCTCCCCCCTCAACAACCCTCTCACCCCTCCCACCACTCTCCCTCCCACCGCCCACCCAGGGGATGGTGGGGGGAGAGGGGAGGGGTGTCACGTGACCTTGTGACGTCATGGGCGCCATATTTGAGCCAAAACACACACTTCCCCACTACTCACTAGGAAAATAATGTCAAAAGAGAATATTACAGGAAAGTAACAAATTGATTTCATATAGTATTCAAATGATTTTTTTTGAAAAACAGTTCAAATGTACCCTTTTAAGACCATCGGAAAATGTATAGACAATATAAAAAAATCGTGTTCATGTCGTAAAGAAGTGCACGGGCGTGATCTTTCCCTGCAAGCGGAATTAAAATTCACTGGAAAAATATAATTATAATATATATTTCTGATAAATCAACATGCTGTTACGTATTCGAATATCAGATGATATCGACAATTGAATTCAACTCTCTTAATAATTATTGTGAAAACTTTAATACTCAATTTCCGAAAAAAGGTACTACTGGCATTAAAGGTATAACGATAAAGTTTCATGAAACAAATCACATATTGCATTCGCTCAATAATAAAACCTGAATTTTATTGTAATTGCGATTTTCATGCCTAATTAACACCGATCAGAATGATGTTTTTCATCGATTTCCTACCAAGGGTTTCCTATTCCTGTTGACATCATTTTTTGAATAATTTTTTTAAATGTTTTTACCACTCACATTTTTTCTTTTTTATTTACACTTGTATAATAGGACATAAGATTAACACATTATTCAACATGAAAGGGCATTTATCACATAATATTTGCATCTTTCACACAATTCATCTTTCACGCATCTCTCATTTCAAGTAAGTGATGCAACAATGAAAGTATAATAATCGTTTTGTCAGAAAAAACTTGATTGGAATGTTAAATAAAGTAAGTAAGATCAATGTTCAATCAATTATAAAATTGATTGTTTGGAACTTGGGCTATATTCTAGAACAAAAACACATCCAGAAATCATCAATAAATTTTCAAGAAAAGGAATAATAATAATTATTAACACTATAGCATGAATTACACCTGTCGAGATAGTGGCCGAGCGAGTGATCACTTCCTCTAAAAGCTGTTCTCAAATGCCATCTTATACGCAGTAGACCTAATAACCTGAAAACATATAATGGGTCTAAACATGTGTATGAGAATCACCCGTGAGAACCGGCCTTTAGAAAAATTGGTCATTTTCCCGATCATTGTTTCGGGACGTGTAATACATGCATATCAATTAGAAATCAGTTATATTTTTCATAAAAATATTTATACTTCATGATTAGACCAATGTGAACATGCAGAAACTAGACTTTACTTTTAACCTCACTTTTTGAAAAACTATGCTTGGAACACTAACAACATACATATATGTGTTATTTCAACAACTATATCATAACAACTCTCCAGATTATACGTCTCCCATAATCATGTCTCACAGCTTTCAATGGATCAGCAGTACACAAATTAGTATTTTACGCTAGTTATAATAATTCATCTTAACCACTGTGACTCGCAAATTCGAAACGTAGATAGTAACCATAATTTTTTGTTCTTACAATTCTTTTATTCTTGACCTCTTTTCTATTGATAACATAATAATTATTATATAAAGAAAAATATTATGAATGATTTAATCTGTCTTTCTGATTTCTTTAGAAATAACATAAGATAGTTATACCAATTGCATCATTGATTTTCTTAGCTTTTGAAATTATATTTACAAACTGAAGTATGATTTATTTGCTCATCAAATGAAAGATTTTTTATTATCGATAATTCGATCTTTAACCAGAAGCTTTTGCGTGGATGATGAAGAAAATGATGGTATTCATATGAAAGTCCTGGGCCTAGACTACTAGATCAGGAATTAAAACCAAGAATTTTGGTGGAAGAGTATATCATATCACTAACCGCTACTTTACATTAGAGCCGCTAGATTCACTGAGGTAGATTAATTTTTTTTCAAATTTTGATTGATTTATTATCATAATCGTCGATAATATTAAAAGACCTCACATTTCTTATTTTTTTAGTCGAAATAATACATTACTCTAACCACTCTTTATCAGAATATTTTCTCCTCTTTGTTTTGGTGATAGTGACATTGTGGTAGAAAACCCTAATAAACAAGATTTGATTTTGTCATAGACACATATTATGTTGCGGGAGCATATATTTCTCTCCTGAATTTCCAACCAACTGTAAAAAATCTGTGTTTTTGTGTATTTTATGTGGATGAGGACTGTATCTCAAAATTGTATTTATTTATTTGATGAAATTATTACAATCAAGTAAAAAACTACAGGCATTTGCCCAAAACAGTTCAAATTACAAATTTGTCACATAAATAGTCCAAATTAGGTTATGTCCATAGGTTGTGTTCAATTTTCTGTTTCCATCAAATATTTTCACTAAAAAAAGTAGTCCGACAGTAAATGATCAATTTGAATGGTTGATAAAACCGAAAAACACTACATAACACAAATATTTCAAGAATATTGAAATTAAATTGATAATTTTGAGCCGGAAATCCTCACAACCTCTAGGAGCTACTACAGCTGTTTGTAGTCCCCCTCCGAAATATTTTTGTAGTTGATAAACTAAATCCATTCCACTGAAAATAATTCTGGATACGGCACCGTCATAATATGTTGATAATCATCAACATAGCCATAACATATTCAATTATGTCCAGTATGAGTTATCAATGTGATTGTGAAAACTCAACTATTTTCAGCTATTATAACAAGCTTCGAAATCAAATTTCAGAGAAGATATCGCTTTTTGAATTTATTTTCTTTGAAACCCCTGAATTGTAACTTATTACGTATACAACTTCATCGTCCACAAAGCTTTAAATACTAATACTCTATTCAATGCTATCCAACATTACACTAGCCATTAAACTTGGATAAAATATTGATCTCTATTCAATTGTTCAAGTATTAAAGTATTCAAGCATGTAATTGTTCAAGTGAGGGTTCCATTCAAGTATTCAATTGATGATAAATACTGTTATCTGTACAGTAAATTCATATATAATGGTTTCAATCTTTCAATTCGAATGCTCCTCCTATTTATCTTAGAAAATGTATAAGATATTTGAAGCATCAAACGAATGCATGAGTCAGAATGAAGATGGATGATTTTGATGTTCGTTTTGATTGTACTTGATTTTACATGCAGAGACGGTACTCTCATACTTGAGCCATAACAGTTTGACTTTTCATTTTATTTGTTCATCGGATATTTCACAATAATTCGCACAGCCAATAACAGTCACTCCTAGATCCTAACACGTAAGATTGAGCGTTGTTCCTATCTCTTGATACTATCTGGATAACTGGAACAGGTAGCAGGAGCTAAGGATACTGCTCCACAGAAGACTGAGAACGATTCCGCCAGAACTGCTCCTTGCACTGTTACTTCCAGCCCCAACTGTAACATAATAACACTAATTATTAGAAACTGAAGTATTAGATTATTGCATATGAACTCACTCATTAGGCAGGCAAATACGGTAGAAGACAGAGTGGAGTTTCTTCCAGCTTCGACTGAGACATGATGAGACTTATTAGAGATGAATGTGAACTCATTTAGCTCGTGGAAATTGAATCAGCTAGTACTTATTACTCCCGATTCAAGAAAATGATAAAAACACTGGATTTTCCTGGAAGTGTAGACTTTACCTACCCGAGCCTGTATAATCATCTCAGTAGCCTATAAAATCACACAGATCATTCTTTAAAAGGAAACTCAGGGCTATATTTATGAACGCTTCTTATCGAAAAACGACTTCGATAAGTCTTACTTAGGCTAGGCGTACACCAGTTAGTCAAGACAAGAAAAGACAAGATTAGTCATGTTTAGTCACAGTACGTCACTTGGTTGCTTCATAAGCAACTAAGTGACGTACTGTGACTAATCTTGTCTTGTCTTGACTAACTGGTGTACGCCTAGCCTTACACTTACAAGTTAACGAAGTGACAGGTCAGCGAGAAGTTGTGACACTAAAAGCCAACAAAGGCCTGACTCCTGAAAAATAATTTGACACTAATAATTTACATTAAACAACACTAATTGATTTGTCGTTGTCTATTGTTCAAGGAGCTTAAAGACAATAAAATTCTATTTATTTATCTAATTCAAGAATTTACACTACATGAATATGGCAGGGAAAGCTGGGTCGGCTTGTAGCCTGACTTGTGGACTAGTAAAAACGCCCAGTGTTATCAATGCTTCAACTTCAATTCGTATATAAGAGACCTATTTTATTTAAACAGAATTTATTAATTTCGAATTCCTTTAATTGCTATCAGTTTATACTGAAGACTTCCGCAATGGCGGATATTGACAACAGTATTTAATAGCTGATGGAAATCGATGAATGCTACTGTACAAGAATATCAGTCACCACCGGGAATCGAACCACGGACCTCCCAATTGCCGGTCGGGCGCCTTAACCACTAGACCATGGAGACCTTTCTGCACAGCAGCATTCATTTTTAACTTGACCACTAGACCAGGTCTCCATGGTCTAGTGGTTAAGGCGCCCGACCGGCAATTGGGAGGTCCGTGGTTCGATTCCCGGTGGTGACTGATATTTTTGTACAGTAGCATTCATCGATTTCCATCAGCTATTAAATACTGTTGTCAATATCCGCCATTGCGGAAGTCTTCAGTATAAACTGATAGCAATTAAAGGAATTCGAAATTAATAATTTCTGTTTAAGTAAATTTGTCAATTTGTTCAATTGTCAGTAACTTCGAACTAACCTATTCTATGATCTTGTTAACTTAAAAGTCAAGACCTTCTTGAAATTGGTATCTTGAATCCGTTCTTAGCCAAGCTTGGTAGAGGGATATCTTGGAGCTGTTCTTAAGATTATGTTTTATCACATCTGGGCTTTTTTAGAAAGGCATCGGTTATATTTAAGTACAGACGCAAAGTAAAATAAAACCATCACATTCAATTTTCAACAAGACCCCGTTGAAGTTAAATTTTAACTTTTGCAGTCTCATGGTTCTTCATAAAAAAACACTACTCAATAATTGTACAAGTATGTTAATGTAAAGTATGTTCTCAATGAACTATTACTTTGAGGAGAAGCATTTGTATGGTGATCAACTGAATAATGGTTATTATTGGCCAATTGTACAAGTATTATCAAGAATGATAATGTGAAGTCTGATCGTGATAAATATTATTACGTTGGGAGGAAACTTCTATCATTCTAGAAGTAGAGATGGTTCTGTCCGTTTTCCCTCTCTTTTGTGAAGAGAATGACAGAAATCTTTGTGAGTGACAACCTGATCTTTGCGAGGGAAATGAGAGTTTTGAGGGTGAACCAAGCTTCTTTTAATCGGAGACTGATTTCGCTTTGCTCTGTTCTGTTCTCTGAACAGTTCTTAGTCTTTTGTGCGCGAGCATAAAGCTCTGAAATGCATGCCATATTGCATGCCCGTAGCTTTTCATAATGGCAAAGGCCATTGTTCAAACTTCATTCGCTGCGAAGAAAAGGTTGCGTGCCTTCGTTGTTTCTTGTTTGCTCAGTTCTTTCCGGCTTGGAAATTTGCTTACAGTTCTACAGAATACGCGAGCGGCAACTGTAGTCTAGCTCATCTTGTTCCATGTTTCGCGAACGTTCTGCTGGATAATTCCACAAACTTACATAAATTTTGAAACAAAGTTAATCATTTCATTTTACTTAAGAATACAGTTCTATTAAGGATCTACTAATATATATTTTTTTAAGAGTACTATTTTGAATTGTCGGCATGCCTATCCTGCAATACAAATGAAAAGGAGGATTTCATTCATGTTTTGTTACGTTGTCCGGCAGTCCGGTCGGTTCATTGTACGATATACTGTATAGTAAATATTGCTCGGGACAAGGACAAAATAATGGAAATTCTATCTTATTTATCGCCAGAAAAGATAAGCAATGTTTACATGTATGTTGCCAATGTTTTAGCACTAAGGTCTATGGTTACTGATTTATAAAAAAAGTTTTTTCAGAAGATTTAGGGATTACTTCGTGATTAATACTAGTTTAGTAACTCTAGAAGATTTTATACGAGTTATATTATTCAGCCGAAAACTTTTGAGAATACCGTGTCGGGAATTAATATATTATGTGATTGTTAGCGTGTGGTATGTAATACTTTTTTTTGACTTTGATTGTTGTTACTGAGTTGAAAAAATTTACTGTGCTTGAAAGATTATTGAGCTTGTTGAACTGTTGTTTGGGCAGTGATTTTCACGCGTGAATAATCATATTCAATGGCCAACTCATAACTCAATAATTAGATATTATTTATTATATTTTTATTCCTTATTCATTTGTTACCATACTAGATCAATTCATTTGATTATTGTTGCAAATAGGAGAATTGCTATGAGTACCGTTATTATATTTATTGTTATTTCTATAATATTTATATTGTAATTTTTGATTATGGATGTTTCCTATTTGTCTGGTTGTCGTAGTATTTCATGAAAAATTGCGAATTTGATCAGTATGAAACTGTTTTCTTGAATGTCACTTGCGCACCTTATTTGTATGGTTTGTGAAACCTTGTACAAATAAATGATTGATTGATGATTTATTTTACGGGTAATAAACCGTGCAATGAATTTTAGCAAACAACCAGGTAGAAAATCAATGTAGTCTGCAAAGCCAATATTTGATCAATATTACAATTTAGAACCAACATCCTTTTGTATCCATCTTAAACTAATATTTTCTGTTACCACACCCTTGCAAAAATCTGTTGAATCGAGATTTTTATGAACACAAAACTTAATTGGTCAGAATTTCATCATAATACTGTAGTATTCATATAACTTGGCAGCGTGTAGAATATGGGAGGACTTGCTAGATCTGAACCCAACTGCTGCCAAGTTATATGAAAACTACAGTACATATGAATTTCTTTTCTTTTGTTAATTTCTTGCATAGTTGTGAACAGTGCACTATTTCTAACTGTCAGATCATATACAATTTCTTACACAATTTAAACAATGACTGTCGTGTTCAATACAAAAATGAAAACGCTACAAAGATTAAATTTTCACTAGGAACTGGAACAAAATACACTTTTTAATTACAGACCATACTTGAGGTTCTCATCTTATGTACCTGAAATGGGCCAGAAATATTATCTTTTTTTAAAGTTTTCCCAGGGAACCGTGTGAAAAGACCTGTTGCTTGTCTGATGAGCTATTCCAAGGCCATATGTGGACGGTTATGGTTATTCCCAGTGTACTGGTGACGCTGGTCTCATTCCATGCACTCTGTCTTGGGGATTATTGTTTTTATTTATATATGATTAGTTATTCAGTTACTTTCTTATATCGTGTTATTGCTGATATTTACTTGTAAATGATACATTTCGTAAGTATTTTATATTATTTGTCGCAGGCAAGGTTCATGTATTTCAATTTAAAATATTAATTACCGATCAAATCAATGATCTATTATTTATGGTCATTATCCCAGACATTAAAATCAATATCTTTTCAAAGGTATTCAAAGCTTTCTACTGTATTTCTCCCTGCATTAAGATTTATATTTGATCAACTGTTGAAGTGTTGTACTTTGAAAGTCTTGGAATGATGTAATGAGAGTCTCAAATTAATTCTAATTCCAAAGAAATTCAGGCTTTAAAAATTCTGAACCTGAATGATTTTGGAGTCAATAAGCATTGTAAATGGTTTTATCATCTGCAACTATAACGAAATAATGTTTAGCAATGGTAGATATTCGATTAGGGACTCTTTAGAATTTGGGTCATATGGTCAGTGGTTGACCTTTGCTGTTTGACAATGATATATATGTCCCATAGTCATACAATAGGTAATGGTATGTGACGCTTGATGAGACTTCAATAGTGCATGACTGGTCATTGAACAATACTCAGCTCACATTCCTCGGTTTTGGCGGGAGCATGAGTTGTTGTTGTTATTCAAGTTCTCGACTGTGAACCCGTAATGACAGATGGGCCGCTTGTCGTGCCTTTCAGCTTCAACCTGTGCAAAACAACTGGTACCAAGGATTTTGAGTAATTCGTGAATAAATAACTGTGGGACTTTCACTCTACCTCAATGAACTCATAATAGCTATTATGGCTATTATTATAATAGCTATTATTTTAATATATTACATATAGCTAAGGCTATATGGAATAATATTACATATAGCTATTATTTGAAAGTCTTCAATATTGTTTCTATTGTACATCAATCCTTTATGTGATTTGCAGATTGATGGAACGGTCACCACGTTTGCTGATGACACATTCCTACTGTTTTCAGGGGCAACATGGGAGATTTGCTGGAAAGAGCTGAGTTTGGTCTGCAAAATGTGGCACATTGGCTCAACAGGAACCTACTCACAATGAATTTTCAGAAAACGAACTTCCTATGTTTCTCAGCTACGCAACATGGTCAACCCAGTAAGGACAGTCTAGAAATACAACATGGCCCAGGTAGAGCACCAAGTATGATCCTCAGGAAGCAGTCACAAAAGTATCTGGGAGTGACAATTGATGCATTTCTGCGCTGGGATAAGCATATTTATTTATTTATTCAATTACAATGTGGGAGCATACGGGGAAACCCCAAAAATTGCTCCCCAACAATATTGATGGACTCTGCAAAAAACTGCGAAGAACCATCTATAAATTCAGGATGCTGAGACCAGGAATGTATGTATGCGGATGGTTTATTGTTCCATTGTGCAGTCACTGCTCATGTATGGAATTGTCGAATGGGGTGGAGCCTGTACTGTACATATCAACCCCCTAAAAACAGTGCAAAAGCTTATAATAAAGATCATCACAAAGAAGCCAACCCGCTACCCCTCTGAGCTTCTGTTTAGTGATTTCAAAGTATTGGATCCCAGACAGCTGTATGCAAAGGAAGTGGGATCTAGGTTGCACAAAGACAAATCTGCCTTCCAGAATAGGAATCACCACCACAACACCAGATACAGGCATCTCCTCATATCAAACAGGGCAAAAAAGGCTCTCTATCAAAGACACTACAACCATCTAGCACCAAAAATCTACAACTTAATTACTGAAAACATTAAAGCAATAGGACATATCAAAAAATTCAAGCAACAGCTTCATAACTGGCTAATAAATATTGACAGACAGCATATAGAGAGGAATTTTTCATACAATTATTATGATGGAAACTTGTAGTTTTGAAAACTTACCAATCCTTAATCCTATATCCTATTTTTAACTAAACCTCCTTTTTCCTCTACTAACACCTACTCTAGAACATGGCATGCCATAGTGGGGTAGGATGATTTCCAAAATATATGTTTTATCTATTATATGTACCTTATAACCTGAATTGAACCACTTGGTTAAAATTCTTTGTATTGTATATTGAAAAATGGAAATAAAATTATTATTTATTTATTATAATAGGACATCAACAGTTTGATGAGAATCTATTATATCAATCCAGATTCGTTTTAATCGTTGAAAGGAATTAAAATATTTATGGAAAATGTTTTTTATTGATATTAGAAAAAACAATTTAACATGAAAATAGAAATTGTGCGTGATGACTGGTAAATAATGATGATTCAAAGAAGCCGTTCAGAAATGGGAATCGAGCCCATGACTAGAAGTAGCAAGTCAGAGATAAGCGCCATGAACGATTACATTACTGTGGGTATAACTCGATTTTATTTAGAAGTATACATATTTTCGGATTAAATCTTTAATAAAATTGAGTTTGGAACTTATCAAAAACTGAAGGTCTACCATGTTCCCCATAACGTGACACGAACGGCGAAGTGGAGCTACTCTTGAGGGTTTCTTCACCAATAGAACCCGTACGCTTATAATCATTACTGATAATTTTTCCTTTGATAAGAATTCTGTCAAAAATATGAATCTTAAAAAAGTGGAATTATTCGTTTTTTCAAGTACATGAGTAGTACATTCTGATTCCAGAATGTACTTGCTGGAAAATGTCAGACGTTTGAGGAAGTGAGTACAAATAGAATTGTATCAGCTCTAAAAAGACATAAGGTGCACTGACTTGATTTAAAATGATGCCATAAATCCCAACAGCAGTATTAGCGACTACTCGCTAGTTGACTTGTGTTGATAAATTGATCAGTAATATTTTTATTGCATGAAAAAGATCTGGTTTTTATTCCAATTATTAACAGTGTCATCAATCACATCACATCATCAGTCATCTATTATACCAAAAAATTACTACAATAAAATATTACCGACAGTGATTTCAACAAAAATACTAAGCCACAAAAATGTTCAGAGGAATTGAATAGCAGAAATTCTAATTCAAATTTTAACAACATTGTGGTGTCCAGTGAAAACGCAGAGCAGTGATTGAGTGAAACCTAGCTTTTTTTTTTTTTTTTTTTTTGAGGATGAAGCCCACATAGGTCTGAGACCTGTGCGTGGGTAATGAGTTGGATGATGGTGATTGATGAGTTGGACCTACAGTTTTAGGTGGGTTCCGAACCACCGGGAAGTGATTTTACAGCAGAGAACAGTGTCTTTTTTGCTGGCCAATCTAATCGGTCACCGTTACGAACGGGACCTACGAGAACGCAGCTTATCCCTCTGATTGAACAGATACCAGCTACGGCTCGCGGCTATCACTACCCGTAAGGGTCTCCCCACCACGAAAAGCCATACGAATTTACTTTACCTAGCTTTTAGTGCAGTTAAATAGGAGTAAATAATAATTATCATTGGTAGTAAGAGATTCTAATGAGAGTCTCACTGTATTATTTTAAGATACTAAGTTAGTATAGAACAAATTTGCTCATTAGTCTCAAGACTAGATAGCCTAGCAATAGTATTTGCAGAAAAAATTTTTTTTCAACAAAAACTAGATACTGATTCCAGAATGTACTTCTTGGAAAATGTCAGAAGTTTGAGGAAGTGAGTGCAAATAGCATTGTATCAGCTCTAAAAAGACAAAAGGTACACTGACTTGTTTTAAAATGATGCCATAAATCCCAACAGCAGTATTAGCGACTCAGGCTGCCAAAGTCTCAGATGAATCAGAAATGGCAAATTCATCGAGTAAGCCCACTGATAGGAAACGATTGACACTTAATGTGAGGAAATAAGCTCAAACTAATGAAGAGAAAGTAGAATGAACAAGTTTCTTAGCGCATAAAGAGCAAGAAAGCAGGCTGTTACGCACTTAGGGGACTGGGAGCAATCACTCTCACAGTTTCTTGAAGGCGTATTGTTCAGCAGAAGATGTACCAAATAGAGTCTCGAGAGATTCCTAATGGAACTTCCCAAATTGGTTTGCATTATTCATCTTTCAGATAGAATTGTAAGCTGCATCAAGGATCCAAATGCGGATTAGAGAAGACAGTCATGTGACTGATAAAAAGATTTAGGCGCTACATCAGCGATTCCATTGGGAAATAATGGAAGCGATAAAATTCCTATACAAGTCGTTAGTTTGATTGGATTGGGATGTTGTTTTCAAATTATCATTTATCAGAATCATTAGAGAGAATATCGTGTTGATACCATTCAAAACACTCGGAGAAACAAGCTCTACCATGTTCTTAATTACTTAAAGGCTCATGTAAGTTGATTCCTAAGATGAAATTTTTTTGAATCAAACGTTTATTTAACCCTCAAAAGCTAATCTATCGTAAAAATTACGAGCGCATTTTGTTATTGCTGGGCTACTTCCCCTTGTCTGGGTTAATTGACTCGCCCAACCAGTTCTGTGCCTTATCGACGTATGCCTACCGATTAGTCATCGTTGTGCTATCCTGTGACTTGTAATTTCAGCTCAGCTCAAAGTCACTCGTAAATATTTCGTTAGCTTAGATTTGACATTAGGTTTTTTCAAATAGCATAAGACTAAACGATGGCCTTTGTATGTATTTTATGGCATCCTGAACATTATATTAGTTAATGCATACGTAATTTATGTTTCAAATCCGGTGAAAACGGGACAAAAACCTCTTTCAAGAAGAAAATTTTTGATGAAAATTCACCACAGCCCTATTTGCCCTGGCTTCAAGAGCGTCGCCAACACCCAACTTTGATCTGGAAACTCAGGGAATCTATTTCAAATATCTTGAAAGTTCCAGTGCCAAGTAGGACCCAAGTCCTTCCTTCAAAACACACCACAAACCATTTGTTTGATTTGCCCATCAAGAAAAGGAAGGATGACCATAGTATACTGCTACCGGCTACCGCTGCAGTTGTATATGTTCAAACAAATCTGTGCAGAGCATCGCGGAAAGTGCTATGTTAACTGTGTACAAAACTTGTCGAAACAAATCATTCCAATTTCACACAAACATGTTTGCATTGATATAGTTAACCCAATTGTGTTCATTAACATTTTAATTTGTAGCAAAAAAAACATTTTTTAATTTATTTTTCTTCAAAGTCGTAAATTTTACGATAGTTTAGCTTTAATGTTATTTTTGGATAGATTAGCTTTCTAGGGTTAAGGATTAACCAGCTATTCGTCACAAACATCCAAGAGAATTCCAAATTTTCTCACAATATAAAATATTTATATTACTCATCTGTCCCGTACGTCCAAACCCTTTATTTAATAGAGTGCTCTCATAGATTCTGAGTTTTATTAAACGAGAGAAGACTTGTGCTAAATTGAACTCTACATTCTTGAAGCGAGAGCGGAAATTGCTCTTAAATAAAACTTTATCACAATATACGTCTGCATTTGGTATTCAGACGAGTGGTAAATTATATCCCAGTGTTGGGTGGTTCCGGTGTAGGCTTTCAATTACAAAAATTCTCATTGAACCACAAAAATATTGACATGATACTGACTATTCGACGGTACAAGAGGTTATCCGTTCGAACATGAATTCAATGTGACATAAATTTTCTAGAACTATCAAAACGATTGAGAAAGCTGAAGATCGTCGAAGAAATGCGGTATGGAAGAAATGATTCTAAACCCTGAAAATCTTTTTCTGTATTTAGGACTTGAAGGAAAAACATTTTTCAAAATTTATTGTCATTCATATTGCAATAACTGATAAGTAAACTGACTCCAAACTGAAGAACTGCTATCTATATTATTGAGTGGATTATTATTTCTTATAATTGCAGTTTATGTATTGAGATAATAGAGTTGAACGGTTGAGTGATACTTTCAAGTCTGTCAGCATTATTCAGAGGAAGAACTTTTCACAGTCGGTATCATTCATTATTCAGCTTGGTATTGTAACTTGATATTGCAGAGAAGTGAATTGTCTAGCGGGTGGCCTACACGACGCTACCCTTCAGGTTAAGTGGTTGACCGCCCAATTAGAGTCATCCATGTAGATTAGATGTAGATGTAGAATTGAGTGGAGATAATACTCTGTTATCAGGCTTTCTGGAGCCATTTAAATAACTCATAGACCACAGCACTTAAGACAGTTATCGAAGCTCGGAGAATTCCAAGAAACCATTCAGAAAGTTTGTATTAAGAATATTTCACTGAATGGGGAAAAACTCTGTAAGCCGTTCAAGGAAACCCTCGCCTCCCAAAACAGGAAGCAGAACTCAAACGCAGAGCTAGAAGCTGAATTTTCACAGAAATTGTCAAGATTGTTCTATTTTCCCAATAATTAGCTGAGAGCGTTAAACTTTCAAAAAGTTTGTCTCTGTAAAGACCGACTGAAATGCGGGTTGTTTGTGTCGAAAGTTAGAATCCAATCATCCGATCAACGCAATCGACAACTTGAGAGTTTACTCAGTAATTTATGTGTGAACCACAAGGTCCATTTACTGCTGTGGTGTAATAAACGCTCTTGAGTCAAAATCTGTCAATCGTTTATTCAACTTTTTCCTTAATCAAGGGTTTAATGATTGTGTGGTTATTCTTTTATTATTATTATAATTTAGAATCTAAGGAAGGTTGACATTTTCCATTCAATTTCATAACTCGCTATTTATAACATAATGTTATAAGAATAATGAAATATTTTCAACTCATTGAACTACTTATCGCTGAATCGAAATAACTAAATTAATAGATATGTCAAGGTTTTTGATAGAATGGTTCGAGGAGTATTGTTTCGAAACACTTCCTTTTTTCAATATTGAGTTGTTCAATCAGTAATTTACCAGGCATGGTATCATAAAATGAAAAGGCGATATAAGAGCATCGCGAATCGTTGAACAAGTGGAGAGTTAAGCATTCTTTTTTTCGTTTCAACTCTAAACTCAAATATCTTAATAGAGAATTGGTAATTCGTTGATTGATTATTGGGTTGAACATGCAGTTTCAGATGGAAACCATCAACTATTCTAGTGCTTTTAACAGTCGTTAGTGAAGTTTTTCAATTGAAAATTTCTATTTAATGATGAACTTTTGCTCGTGAATGACGGATTGTATTTATTTGATCCTGAGGCTGTTGGTTTGATTGATCTTGTTACTTGACCTTGATTGACCAGGTTCCACTGACCTTGGTTTGGTGACGACTGACGGGTGCCGAGCACCGAAGCTAGCCTCGGCCGATCCTCATCGAGTGTCAACTCTGATTGGGCGCGAAAAACGCCGAAAAGATCTGCCACACATGCTAGCCGAACTTTGCCGGCCCGCGTGATCTTCGACTCCAGGCCAATCACTGTTACCCATCGGCCGTCCGCCTCTGCCCACCGTCTTTCGAATGTTGGTCGAACCTGCACAATGAAAAAATAACTTGTATGAGATGAGGTAAGGCTCGAGACACAAGAGAACAATTAAACTCGTATTCATGAGATGAAGGCTATTTCTACAATAATAAAAATAACAAAATTGCGTCATTAGAATAATAGTAATAACAGAGTATTTTAATTGAATTGATAAATGAAAATAATTCGTTGAATTAATTCATGACAAATCAATCGAATAAAGTAAACGAAATTGTATGAAGATTTTATATCAATTTATACATGATCTTATAAATTATAAAGTGAAAATAAAGATTAAAATGGCGGTGAAGATAGCTGAGAAATTAAGCGCTGTAATTGGCGCACTTTTGTGATGCCAGTAGACGTTCAAGTTACTGGAGGCAGGTTACATACACATGCTAGTCTATACTTTCTTGTGTTTAGTCTATGGCGGTTGTAAGATCATATGATTGATATACTGCTAGATGCGTAACACTCAAGGTTATGTAATAGTGAAGCCATTTTTTTCTGGCGGGAAGAGGCCAAATCGGGCAAAAGAGCCAAGCTAACACAGGATCTTATGGGAAAACATCAATTTTCATTTAGAGATCTAGAGGCACGGCTGGAGGCCTGCTGAATCAGTTTAATCATGATTTAATAACCTGATTCAGTACGCCTGCTCTACAAGATAGCCTATTTTTGTAATTTTATTCAAAATTTGTAAAAGCTGGACTTTGATGTTTGCGTTATTGAAAATATATTTGTAACTACGAATTTTCTCACAGAATAAAAATCACTTAATCAAAATCAGCGAATCAAAGACCAGAAATAAAATAGCTCTAGAATTATTTCTTCATCAGAGATTAAAAGAATAAGCTTATGAAATTTTAGAAGCCATATTGAAAATATCTCGTGCAGAGAGCGTTGTTTGAGGTGCCAGAGTTTAGATTCAGTACCTCAAAGTACATAGGAATACGCTGAGAAAAACTACTGTGGTTTTCTTGCAATCACATACTTATGATACTGCTTATGCAGTGCTCTGAATTTGAAGTTGGCTTGTGCCAGATACTGTCTGGAATGCCAAATTATTACTAATACTGTATTATATAATATAATAATATAATTATTACTATATAAATTATTGAAATCTATCAAGAGAGCTGCGAGAAATCTCCAAATGAAAATTGATGTTTTCACATAAGATCTTCTTGGCTATCTTGCCAGATTTGGCCTTTTCCCGCCAAAAAGGAAATGCCTTGAGGGTTAGACTACCATGTGTATGTAACCTGCCTCCAGCAACTTGACCGTCTACTGGTATTACTGGGAAGATTCGCCATACTGAAACAAGAGCATAGCTGGGCATTCACGTTCCGATTTGAAGTACGACTTAGTAGGACTGCTAGTTGGATAGTCGACTCCACTCATGCTCCGACTTGCTATCCTACTAGCGATCCAACTTCAGTCCTAGTCTGTTTTCATAACTGTGAACATCACTCTCGAGCCGAAAAACGCAATCGAAGTTGTCCAAAGTTACCCGCAGGTCAAGCACTGACTGAGATAAGTTGGACGACTTTGATTTGACTCCCCCACACAAGCTCCAACTCGGAAGTCGGACCTTTCTGTCGTCCCTCTAGATGTTCCGACTCGTCCATCTACACTTCCAACTATCCAACAAGCCCATTCATGTTCCGATATCGGATCCAACTTTAGAGATTGGAACACAAGTCGTACTGCAAATCGGAACGTGAATGCCCAGCTCAAGAGCCACCGATGAAACATTTTTTTTATAAAACATTGCTATAAAAATGAAGAGATTTTTTCAAGAATGTAAAGTAATCGTGGAAATGGATGATCAAGTTACTATTGAAGCTCAAATTATTGATAAGTAGGATTTAAATTATCAATAAAATGGTTCTATGCTCCAATAAGTTATTGATTCTATGATTCAATGGGTGACAAAGTATCGACTGAGTATGGCTTTAATAGGCTCACCAAAGTATCTTGCAACTGAGTCCTCCAGCTTCAGCTAGCAAGTAAATTAGTTCAATCAGGTTCAATCGAACAGCTTGATGTTTTCTTGGCAATGACTAACAACAACCTCATCTGTATTGTTCTTGTTCAGTTCTTAACAACGATCTCATGAAAAATCAATGTGCTCCTCTCTACAAAACTTAAGGGTAGTCCATACCTATAGGGTAGATAATTGAGTATGTGCTCCTCTCTTCAAAATCAAACAATGATCTCATAACCTTCAATATGCTCTTCACTTCCAAATTGAACGGTAGCCTATAAACTACGTAACTGAGTGTAGAACCTTCTCTCTTCAAAAGTAAATATTGGCCATCGAAACTAGGTTGTCAGAGTTCGTCAGGAAATAATGTGGACTCTTACAGTTGATGAGGTATGAAACATAATGCAATGCATGCTGTGAGGATGAGGATGATCCTTGTGATGAAGTAGACCCACATCATGCTGTAAAATATCACTGGAAAAGGTTGTGAGTCGATCCTTACCCTCAGCCAGCGTTCCACATGAGCTCATGTGAAATGCTGTAAGCAAGAATGATCGATTGCCTTTGAGACGTGTAAGCTATTTACACTTTTTCATGACGTCAGGCATGGATAAAGTTGAGCTTGGAACGACCCAAATATTGCCGGTTGATAGAGTGGAATGATCTTTCCAAGCCTACATCATTTATCTCTGGTGTATAATATAGCTGCCAAGTCTGAGAAACATACTCGAAGGACATTTTGGGTGTTCGATAATTCTTGGAGTCCATCAGCTCTAAGACCTCTTTCTATTAAATGAAAATAATTATGGAAGATTCGATTATCGAATTTAATGAGTCCACTCATTTATAAATCCACTTTCTTTTCTCAATGGGAACTTGAAGGATTTGAAGTCACTCTTGAAATGAGGAATCCTGAAGGTCTAATTTCAAATACAGGTTTCAATCATTGAATTCAAGCTATCGAGTCTTCTATATATGTGGACTAGGAATCAAATTGAATTTTATCTTAATGGGAGAGGTATTGTTGTAGAGTTTCCTACCAATATAGGTTTTTGTTTGAATAAGCTACTATTGTGACTCACCAAGTGATAATCTCCTCGGCTCCTTTTATTATGATCGTGTACGTCAAGAATCGTGTACACCAATCACACAAGAGGATTTTCAAGACACCCTTCAGTTAAGAAAGCCTCAAGATAGGGTTATAAAATTCAATAAGGGTCCAAGGAAAGAAATGAATGTATATGAGCTTAATAATGGAAAAATTTCAGAAAGGATTGAAATCAATTTTTTAGAATTTTGAACAACATTGGTTCATTTTCCTCTTGAAAAGCAGTGTTGATGTAATCTTGAAAGCATCTTGAGGCGTGTAGAATAAATTAACTTGAGATGTAGTATTGGAGAAATACACAAGTAAAACTCGGAAGTGACTTCTTTTGATGAAGAATAACAATATTGATTTCGAACTTCATCGTGCCTCACTCACTCATTTAGCCCACAATTACGCTTCACTACAATGCGTTATGCAAAGAAATCGGGAATCTCAAGTCTCCAAACTGAGGTGAAAATGGGAAATTTCCTTTCAGTCAGTGGGGCACAGTAATAAAATAAAGTCGGTGGAAACTTTGCGCTTACCAACACTAAGTGGGTAATTTATAACTTAGAGGAATGCCGTGGAGAAACAAGTCTGCTCACGGCTTTTCTAATTTTGAGTTATGAATGGGAAACTTTTAATTCACCTTTTCTTCTAAATCTTGAAAAATGCTTTTCGACTGTGGCTGGCTTTTGGTTGTCCCCCTTCTGCGTGATTTGATCATGAGTTATTCTCCTTCAGGACGTTTTTCCTTGGCGGGATTAGGACAAAACGCACAATTCAACTTTCACACTATTTCAAGGCGATGAAGCTTTGCGTTGCAATTTTAATGACTTTAATTGCTCGAAGAATTTATCTTTATTATAGGCTACTTTCAAAATGATCTTGTTTTCCTTGATTACCGCATTAGATTAATAATTACTCCATGAAATGTTATTTTTCATCTATCAAATGTCAGGTCATATCTATTCATTTATATTCTGGCGGGTTTTCCACTAAGGATGTCATGATTATAATCACCCTTTATAACTTTCACTGAAGCAGTACGCGCATAGAGCGTTCGACAAGCGTCACAAGCGTCCAGCGTGATGGATAAAATTACTGTTATTGGCTGTTTCTTCTCAGTGAATAACATTTATCAAATAACAGCTATTTATGCAAGTCACTTCACGCCTGTTACGCTTGGCGAACCTCACACTGGCCAAAAATTAAATAGCTATATTTTTCAACTCAATAACTTTATGACTTGCTTTCTGTAAACTTAGAAAATAGTTATCTCTTCAACTTTCTTTACTCATTATAGGCTTGCTGTGAAAATATGGAATGCATGCATCTCTAAAATGAAAATTCAGCAAATTTAAATACAATAATAAGTTACATGTTCTACAAAGCCTATCTTCGACTGTGATAAGTAATGGGTGAATGTAGAGACTATCTCTGTAGTCTGTAGACTATCTCTGTAGATTGACTACTCTGTAGTCTACTTTCACAGTAGTAGTATACCTCTACAAGGTCTTGAAAGAGATAACATCAAACTATTTTTACGTAACGTATGACACTCCAGTACAAAAGGGTTTCTGAGGGTCTTGCCCTAGAAAATATTAGAAAATAGCACCTCTAAGACCGCATATCTCTGAACATAAATTCTTTAATTTTGATGCACATTAAAAGTATTGTGAATCAATGAATGAGTAGCCTATGATAAATTCTATCTTGTGCTTGAGAGCTTAAGTCATCGCCAAAAAGGGGAGAGTTTGGATCCTGGGAACCTCCTTAAATACGCCCGTGCTTGACACACATTCCTAATTTCATTATTTCATTTCACCAACTCCAACTTGCATACACTATTTAATAGTCTTGTATGAACCCTGAGCCCATACTTCAAAGTATTAAGGAGGTGTCATCTCACAATAATGACGTTATACCGTAGGCTATATGACTGTATCATAAAAATTTGTATAGAAGAAGAAATTTGTGAAATAACCTATATAAACCCTATCTAAATTCGAATTTTGAGCGTTCCCGGACATGAATCCTTACACTTTAGCCCAAATATTGAATTCATAACGGAATCAAAGTGAATTATATCTAGTGCTTGTGTTCCCGGACCCGTAGAACTCCGTATGACGATGACATGGTACACTCAGAATCATGAAAGTTTCTATTGCGTATCTTCGTCATGAATTTGTTGTACAGCTTTGTGAAGTTGAGACTTTAAAACCTTCCTAAGTGTTTTCCACATAGACATAATATGCGTTATATTTCAGTTTCACATTGACTGGTGTTTAGAAATTGTCACCCGCTACACATTGTGAGTATAAAAGTAATATCTTCAAAGTGAAATGTTTCCAGTGGCCCTTGTCAGGACCAGTAAGAGAAAAACGTAATGCGTTATATCTCTTCGCCATTTGTCACACACCGTTCATAGAACCGAAGGTAAGACCCATTCTACAGCTCATGCCTGAAACATTCCATTTTTATGAAACATGTAACCATAAAGACCTCATTTCAAGCGTTTCTCTGAGTAATAATTGTATAATGTTCAAGTTATAGATTTATTTCTTACTATTCATGTTTTAGTTTTTAACAATAAATGTAGCTAAAATATTATAATATTATGTTTTATATTACTTAGATAAAATTAAGGCAATAGCCTAATCCTTACACGAAAAAATAAAAAGAAGATTCCGTTTTGGTCTTTCAAGAGGCTATAATGATTTTCTTTAGTTTGGCGAGTACATTATTCCTCGCAGTGATTCCTAGGTAATTAGCAACAATCTCCTCAACCATCTAAGAATTCCCAAAATTTTTCTCGATTCTGTGGCGAAATATCAGACCTCGCTCATCCACCGTGAATGTTTGTAGCGGAGGCGTTTAGTCTGGTTGAATAATAACAACACTCCTCCCAGTTTCGACTCAAATATTTAAGATAATTTGTGTGGTGGAGTCAGATATCTCCAACTGGACTATTAAAGCGGGAAGCTATCATTATTTCTGTGTTGTGAACAGCGGGAAAGAATTTGAGGGGTAATAGTACTGGTTAGCTGTTTTTTTTTTTTTAGGGAAGGGGTAAGTGTTGTAGTGGGTGGGAGAGGAAATCGAGCGGCTCTTGCTAAACTCGCGGGACGGTAGATAATCGGCCCTGAGCGCCATTTTGCAAATGAACTTTTTAATAAAGCGGGCATACTTCCCCCCACCCATCCCGTTCAACATTCCATCCCTGTGCAAAGCGGACCAGCTACGAGCAGAAAAGTCTGGTTTGGCTCTCTTTTCAGCTGTAATTCTCTCATCAAGTTTAGCGTGCAAACGCGTGCGTGTGAGTCTCATCGTATGTGTTTCAATTTCCTTGTCTGTCGGCCAATATTATAACCCTGAAAACTTTATACTCATTTCTCCTCTCACACCATCTCCATGACTGCCTATCTCAGGACTTTGTACTCAATAATATCATTGAGCTTCCTTTACATAATATTATGTCGTTTTCAAAAATGAATATTATGCACGGTTATGTGATAGCATCTGTTCACTTAATTTGAGGAGAAAAAGCTGCTTTATTGAAATACATTTGATTCCTAATTTATCGGGTACCGATCATTTTTTTTTTTTTGCTCAACCGACATTTATTTAATAACTACAAAAAAAACGCTCGGTTCTGAAACTAGAAAACATGAAAATTTTCCTGACACTGGAATACACCAACCTACCGCAATTTTTCAAGTAATTTTGTCTTGTTAAAAGAGTTGACAAAATTATTATACATTGTATAATAAAGTAGAGTGTCAAGTTTGGGATATACCGGGGTTTAGTAAATTATTGAGACTTTTGTACTCATGATAAATAGAAAGCCGAGTATACAGGCAAATATCAATAGAAATTCTGAAACTTTAATCTTCAATGGTATCTGCTTTTATTAGATTTTGTGATGTCCATTCGAGCCTGAAATAACAATACGATAATAGCTATGAGTTCACCTTTTTGAGAGAATTATAAAATCAATAACCATGATATAATTAAAAAAAGCAATCGCATCTTGATAAAAAAAATTTAGTGAGGTCTCATTCTATTATTTTTATTTTTGTTATCAGCTCTCTATCATTGTCTGATTTTCAAGATAAGCTGATAATTCTATTCACATACAAAGTTATTGGATCTCTCATAATGACACCATGATATCACACTTTTAATGTCTTTGTTCCAAACTATTAAACATCCTTGGATGTTGTAATAATCACAATAAAAAATTGAAAGTCATACATGAGTGATGATTAGAGAACGAATGAGAAAAGTTAGAAGAGAAAAGTGAAAAGTGAAGAAAGAAGTGAAGAGAATTGATGCTGTAAGCTTGTTGAAGGAGACTGAGAAATGATGATCGTTAAAGTAATGAAAATAATTGGAATACTGATGATTATAGCAGAAGAATAATTGAGAGCATAGAATGCAAGAGAGGAAAATTAAATTTAAAAATAATGGCAAGCCGCTTAGCGCAGTTAGTTGGGGCATAGCAACTTCAGTTTGCTGTCGTTTAAGCGGTCGTGGGTTCGAGTCCCGCTCAACCGTCAGGCATTTTTGTGTATTCATTCACCTCATTACCCCCGCAGAAGTCTCGGACTCATCATCAGCAATGAAAAAAAAATGAGAGCGAGGACTCAAACGTAAGGAAGGTGTGAAAGAACAACCTAACAGATAAAGGTAGGCTAACCTAAATATTCAATTGAATCTATTATTTTCCCCAATTAACAGTCATCAATGTTGCAAAAAATCAACGGAGATTCCAGTAGAACAACTCAATAATAATGATAAATATTAACAAACTATTGGTATGTCACTGTTAGCCATTCATCTAGCTGTCAATATTTTTTATAACACACGCGTTGTACTGTAAAAGACGTATGACCTGGATGGCCATAGGCCCATACATCATGGCGATTGTTCCAACTTGGATATTTTGAACAAAACACTAAGAACTTTCTCAATGATGGAATTTCCAAATCCTCAAGCCTGCTACAGTATTCTGCAAGCTCCATCAGAAAATACATCTGTTGTTTATATTAATTTATAAAACAGTCTCATGCCACATCAGACTCAACACAAAAGGCCAGCCTCTGCTGGATAAACTTCACCGAAAGGAGATTTTGAACGTTTCTGGCTTTGTTATATATGATGAAGCCTCGTCCACTGGGCTATGACTACAATAGCCGTTTTACAAACTTCACTGAAACATATGATGGAAAATGAACCAGCATTTATAGAAGTTTATAATATATTCTACGGACTTTATTTAGAGAGAGAACTATTCATGTCCCCTGTAGATTAATTTTGAACTTCTCTGAGTTGAAAGAGGAATGCAAAATTATAAATTTGATTTCAAACATACATGACAATAAGATTTTTTGTGCCATTGGTTTCATGTTTGAGAAATCGAAATGAGAGTAATGTGTATTGTTATGGACACGGAAAGAAGGAACAGTGATTTTCAGCGTTATTTGCCTGTGTCAATATTGATTTCTGGAAGCAATTAATTACTCATCTCCTGTACTCTCCTCGCCTTGAACTTTATCTGTGACACCTTTAGAATATTTACTTAGAACTCTATGAAGTGTTCTAATCTCGGCAATTAAAGTAGCCTGGAAGAATGGAGAATATTCTATCTGCTATCTTAGAATTCGATAGAACAGCATAGAAACCTCTCCGTCTTTCTGGATTATGATAACTTATTTAGAGCGAACGCTCTAATATCAGTTTTATTTATTGCTTGAACTTCGTTGACATAACAAGTGACAGTCTTCAGTGAGATCTCATTCAGACCATGTTAAACAAACGTTTGTTGTTAAGTGATAATCGTAGTATATTCTGACTATATTAGTGAGACTTCTTCTACACTTTATACGAGTGGACTCTACTCTTAGCTATTATTGTATTACGGACTTGTGCTACGTAAGTTTTATTGTTCTTTTTAGACATTTCTTCTTGAATTATTGGACAGTTTATTGAACAGTTATGATTTAATATTAGATCGGTCTTTTAACATTTAATGATTGATTTTTGTACATTAATATAGCAAACTCTGTATTATCTTAACATTATTGATTTATCTGCTTTTGATAACATTATTCTGTGAGATATAACTGATTAGTTTGTGTTGTGAATAATTTGTGTAAATAAAGTGCGAGTGTTAAATTTAAGTGTTGCCAGCGTTATTTTAAAGATAGTACCCGTAACAGTATGTTAGTATAAGTAGTATAATCATTATAATACCTAGTAGCCTACTATCATTTGGTTTAATTCCTTCAATGAATACTCGTAATCGTGATTAATATATGAAATTAAAGATTAATATTGTTATCCTCTACTTTTTATACACTCTACCATTTGTTGTTCATACCCACATAGCTTTACAACATAGTTATTTTTCTTTTTTATGACCATCTTCAAAAATTTCTTCAAATTCTGCAGAGTACTGAGAAAAGAAAGTTTGCCTTCGTAGAGCTCTAGATGACTTTCTTTTATATGCTAGTCAGTAAAGATATTACGAAGATTTTTACCAACCTTTTGGCCATTGAGTGTCATTGACATGTTAGCTGGTGGATTATGAGCGGGGGACGTGCAGTTTGCTCTCAAAGTGTCTCCCACAGCATAACGCTCCTTCTCCACGCTCAGCTCTGGTTCTCCCTCCAGTTTTTCTGCAAATGGACATTTTTAATAAGAATTTGCTTCTTAAAAATATAAAGAATTAATCCATGTGGAATCATCCATGCAGGGACCATAATTTTAATAAATTCAATAATGGTATGAAGCAATGATGCAGTTCAAGTACAAAAGATGGGCAATATTATTCGATAGTTGTCTGTGTAGATCCAACATAACATATTGACCGATCCAAATTTGATATAATATGCTACTAATGACGATTTATTAATTGGGAAGTGATAGTCATGAGCCATAGCAGGTTTAATCAGATAGAGAAAAGCTGCGTTCTTCTGGGTGCTCTTTGTAAGGGTGACCGAGCAGCGGATCGTCAAGAATCACCAACTTCAACGTACGAATTGTCGATACTAGATAGTAAGTGAGGTATAGACGGTTTCCCAAACGACTTTTTACCACAACTTGCTCCCCTTCAGTCAATTCAATTCAAAATATTCAAATAAGTTGATTTGCCTTAAGCACATGCCATACAAATTAGTTGCTTTCTCTTATGTACCGATATCATGCACAATAAATCAATAATCAGTTTTTACACAATAATACCATGAAATATCAAATTACACGACAATGAAAATAAGAATCTAGCATCATAATGATGACCGCGAGCCGTGGCAGGTATCTGTTCAATCAGATAGAGTTAAGCTGCGTTCTCGTAGGTCCTGTTTGTAACGGTGACCGATTAAATTGGCCAGCAAAAAAGACACTGTTCTCTGCTGTAAAATCACTTCCCGGTGGTTCGGAACCCACCTAAACTGTAGGCTCAACTCATCAATTACCATCATCCAAATCATTATTCACGCACAGATCTCGGACCTATGTGGGTTTCATCCTCAAAAAAAAAAGAAAAAAAAATAAGTCGTGTCGATGATTCAAAAGCCGAAAATCCGGAGCATCGAAAATTTGGATCGGCTTTGCTGTGAGCTGTGAGGGGGTGAAAGGTAGTGGGAGGCCGTCAGTTGATAACGTTTATGTTCATTCACGATACTGTACTTGATTAAAATATTCTGTGTACTGTATTTTAAAACTTTCTAGTCACTAATTTGTGATACAATAGACTCATGAACACTACAGTATGAACGTACATGCATTACATACATATTCATGAACTGTATAATATAATAATTATTTAAAACACATATTTGAATCCGGAAAACTCGATAATCTGGATGGGCCCCGGTCCCGATCAAACCGGATCAGCAACGCTCTACTGTATCAGCATTGCAGTGAAAACTCTGTTAACCGTCACCTGTGGGACCGGGGCCGTGACTTGTAAATGAATAGACGGATAATAGAAATGCCATCATATATGTGCAAGGTACAGTCTCTAAATCTAAAACGGTTTGGGGAAAACTGGGGGAAATAACACAGTGTACAAAAGGATAGTTCAATTTATATGAACATATTAATGTAATATGCTACAATTTTAGAGTATGAGACTCTGTCTATAATATGCCATAATGCTTTCAATTTACGATTGATTCAATTCAATTCTAAAATAAAAAACTTAGTCTACCTTCATCAACATTTGAATGAGTTTTTGCTTCACCAGCAGTGATAAGTATTGCTCACTGTATATTTCTTTACTAATTGCTCGTATTACTTATTTTCATGTGTATTTATGCATTTTTGGTGTCGAGATTTTCAGCCGTAGAGATAATACTTATATTGTTAGTCTGATATAGTTGTTTATTGAACGAGCGAAGCGAGTTCTTCCTTTTGACTTCCTTTCGAGGCTCAAGGCGTTGTGTGTTTGTATGTTCCACGATAACTTTCGAACGCCTTTATCAATCATCTTCAAATTAGAACCCAGATTCTTGGTATCTTTATACAGGTCAAATTCGTTTGCCAATGAAATTGACCCACTCCTTCATCCTTTTTGAGGCGAAACAAAAGGATAGGTTCTCACCCCTTCATTAATATATCTATATATTACTATATTTAAGAAAATAGTTGTTTTTACCATATGGAATTCGCAATAGATTTCAAAATATATTTTCAGCTATCATCAGCTGTAGGTGAATAAATGCAATCAGGCTTTTTATAGGATCTCTATAAGCTGATATACTAATTTTATTGCCCTGATATATAGGTATGAGTACGGTAGGTATTTTTTGTGGAAAATAAATGTGTCTATCAGAGCAACAATGAAATTGAACTTCAAGTGATAGATGTATTGTAAATTTTATCTAAATCATTATTTTCAAAGCAGCCGTTTTTCATTACCACCTTCCCCTAGTATAAGATGCCAAATGAGTTTCCCTTTCCAAAATTAATTGTTTGCAAGCGAGTTCTCCAGCCCGTTGGGCTCACTAGTTTATTTTTTATTCATGAATAAATTAAAGTACAGCTAGAGACAGAACAGAGAGGTTGAAATTATCAACATATATATAGTTATGTTAGAGGAAACAAGATGGATCTTCAACATCATATCAATTATATCTTTGAAGTCAAGCTTCAGTGTAATGTCACTCTGCGTACATAACAGCATTAAGCTGATCAGCTTGTCGTCTTTTATTGTAGAACAATTTTCAGATTTTATTCTTTTCAAGGCCGAAAATCTGTGCAATTTGTGACTGGCGATGTTAAGTAAATTCGAATTGCTACCACCAAGTTTGGGAATGTACCTACTTTCTAAGTTGTGCTGTTTTATGTATTCGTAGCACTCCCTAATTTTTGTGATGTTTCAGCTTCCATATAAAATTTAAAATGTAGTCACTCTTGCACAAAGTCTTTTTTTCTGAATCATTATTTCCAAAACAGCCGTTTTTTGTTACCACCTTCCCCTACGATAAGCTTCCCAAATGAGTTTCCCTTTCCAAAATTAGTTGTTTGCAAGCAAGTTCTCCAGCCCGTTGGGCTCACTTGTTTATTGAAAAGATTGTATTTATAAGTCTTGCTGTCTTTGAAAATGATCACATGTTAACGCTAGGGTAGAATAATAGAGTTCTTTATTGACAGCAAATACGAGTAAATCAAAGGGGGTAGGCATTGAAATACAGCTAAGATAAGCTATAATTTCAGAAGATGATAAATTGGAGAGATAATCTTATCAGAAATATTGTTGTAATATAATACTGAATAAAAAATAAACTACCAACTCTGGCTGACGGCATGAGTTGAGTTTTGATTCAGTTTTTTATTTTACAATTGAATGAATTTTGGTATTGTCTTGTTCCTTGTTTTATTTGAAATTTATCTATCTATCTACTATATAATATAGACATCGTAACATTCCAATTTACAATAACGGATAACAGAAAGTGGTGGTTAAAATGGTGACGGATAATCGAGATTTTACTGTATTACCATTTCAAGATATAATGTGCTACAAATTATTACAATTTATACAGTTACGGCAGTAAGATTTATGTAATAATCGTTACGACTCTTATACAAAAATATTTAAATGGAATGGAAAGAATGTTACAGTACTGATGTATCTTGTACTATGTAGTATATTGTAGCATATATATATAAAGCCTCTGTCACATACATGATTGTATTTGATCGAAAAAACACATTCATCCGATAAAGTGTTGAAATGTATGGGCCTGCACCATTGTACTGGTGCTGCACTCTCGTTAGAGGTGTAGATTAATAACGATTTGAATGGTATAACGTTAATTGGATTGAGTGGAAGATGGTGAAAAACTTTGCTAAAAAGCACCTGGCACCCCATCTCAGTTATACACTTTCCATAATCAACATCCGTCATCAAGAAGCCGTCTAATGGAGTTGTATAGGGAAAATATTCAGCCAGAAATTAGTTATGGAAATATCTGTCTCATTCATCACTCTGGAGTCCGCCTTTTTTTACGTTGAGTGCACTCTCATTTTTATTCATTTCACCGGCTACTTTGTTTCCCTATGCCAGCTTCAAGTACAGGACTAAAGTCTAGTGATAGATGAACTTTTTTCTCTCAAATTGTGAAGTCAAACCAGGAGCAGTTTTGTTTCAATTGAATTGCTTCCCTCTAGTGCTGTTTGCTTAGCATCTTAATGAGATTTGGAGATTTTGGAGCATTGGAACCCATTATTATTGAAAGATGAATCAGATAGATGGTGTGGCCTCATGAAATTGAATAATTATTATGTTCGTTTCATGAAAGCTGTTGATATAAATGTCCACCTAATGTGATTTTTCTATCTTCTTGACAAGAAGAATCAGATTTGCTAGATAACCTACCCCCCAAAAAAAACAATGCGATGTATTGTCAGTTCCATTAAAAATAAAAATGCTCTACTTTCTCGAAGGCTTGTTCCGAGTCATTGATTGAAGCTTATGCTCAGAGATTAACCTTATAAGTGGATTCATTGATGCTTTGTTTATTTCTTTTCTTTGATTTGTGTTGCAGCTCACACAATCACTCAGGTTTCCCATATGTTTTCCTTCTTTATTGCTTGTTACTTAAAATTACAATCTACACCTTAATTTTTCAATATATAATTTAAAATTCAATCTATCATCTTCCTTTTTCTATCATTAATTTTTTTTTTGTATTTTGCAATAGCAATAGTAAAATTGTAAAATAGTATTTCGACTCCCTCCAGCGGTCCACTAGTGTGCCTTGTGTGCTGGAATGTATGTTCTCAAAAACTCTTTCAGTAAATAATATAATTTTGTATTCTTTATTTAGTTTCTATATCGCTTATATTTAATTTGTTTCTTCCGACTACTAATAGCTGTAAGACATTGGAATGTTATATGGTGTAATTTATTTATTTGTGAATAAACTATCTATCTTTTTATCTATTCTTAATAAATAGGATAATTCAAAATTCTTTAAATTATCAAAAAGTTCTATGAAATTTTCTATTTAATTTCAATGGAAAATTCCACCAAATAGTGAGTTCCTATTACTCATAATATAAGCTTTTATGAAGCATCTATTTCAACGCCTGGACACTTGCATTCATGCAGAGCATTCAAGCTTGCATTCATACTAAACGTAGCATGAACAAGATGGACTGCAAATAAAGAGGTACGCGTATATTGGGCTTCGCGCAACCTCATGGCCAAAGAAGCAAACGAGACTATGGCATGAGTAGAGAAAAAATAAGCGAGTTAGGCTGCTGATTAGGCAGCCGAGACCCTAATATTTTTAAGAGTAGGGGCGGGTTGAGAATTATGTTATTGAGTTTATTACCTTAAAGAAATCCTTTTCCCAATAAAATACACCAGAAAAGCTTTTTCAAGTGACAGTTGAGGACTCCGGGGGGTATACATTCCCAATTCCCTTCTATCCCTTGGATTCACCCCTATTGAAAAGATAAGATTTCAATAGAAACAAGTCTTCAAACCAATTGAATGGACAAACCGAACAATGAAGGTCAGGAAATATGTCTTCATTCATAAGCCCATTAATGGAATGAATCACCCTCATAACTTGCTCGCAATTCCACCGAAATTAATGAATTAAAGACTGGAAAAGTCAGAATTTTACCTTTGCAACTGAAACATCTTGAATTTTGTGGCTCTAGTGAAAAGCGATCGAGTGTCTATGAAAGGAAGAGAAGAAATAGTGAAAAACAGATGGAAAGATACTCGAAAGAGAAAATAATACAACAAATCTGGAGAGAAAGCTGACTGATCCAAAATAAGACGCGAGGACAAGTCAACGCTGCGTTTAGAGCAATCCTGATTAAAGAGGTCAGCTTATCTACTGGCCAGAAACTTTTACAGTGGCCCTTCTTCCATTTATTTTTTGAATATTTCATTCTTTCCTGCTTCTTCTAGTAATCCGCTACCACTGTTCATAACCACCCTTCCCACCCTTCTTTAAACCACCACCTCACCGCACATCACCATACATCCAACTAGCTTCCCCTGCTGTAGGGGTTGGTCGACCGCATCTCATGATTCATGTTTTCGATTAAATCCTGACTTGTTCCCTGTTAAATTCTCTTTGGAAAGGGGTGGAGGGGGTGAGTTATCTTGCACAAGGGAAGATTCAGATTTCAGACTTTTACAGCTTCCTCGTATAGATTCTCTTCCATTCATCTTCTCCCCTAACAAAGCCCGGCTGAATTATTTTTCATTCTCAGACTGAGGATGATACAAGTTACAGTGTTTTGTTCTCATGAAAACACTCTAATGAGATTACCGAGCAATCTTTCCGTATTATATTTATTGTGGTTTGAGACTGCTTGAATCAAGTCATAATCATATTACGATTGGCAAACCTGACTAATGTTTAGAATCTTCCACACAATTCCTATTTCTTCAACAATAGAGATTGTTTCTGAAAAATATATCTTATTAAATGTTATTGATTCTAATTTTTGGTGCTACAAGGAGTTGCTTTTGTATTACTGTCTTTTGCTATCATATTTTTTATTTCTTCCTGATAGAGTGTTGACTTCTAATTAATTCTACACAATAACAGATCGATGAGACACATAAGATCATGATTTTTGCTGTCCGATTGTCCATTGAATGATCTCCAACACTCCCAACAAGTAGGTCTACATGACAGATCGATACTGAGTCTTATAAAAATAATATTGAATATAAACATGACATTTTTATCCCACTTTCTTTCCACCCCTCCCCCCTGTTTTATATCCAATGGAGGTGACAACTCCTATTCTAATCCTCCGGTTTCCTTCTCTAGTACTACTACATTATGCATTTTCACTATTGCATTCCCTAGGTAAATCATAATTTTTTATGTCATATTCGTAACATTAGACATTATAATATTATTAGCATGAAGTATCAATATATCATTCAGTTTTGGTATCCACCTAGTTCCTAGTTCCTAGTATCCACCTCTATGATTGATACTCTATAACATTCATCTGTTTTTTTTTTTCACTTTCATACTAGTTTCTTAAAGTGGCTGATTTATGAAGGGGGGTAGTACAGGGAAAAATATTAAAAATATTTCAAAAAAAGGTTGATAAATTATTGAGGAAATGGAGTTTTAAGACCGGTAACATTTACTACTGTCCTCCATATTGCGACTCTGTAATTGCAAGTACAACAAATGTAGCTCTGCACAACTGTTGTATCTATAGCTACATTATAGTGAACCTGCACCTGAATTTTTCCAAAATCGAAAGAAAACAATTATAAAACTTGAAAGAGATATGATTTCAAACTTAATCATTAGTCTACTCTTGATTATGCATTAAGCTTCTCCTTAGAAGTTTCTTTGGTCTTATATTAGGCTAGTTTTGTGGAATTCAATTAGTCTACTCTTGATTGTGCATTAGGCTACTCCTAAAAAGTTTATTTGGTTTTATATTAGGCTAGTTTTGTAAATCCTACTCAGGCCTATCCTTGAGCCTATCTCTTCTATTCTTCTCAGCCATTCTTATTGTTCAACTCCTCATTCTGTAGTCATGTCAACTTATGTATCTTGATTGAATCATGTTAATACTGGAAACACGAACCTCTCTATTCAGGATTCCTTGTAGCGTGAAGTATTAGGCTGAGTAGATTCACGTCATCTCATAGATTCATATTTCATATCAAACCTGGCAATGAACTGCTTATCAATCTCCAGTGCGAACTGTTAGAATTTTAAACATAAGCTGAAAATATCTTTTGATATAATTCAAAAGAATTGGACTCTTGGATAGTGGCGAATGATCTTGTTTGTAGTCTTTTTTGCTATGGTTTCTAACATTCTATCCAGAGTAACTTATATTGTTCGGTGTACATTTTATGCAGTGGTGTGGTCTGTAGTGTTATCTTGTTTACACAGTTGCCTTTGAGCATGAAAGTGTGTTGAGTGGAATGAATATATTCCAAAAATTGATGTGCAATAATTTACCGTATTAACATACGAAATGAAATTTACTAAATACCGATACTGGAGAGGGGTTCAACTGTTGCTGGTTATTATTATTATTGTCATCATATTGTAGTATTATAAGTTTTTTCTCTTTCATCTCTTTTAATTCTTAAATTTTATTGCAACTAGTTGGCATGTTATTATTTCTCTTCATTTATGGTTGCTCAGGTTTTCATGTTTTTTTTTGGAGGATGAAGCCCACATAGGTCTGAGACCTGTGCGTGGGTAACGTTTCGGATGATGGTGATTGATGAGTTGGATCTACAGTTTTAGGTGGGTTCCGAACCACCGAAAAGTGATTTGTTAATGTATTGAACTCTGTTTTTTTTTCTTTGAAAAACTTAAATATAAAGTGTATTGAACAACTCGCGCACAATATCTGCGCATGGATATTTCTTTTGCGTACAATTTTTTGTAAACCTAGTAGATCAGGATGTTTTATTTATTTTACAGAAGAAGGAAAAATAAATATGATTTGATTCAACTTGCCCTCAAGCCACAATAAGGTACAAGTAATAAATAACAATTAATAGATTTGGTAAGAAAAACATCGAGTTTAAATTAACAGATTATGAAATTAATATGCAAGAGCTGATGCAAATGTGTCAACTGGCTGAGTGTGTAGGATGCAGGAGCTGGAAATGAGGTTATCGGAAGAGGAGGCTTTTTCCTTGAACAAGAGGTTAGCTACAATGATGAACGAGCGGGGTTGGATGTCCATTATTAATTTCCAGCCAGGATGTATAGCCTGGCACACATACCTAATGAACTGATGAAGATTGATGTAGACGGACCCACCCCGCAATAATTAAATGTCTATAACGCTATTCTGGGACTATGCCACCCCGTCGGAAAATTATTATGAACCGAGTTTCCTTAGATGAGATTGCATCAGTTTAAATGATAGTCGTTCGTGAGAGCCAAGATTTCAAGAGTCAAAGTCTCCAGGTTTCCAGTTGCAAAGTTTGAAGAGGAATGTGAGTTTTCAGCTTGTTATTGCGTTCCTATCTATTGACAATCTGAGAGTTGAGTCAAGAAAGCTGTGACGTACATGTTGGTTGGTTGATAAAGATGAAGGTATTAGAAGTAATTGAAAGTAGAAACGGAAGAATAAATTTAAAAAAGAATTGAGAAGGAAAAGGAGTGTATCGCGAGAAAGAAGAGTCTGATAGAAGAGAATAAAAAGAGGAGAAATTGTAGAAGGGGAAATAGAGAAAAGCAATATTGCAACAAATATGAGAATGGGAGAAAAAATAGAGAGGAAAGGAAAATTTGATTCCATAAGTTTCATTCATCTGGGAAAAACATATTATAGTGAGATGACGAGATGAACAGATATTAACTCCAAGGGATTGTTTAACACGATTTATAGTACAGAGTTTCTCAGATGAAAGGGCAAAATTAGAGACATAATACCCAGTCTCGCACTCCATCAAATAATAGTGGTAGGGCGATAGGAAGAGTGAAAATAGAGAATGAGAAAAAAGATTCATAAGAAAGAAGAGGAAGATAAGGAGATTATTTAATAAGTTTGGTCGAACATACTGTTACAATGCTCTGTTATAAGTAAAATAGCTTTACTATATACCTTTACCTATATTGTAGGAGCATCCAATACTCAAGAATCACCATCTACATAATAAGAGAGAGTAGCATTTGTGCGGGTGTATGTGTGTTTGTGTTTGTGTGATTTTACAGATTTCCCAAAAACGGCAGCGATTTGGAACACTAAATTTGGCACATAGTCTCTGAACTCGATTCAGTGCATCTCTAAGCCCGATTTTTATTTTCCTTTTAGACTTTTCAAAATAAATTTTAAAATTTCACTAATGAGAACTACTACTGTTTCGAAATGTGTTTAGATGCAGGAAGCTCATAGAACAGATTAACAAAAACCATGAAACGTCACTATGATAATATAGATGATACGTCTCAAGCCAAAGCAACAGATTACCTTTGTATCAATATTACAGCTGCTTTTTACCCAGCGTCATCATACGAGCTTACTTATTGTGTGTATTGACCTTTCTCGTAATATGATAATCTAAAGAACTAAGCACAAAAATATGCAGGTGAATAGAGTCAAAAAGTTGTAAAAAAGGTAGTTTACTGATAGAAAACACTGAAAATTCGCTTTATTAGTGCAAAAACTTTATTTTCAAAGATGAACTGTATGGTTTAAACACTGTATGGTATTTCACCGACCCTTTCCAATTTCGTAGTTTTGTGACTGCTACCGTAAGGAAAATCTCATCTTATCTTTCCTTATAAACCAGAAAAGGAAAACTCTAAACTGTATTCCCGGGCAAGGTCGGGTGAAATGCTACTTCTAAAATATATTCATTCATCATCACAAAAAGTCATTTAAACACTAAATATGCTATACAATAGTGTAAGACAGATTGAAACATCATGAATATAACTATTCCAGAGCGATAGTCATCATTGTCGAATTGTGGATGTTCAACAACTCTGTGTAGTCACTCTAAAAAAAAATTTAGTTTCCGTTTCCTTGCTCTAGTTCACTAAAAATTCATATATATTGATTAAACAGTTTGTGTTCAAAGTAATCAACTTGGAATTATGTAAACACAAGTGGAATCACAGTCTTAACCAATGTCATAGTGAGTTTCACCGACATACGATCAAAGTCTGTATCAGGTACCAAAAATTCATTTCCTATTTAAATCTACAAAGATAAATAGACAGATGTTAGGTCAGTACTACTCCAATAAATTTCGGGAAGATATTAAAGTTTCATTATATTATGAGACGACAATCTAGCAGACTTGACAAGATGCTTATCAATGAATTCAGTTTTGAAAGTTCGGTCTCCATATATGTTTGCTTGACTGCCTCTCACTTGACTGGGGTGGGTGAAGGGTGGGCTCCATTATTAATTTGATAGCAGGAAAGTTGATGGAGAGGAGTGGGCTAGCTGGTGGGCTTATAACTGTTGGGCTGGTGGGAAAGTGGGCGCACAGGTGCATGCACCAGATTCAGGTTTATTTGACACCTCGGTCATGTGTCTTGACAGAAAAGCGATATTGCGGTTTGTAGTTTATTCATCGTTTTTGGTTGGACAATATTGTGTGTAGAGGATTCTCTCCATAAGAGCGAAGGATAGCCTGAGAGTAGTTTATCAAGTAGATTGTTAACTAAATTGAAATGAATTTTGAAAGTTGAGAAATATACGACTAGCCTAGTATCATCAATAGTAGATTTAGTACTATATTGTAAAGAAACTCCCTCAGATAATTATTCATTTCTCAGTAGAGTACTCAAAATTTGAATTTTCTGATTCACCTTATATTAGAATTTATCTACCGCCTACAAAAATTTAATTGATCTTTTTATTAATTTTTTTGAATTGCCTTCCTTTGTTCTACCTTCCTTCATGATTCACCGACTTTCTATTATAGTTTCATTTATCTTGTGTTTCGGAGGACACGTTAAGCTGTCGGTCCCGGCTGCCTAAAAACAGTCGTTAAGTCACGTCAGAGGCCCTGAACTTATTCAGGTGCGACCTGATAACTCTGACACCAGACCTGAGCCAGCCAGGTCACACGATATTATTATTATTATTATTATTATTATTATTTATCTTGTTATCAGAATCTTCTGAGTTAACAATTATATTCATTCACTCACCTATTGAGATGAAATTGCAATGGTATGTGAGGATGCAACAGGCTTCAAAAGCTCAAAACTTTATTTTTAACAGATTTTGACTATAGAATTCGAATTCATGTTGGCCAGGTCACGAGGAAAATGAAGTCTCACTGGAAAAAATAATTGTTTCTTTCTTGTCAAGTTCAAGGCTATTAGGTTGAAAGTTTACTATGAACAAAACTGGAAACAGACAAAGAGAGTTGACAATATTAAATTTTGTTTGGAGCTCAAACATACACGTTCCTCTTGAATAATACACGCTCGCACACTTGAAGTAGAGGTGTACTAAATGGTAAATACACTCATTAATGCAACCTGATCCCATGTAATGGTGAGAAAAAAAGATAAAGCTGTGTTAGCTATGAAAAGCAACAACAGCCCACCTCACTACTCGTTTGCGTAGTCCACTCTTCAGTCCAGAACATAGTGTTGAGGTCTGAAAAGTCACCTATAGCCAGAATCGTATTATAGCCCACATACTTAGATTTCTCTATGTGACTAATTCTAATAATATTGAGGAATAATAAAATTACATTAAATATGGAATAATATAATAAGGGAAGTGATAGCCGTGAGCCTTAGTAGGTATCTGTTCAATCAGATTAGATAAGGATCGCTCTCCTGGGCCCTCTCTGTAAGGGTGACCGATTGGATTGGCCAGCAAAAAGGTTCAGAACCCACCTAAAGTTGTAGAACCCACCAGTAAAGTTGGTTCGGAACACACCATGTTTCCAATAACACGGCTCAAGCGGCGAGTTGGAACTATGGGAAGTGATAGCTGAGTGCCGTAGCAGGAATCTGTTTAATCAGAGATAAGCTGCGAGACTCCTGGACCCTCTTGTAAGGGTGACCGATTGGATTCGCCAGCAAAAACGGCTCTGTTCTCGGCTGTAAAATCACTTCCCGGTGGTTCGGAATCCACCTAAAACTGTAGGTCAAATTCATCAAATCATCAACACCCAATTCATTACCCACGCACAGGTCTCAGACCTATGTGGGCTTGATCCTCCGAAAAAACTACCCATAAGGATTTCCCCAAGAATCATACGAATTCACTTTTTCGCCACGCTAGGACGTAATGAGCTGTTTTTATGCATCATTTATGGAAGCCGAAAGTGTTCGGTTTCTGACGAGGTCTGTAAACGTTTACAAAAGGAAAAGAAAATGACATTGAATGACAGCTGATCGTGTCCGATCACACAATAGGATGATATTTTCATAACCTCAACAACATTGTAGCCTACTCTTGCTAGTACCATAGCCTCAAAATTTCCCTTTCAAGATTACTAACTTAACATTGTTGTTTTGTTTTTTTGTGGTGTGGCAAGAAATAGCGTTCGTAACGCGGACATAAAAATGTTTTGCCGGCTCTGAAACGCTTCAAGTTATCGACTTCGTCTCGAACTTGAAAACTGCGATCTCGAGCCGGCAAACACACATTTTCGGCCCTAGGTGCCGAATATACTATTTCTTACGTGTGGGAAATAGAGAAAAATCTATTCAGGCATTTAAAGTAAAAGAAAAAATTAATATAAACATTGAGAATAGAGAAAGTGGAGATAATTTTCATAAATATTTATACAGCGCTAAGAGAAATTTAGGTAGAGACACTACAAAGGGAATAAAGCCAACCGTTTTCGTTTTCACAATGCTTTATGAACATTCGCAAGGTAACTGGAGCCAGTTAACTTTGAATGCTTCCTTTCTTCTGCTACAAATTGGCAACCGTGGAAAGACTCACTCACACACACAGGCACTTGGAAGCATTTGAACATACACATTCACAATGAGGTGTACGAGGGTTCGTATGTGAGGTGGTAACTGGGGTAAGTGTGAGGTAGTAAGTGCGCTAGTCCGAATAACTCCACTTAAATGCTACGTAATTCTGCAGCTCCGCTTAGCAAAACTGTGTGTAGGTTCTTCTCGAGCCCATGTAGACCCCGAAACAAGGCCTCCAATGCTCTACAATACAGTACGCAAGCAGCACGCTTGTACGTTAACGTTGAAGGTAGGGGTCGATTTTATTCTCTCCTCTTTTTTCTACAACCCTCTTACTCTTAGGATAGGAAAAAGGTGTAGCTATTCTCCCCACAGAAAAACTATTTTCTTTTACAAAGTATTTTTTCTAGTGGTTCGGAGCCCATCTGAAATGGTTGATTCAGCATGTTTTCAATACCTCATGTTCAACATAGCTCAAAATATGACATTCATATGAAGATAATTTCTGTCCATGATCGTTGATGATAGAAAAATCAAGGTTGAACAAACAAAATAAAGTTTGATAAGAAATAAGGATATCTTTAATTCTAATTAAAATCAAACAATGATGAAATTATTATTTTTTTATTATTGCTGATGATGCTCACATGAGTCTGATAATTGTTCCAGGGTAATGAGGTGAATGACACATAGAGGGCAGACGGAGAAACGGGATTCGAACTCACGACCGCTTAAACGACAGCAAGCTGAAGTTGCGTCGCCTCACCCATCTGCGCTGAGCGGCCCGCCATTTTATTAATGCATGATGAATCATCTCACAACGTTTGAAATGATTTTTAAAATGTAGAATTTTCATTAGAATGAATCTTCTTTATTGAGGATAAACCCATAGCACATGTACAGACTTACTTATAGCAAAAGCATCTTGATCATTCATCCTAGTTTTAAATCAGATTTATCTGAAATGATCAGAATGTTTCTCAATCAGTCACTCTAATAATTTATTTCCGGTCGTTGTATAGTCGATAGTAATCACAACCAATAAAGTTAATAATATTCGTATCATAACCAATATTGAATCACGGAAAAAAATAATTTTTATAATAATTTCTACAATACTGTTGTGAACATAGACTGGATATAAACAATAGGTTATTGTTTTGCATTCATTGGTCGATACACGTGACTTGGACCGCGGATTTAGCAGTTGTAAGATGACTCTTCTCGTTCTCTCTCATTGGATGATGGATGTCCTTCTTACTCCTATTTGTCATATCTGCATCCCTCGTACTCTCACACTTAATTGAGCTTCTCGATAGATCTACAAACTTTCAGGTCATATTATTGGAATGTTCTTTTATATTCAATGACCTTCCATGGCCCTCTCAAGGCATCTGGTGGCTTCCAGTACTTTGATTACCTTGAACGACAACTATATAAAGAAGTCTACGTGAAGAAGCTGAGTTAGTTTGTTGTTTAATCTACATGCTCGCATGACAGTTCGTGTTGCAGTGACAGATTGAAGTCCAGTGTCATTGGAATAAACAGCACTTGACTCCAATGCACCGTTTCAGAGACAAGTGTTTACTATTGTGCTGCTTATTAACAGTTCAATGACGTTGTGCTTACAAATATCTAGGAATATATTAGGGATTGTCTAATAACGTATTGGACTGTGTTTTGTAAGTGTTTAGCTGTTCTTTTTAGCATTTCTGTCTACATTATTGTACAGTTTATTGGACTCTTGTTTCTTTGTTTATCGATCGGCCTATGATTAATTAATTATTTATTCATTCTTGTACTTAATTACCGAAAATAGTATTAGCTTGAAATTTGTTGATCTGCTTTTCTTTATCATTTGAACTTGCAATTAGTGTGTGTGAGTAGACTAATTTGTGTAAATAAAGTGCAAGTGTGAACTTTAGTGTTGCCAGCCTTATTTAAGCCATTAGAACCCGTAACAGTAGTGTTGTTCTCTGTTACAGTATAATCAATCCAGAAGAAATGGTTTCATGTAGGCCTACTTACTACAATTATATTTATACCATATAATCTATATTTAGTCACTGTTAATCAAACATTATGATTTCTACTCTCATTCTCACAGAATATGAATTACGATTTGGTATACGCCAAGTAGTGTGTTGTAGTGTGAGAAGTAAAAGAGCATCTTTTCTTACCAGGCTTGAACGCTTGTTTGACGGTCTGTTATGGGGGCATCTAGATAAGTTTGCTTTTCCTTTACGTGCCAGTGGAGCTGATCACATCCCACGTCATAGTCGACTTTGAGCATCTTGATAAATTCAACACCCACAAGACAAAAACCTATCCGAAGTTCCCTCACATTCACCCTTCAACAGACTGATAGCGAGCTGTAAATTTCCGGTTATCTGTGTGCAAGTTTTTCTACACCTTATCATCTGCGGGAAAGGTACTGCAACCTCAGTTCCTGTTTGTAAACGTCAGACTTCCCTTATGTAGATTGTCTTGAAGGCTTCCACTAATGGACATCACGTCACTATAGTGATAGCAGACAACAGAATGGTGTTACTTGTACGGGACTTAGGGAACTATTATTGTCGATTTTTATGTAGGTCGATTTGTCGAGACCTTTTATTAGCTCTCAGCCTGCATGCAGTTGAATTATTTTGGGACTTGGTGGAATGCAACAACTTTAAAAAAAATGCATTGATATAAGAGTTTAACAACTTTTATTTTCAAAATATAGTTAGCAGCTTCCAGTTTGTGTCTCATATTACATAAGATCAAGCTATTGCAAAATTTTGTTGCTTCAAATCTCATTTAAGACGACCTAGAATAATTGCATGAAAATACATGAAGAAGAAATGAGTGGCAGAGGAAATAAATATCTCTCAAGATAAGGGCTCAATTTTATCAATAAGGGAATTGTTCATCACCACATCGAAAGCAATATGCTATGGGTAATCAATTTTAGTTCAGTAATCAATAAAAATGTGAAAACAAGGAAGACACTGCACAAAGAACTGATAGGCTAGTTGCTTATAAAATTAGCTTTAAATTATTATGATAAACGCAATTTGACAATAGTTCATCGTTGAAAAGTGAGAGGACAAATAATTATAATAATTAAATGATTAATTATAATTAATTAATAAAAAATAATAATAATTATAACAAATAATAATAATAAGAAAGAGGACAAATGATAATAATTATAATTATTCATTGTTTCCTAAATTAACTAGAAACTGTAATAATTATGGCAATAATTGATCAATACATTTTTCGCTCACAACTAGCTCCTTACTTTTTCCTGGCTATTTGATATCATTATCTGCCCAGTTATGAATTCCAAATCTTGCGGCTTCATTTGATGTTAATAGCGTAAGGGGAAAATAGCGGTGATGTGCTCAAATTCTCTAATAATCATTAAAATGTTAAGGACTAAACATTTTCCATATAATAAGCAACTGTGCTACTGTGTATAGTTGAAAATAAATTCTCATTGGCGGAAGTTACTGAAGCAGATTCAAGCGAGACAATATGATAAGAGAGGTTTTTTGACAAAGAATAAAAAGAGGAAGCTACGCCAATTAGATTGAAATGTCTGCTCGATTCACAAGTTTCTCACTTTTGAGCTGCAAGAGGTGGAAAATTGTATTTTCACGTGTCTCACCGGGAAAACTGTATTATGCAGCCTCTTTTATCTCAAGGACAAACAAGGAATATTTCAGGGAAGCTATTTTCCATGCAGCACAAACACATCAATCGTCCTTTCTCGCTCGTTGTTGATAGAAGTTGCATGAACAGTTCCAGTGATAACAGTCATGTGATTTAGGAGGAGTCGCAAAAGTGGGCCCTGACCTGAGGGGGGGGGGAGGGTTTAAGGGCTGAGACTTCAAAAAAGGTCATGCAGCTGATAAAAAAGGGGCCATGAATTCACTTCCGGCCCCCACTAACTACAACTTTAACTAATAACTATATGAGTTTAAGCTCTTCAACTATTATAATAATTATTACTGTAAAAACTTTAAAAATATATGCTACATTCATAAACAATCTAGTATTAAAACTGACACTGTATTTCACTTTTAAATAATGTTTTACTCACATATATTTGAGATGCTTGAGGAATGCATTTCACTTCTGAAAAGAAGCTTCGTCAGCCTTCTTTTCAGAAGTGAAATGCATTCCTCAAGCATCTCAAATATATGTGAGTAAAACATTATTTAAAAGTGAAATACAGTGTCAGTTTTAATACTAGATTGTTCATTAAGTATTTCGTCATGGAAAGCATCACAGATTTCATAAACAAGTTGAAGGCGAAATTTCGCAGCCTATGAATTTCTAGCCTTAGAATTATCATTTATTAAACACATTCTTTAGAATGGAGAGAAAAACCAAGATTGGGCTTATCGATTTAGGCAACAACTTCAATTTTTTTTAGGATTAAGCCCACATAGGTCTGAGACCTGTGCGTGGGTAATGAGTTGAATGATGGTGATTGATGAGTTGAAGCTACAGTCTTAGGTGGGTTCCAAACCACCGGGAAGCGGTGGAATTCTTCAATGATAGATTCAATAGACATTATATTCAAAATTAAATTAATTCAATACTTTGGCTTCAGTATTTATAATTGGATACGTTTCATATTGTGTTGAAATAGTCTAGTAATATTACTTCACAAATACTACAAGTTATTTGTTTTTTTATAGAAATAATATTTTAACCAGGAATCGAGAGTTGAAAATCCCATTATGTGACTTTGCCACAACACCTCTTGATTTGTTCTATAGATATGGAATAAAAAGGGATAATGAGATTGTGAATTAGTATATTAGTGCAATATTCACCAGAAACCAATAGTCAATAATCGATAATATAAACTTAAAAAAACTACTTTTAAATGGAAATTAACTCACGTTATGGCGTGACGGCCGTTTCACTCTGTTGTCTAGAGCATCGTCAGACGACCCACAGTACACTCTGTGGTCTTGAGTGTACTGTGGGTCGTCTGACGATGCTCTAGACAACAGAGTGAAACGGCCGTCACGCCATAACGTGAGTTAATTTCCATTTAAAAGTAGTTTTTTCAAGTTTATATTACATATTAGTGGAAACAAGATGGATCTTCAACATCACAATAATCGATGTTACACAAATTATCAAATAGATTTATTTTATTCTTTGTCGGAGGTTAAAGCCCATATAGGTTTGAAACCTGTGCGTGGATTGAAATTGTGCAGCAATATAGAAACAACAAACCTTTTTCAAATCAATTCTCTATTGTCTTCTAGTAAAAGTGAAAAATTATT
This sequence comes from Conomelus anceps, assembly GCA_948455865.1. NCBI lineage: Eukaryota > Metazoa > Arthropoda > Insecta > Hemiptera > Delphacidae > Conomelus > Conomelus anceps. The sequence continues at coordinate 20,710,214 of OX418221.1, read as the reverse complement.
CATCTGTCGGACAGAAAATTCGAAACCATCACATGTTTGGATGGCAGATTTACACTTTTGTCGCCAAGAGGCTGACAGAAATCTGTCGCCATACTGCTATTTAACTACTGCTTATAGTAAAGGGAAAAAAGGAAGACCTCTCTAACAATTATTTATGAAGACAATGTAGCCTAGGAATAATTTCTTCTGAAAGGTGGTTAATGGGGCCCCCGGAAATTTTTTGAGAAATAATAATCTCTCCAAAACCATATTTTAAGCGATTCTAAACATGAACTTATCCAATTAACAGTTATAGTGAATTAACAGTTATCTATTTCCTTGACCCCCTCATCACTTCAAATCCCCGCTAATGTATTACTGTATAACGTTTATTCCAGTTTTTACAGTGTGATGCACTATTTATTTCTACAAAATTAGCCCAAGACCAATGAAACTTTCAAGGAATGATATCTCTTTCAAGTTTTAAAATAGTTTTCTTTCGATTTTGGTGAAATTCAGGTGCAGGTTCACTATAATGAAGCTATAGTTGAAACAGCTCTGCAGAGCTACATTTGTTGTACCTGCAATAATTACAGAGCCGCAATATGGGTGACAGTAGTAACTGTCACAGGTCTTAAATTATATTTCTTCAATAATTTATCAACTATCTCTTGAAATATTTCCTCTACATCATCCCCCTCAAATGAGCTACTGTGAGTAATTAATATGGAAGTAAAAAACAACAGATGAATGTTATAGAATATCAATAATAGAGGTGGATACTAGAGCAGAGATCAATTTCCGAGCTATTCACGACTATCAAAACTGAATGATATTTTATAATTATGCTAATAATATAATTATGTAGTTTATTTTTAAGAATATGACATGAAAAATTATGCAAGACCACAATTAATTGTATTTATATTTGTTGTAACAAATGTAATAATCATAATACATTAATTCAGGTACTGTATACATTCTGATACTGATTCATATCTCAGTTACTTTCACGTATTTATATAAATTATATTGAATAATCTGGATATTTTTATTAGGCCTAAGCTCATCAACAAATACGGTAGTATCGATCAATCTAAATAATTTTTTCAAGAAAGGACAAGTCAATCAAGCTGAATCCCTAACACTCAAGGTTGAAACTCAGAAGAGAAATAATTGATCTCCCTTCGCTGACCAAATGGATGGACGACTCCAAGCAGTAAGCACGTTCACGAAGGTTAACTCTCGCTGAGAAAATCATCTGCATAAGTTAGCTGCTAACTGGCGATCCTAGGTGACTGTTTACACAGTCAGTTAATAATTTGCAGCAGGCGAAAGTCAGTGGCAGATCGGAAAGATCTTAGACCTTGATACTTGGTGCAGATTGAGCTTTTAACTTATTCAGAGAGAAGAACGATCAGGAAGGTCGCTTTCCATTGATGAGAAGGGGGTATCTGAAGTGAACATCGAAAGAACAATATTTAACTTGGCCGAGTGTCCTAAACAAACTTCTAAAGGGCAAGAGATCAGCGCAGTTGACTGGTAAAGTGAGATGCGAACTTAATGAATGTGCAATGCCAAAGTGATCAGGGCCTCTCTCCTGTGCGTTTCTTTCCTGTGCAGCTTTTTTAAATCTGTGTTTTATTTATAGTTAATTCAAAGAGTTTATTGAAACACCTCGTTCCTAAAGCACTATGTATACTGCACGTACAAAAATCTATAGATAGATAGATACATAAAGATAGCGTTCAATGACCTCCTTTCAAAAAGGTATAAGGACTTGTCATACAAGGTGATTTTCAAGTATGGAAACGGCTTTATATAGTGTAACTGAGACGTTCTTGACGGAAGAAGCTTATGCGGATCTGCATAGTTAAAAAATGAAAATTTTGCTGGTTCTGAAATCTTTGTCCGCCATATTGGATTTAATGAATGTGCAATGCCAAAGTGATCAGGGCCTCTCTCCTGTGCGTGGTCATGTGGTCATACGACACATAATTTCAGTGTGAAATTTCAAGAAAATAAAATGACTTAACCGTTTTTCATTTTTAATAATACCAACATCATAAAACATTTTTTTCATCGTTTATTTTTGTTAATGATACCTACTGGCTGATATTAACACTGGTAGCTGGATTGTGGCTTGAGAATAATAAACATAGCCATTTATTTTGTTGATGTATTGTTTACTTATTATTAACAAGTCCTACCACCGTTTAATCTCAGTTATTAGATAATTTATGATTGAAAAATTCAATAAAATAATCTATGCAGTGCCTTCTACCTACACCCTACCTACACATTGCTAACACAATTAATTTTCCAAAAATTTCACATTTAAATGCTTATAAGGCATCTATTGAAAGACGGTTTACGCCATTGTTTTTTTCTTTAAATTTCACACTGAAATTATGTGTCATTATGATCACCATTCCATCTAAAAAAATAAAGTTGAATCCAATGTGGCGGACAAAAATTTCAAAACCAGCAAAAAGTATGATTTTTAAAACTTTGCAGAAGCATAGATCCGCATAAGCTTCTTTTGTCAAGAACGTCTCAGTTACACTATATAAAGCCGTTTCCATACTTAAAAATCACATTGTATGACAAGTCCTTATACCTCTTTGAAAGGAGGTCATTGAACGCTATTTTTATATATCTTTCTATAGATTTTTGTACGTACAGTATACATATGCTTTAGGAACGAGATGTATATGGTGTATAACGAGGTGTTATGTATCCGTATAAGTTTCTTTCGCCAAGAACGTCTCAGTTATGCAATATGAAGCCGTTTCCATACTTAAAAATCGCCCTGTATATTTTTCATATTTGATAACACTCATATTTTTAAAATATGCCGATTAGAAATAGAATAAAATAGGCTCTATCAAATTCAAGAATCATAATTAATTTTAAATTCTCATCCTATTTCATGTACTGAAATTTTATTTCTGTACTGAAAACTTCTGAATTTATTATGAGTATTGTCAACAGCGACAAATATAATTTTTGGCGAAAATTACATGAATATTTGATATTTATAATTCGGAAGTCTTCAGTACAATATAATATATTGATAGAATAGAATGAGAATTGAGGCTTCATTAATATCGTCTATATTTGGCAATTTATTGTTAATTTTGAAATCTTCCATCCACCATTGAAAATAATTATAATTCTTGTATCTACTCAACAAATCCAAAATTATTTTCCTTTTGTAGAGCATCAAACAAAACTTGGTATGTCCATAGTATAAGATAATTATCATATTAATCATTTCATGAGACAAGTCCAGTGATGAGTTGAGACTAAACTTATTTATGCCAGATAAGTTCACTGTGATAATTTATATGAATTTTGTCACATTCACTACATGACTTCATATCCGAATTTTCTAACTCGTATTTTAAATTTAGATTATTGTATTTCATGTAATGTATTATTCCATCCAACTATTTCTGACAGAAAAATGAAGTGACTTATTTAACCATCCTTCACCTTCATCCTTAAACTTGAACATCAAAGTTTATAATATTATATAACCAAGCTGTTGACCCATTTCAGGGAAGAGCGAATATTGATTGTGTGAGGGGAGCGGGGCATGGTGTTATCAGTGTGTGTAGCTTTCGAATAAGGAAAACCAATCATAAAAGTGCATTCTGGGTGAAAGTTTCTTTGTCATCAAGGAAAGGAAGGCAAGCCGTTGCTTGGGCCTGGGCTGTATGGTCTATGGCAAGGACTGGGCGAAATTTGGGAACACAAAATACATCAACAGCTGGTGTCGATAGTTTTTCCTTTGCATCCCTTTTTTATCACTTCCCCTTTATCTTTCAACCTCTACTTTGTCATTCTCTCTTTTTCAATTTTCTTCTTCTTCTTCTTCCTCTCCTCCTCCTCCTCCTCCTACTCCTCCTCCTCCTCCTACTCCTCCTCCTCATCATCATCCTCCTCCTCATCCTCATCCACCTCCTCTTCTTCTTGTTTTGTTCTTAGTCTGTTTTACTTGTTGTTCTTCTGTTACTCCTTTTTGTTCTTCCTCTACTTCTTCCACATCTTCTTTCACTCCTTCTTCATCTTCGTCTTTTACTCCTTCTCCTCTTCCACCTCTTCCTACTCCTCCTCCTCCTCTTCCTTCTCCTCCTCCTCCTCCTCCTCTTCCCACTTCCTCCTCTTCCTCCTCCTCCTTCTCCTTCTCCTCTTCATCCTCATCCTCCTCCTCCTCTTCCCACCTCCTCTTCCTCGTCTTCCTCGTCCTCCTCCTCCTACTCCTCCTCTTCCTCCTCCTCCTCCTCCTCCTTCTCCTCCTTCTTTTTCTTCTCTTCTTCTTTTTCTCCTTGCTCTTTTCCCCCACCACTCGTCTCCCTCCTTTTCTGTCGATCTTCATCTCATCCCTCAAGACGTTTCTCTCTGTCTTCTCATGTTTCCCACATCGGCAACCAACCAACACAAACTCTCCATCACACTACTACTTCGTCAGCTTCAATCATCCCAACTCCTTTATCTCGCTTGTCAAAGTTTAGAAGTTTCCATATTTTTCACTTACTCTCCCTACTTCTCACACTTCTTGTCTTGTCACTTGTCGGTTTTGGGACGGTAATCAATCAAACGGCCATTTCTTCTATTTTCACCTCTATTCTACCCTCAGATATCGTGAATTAAATATCTTCATTATCCAGTTGAAAAGTTGACAAACTTCACGAAAGTTGGATCCTGGAATCATTTTTCAAACATTGGACAACGTAAGTTGGCATTTTGACTTTGAGAAATCAGTTTTCAGCACGTTATCGAATAGTGTATTAGTTGGAATCTCGATCATTGCAGCTATTGATCAATCAGAATGTATGCGTTTTTTTAAATAATGTCATTGTCCATATCATGAAGTTTTATATTAACTTCTATTTTTCTGACCATGTTTTTTATTATATCTTTTCATTTATCTTAATGTTCATGTTCCACGAATTTGAAAACTCATTTGCACAATATTGAAAACCCAGATGAAAAAAGTTGTATTCTCTTGATATTGTTTGCATTACCTTGTGGTTGTTTATTTAGAATAATGAATTATGAAAACACCTCAAGCTATAATTATTATCACTTCTATATTATGTGAAACTGAAGCTTTGCTACGCCGTCAGATAGTCATCAATTATAGTAAATCATATAGCTTGAGGAAATCAATATTAGTCATATCATAATCATAAAATATTTCTCATACGACTCATCTCATATTTAAGTATTACACGATAACAGTGCAGCAATATAAATCCTCATAATAAATATTCCATGTACTACAATATTACTTGAAATTGGTTCTTATTAATTTATATAAACAAATTAAGAAAAGTGTGGTTTGTTTGGTGGATGTTTGAGATTATTACAAATGTTTTAGGTGGATTCTACCTAATGTTTGGTAGACTAACAACGGAAGAGAATGTTTAGAGTGATTATTCATTGAAAGATTCGCGGCTTACATAATGGTATACGGTGGTAGTTGTGAATATCTCTCCCTAACAAACCAGAGCCGACCTTACAGAAAATTAAGTTGAGTAACAAGGAAAAAAGAAGGAGAAAGGAATAAATGAGTGAAATAAGGGATAAAAGGAGTGAAGAAAGTGAAATAAGAAGTAAGAAGAGAGTGACGCTTGCAAAGTTGTCTTGTTTTGAGAATGTATTCAAACCAACATCAACTCCACTTAAAAAGATAACTAGTTCAACTTGCCAACCGACTTTCATTGAATTTCTTGGTTGGACCGGTGCTTCTATTTCGTCTGCTGCTGAAGGGTTTCTGCGTCTCTTTCGACGACGGACGTCGAGTGGGAATCCTGATTAGATCTCGGCAAGATGGCACTCTAATACCCTCAGGCGCATCGCTAATATTGTTTGTCAAGGCGCATGTCTTCCATTGAATTCCAGTCAGCAGAGCTGGAAGATAGTAGGCTAGTTGTTATTGCTACTATCATCTACCGACAGCCTGGACTACAACAGTCCGCACAACAAAGATTAAGTTATTCGTCTGTATAGATTGTGTCGTTTTGGTTCATTTAGTAGTTGAGACAGTATGAATGAGTGGGGAGCTAAGTAATTATGATTCAGTGTGATGATGATTGAGTGTACTCAACAAATGGTGAAATTGGTTCCCTTCAAATAATTGAGATATGATTCAATACAGATCGTGACAATTTGAATATAGGGAGCTGATTACTGCAAATTCCTCAGGCTATACATTTGTCAGATAGAACAAAAGAAATAATAAGATCACACCTAGCCGATGCAGTATTGTATTACAGTAGAATCTTGATTATCTAAGTACCGGACAACCGAGCCTTCAGGTTATCCGAGGTAGTGATGAGAGAAAAAATTAAAATGAAGTTTTTTTATTCTAAGAATAATATGGTGGGAAGATGCGTTTTATACTTTTTTATGATGTAATGTCATGGTCTCAGTTAAAATAAGGTTTGTAAATAATTATTTTACGTTTTAACCTTGTTATAAAAATAAAGTTTTTTTAAACTGTTATTTGACTTTTCCTGGTAGTTGCACTTAACCTCCGTATTATCCGAGTTTTTTTAATATCCGAGGTGGTCTTGGTCCCAATTACATCGGATAATCAAGATTCTACTGTATATTACTCAAAACATCACACTCTCTCATACCAGCTATAGAGATGAAGAGAAAGATATGTTTTCCCTCACATTTGATTAATAAGAAGAAATACTATTACATTTAAAGGATTTATATACTACTAGCTGGTCCAACGCACTTTGCTACAATCTCATAAAATATTCTCTTTGTTTTTATTATTCGCCACCTCCCACTGAGGCTACAATTGAAATTTCAACCTTTCAGTCACACCTAGTAATATGTTCCTACACGACTGCAAGGCTCCGACTATACGGTACCTGCAATGTCTGCATGTCACCCCCTCCCCCCCGAAAAATTACAAAGTCCCCCCCAAAATTTGATTCGATGGCGCTTTGAGTGCCCCAGTGCCCTGGACGTGTCATCAATATGATTGCGTGCTATGAATTTGTGATGATTTTGGCTCCTATTATTCGATAACCTAGAGGCAATCATACTATCTTTCAATGCAGACATTGGAAGAATACTAAAATAAAAAAAAATGTTGAATTATGTCAACAAATAAATGAAGATTGTCAATTATTCTAATTCATATTTCTATGACTGTTTCCTCATAATAATGGGAGAAACAAGATTGGAAAATAATGTTTGTTCTACACCGTTTCTCATGAGTTATTATTTGGATAAAGGTTCGTGACTAAAAGAATGATTCTACATTTAGGAATTTGAGGAATTTGTTGATTCTATTTGGGAATTTGAGAGCAAAATATTGACCCGAGGATTTCATGTATGAATTGTAATAGAGACGAATCTACCTCGATATGCCATGTTTTGCAAGAACGGAATGAAAAGGTCGCCGACAAACAGCCTCTCCCTGTTCCTCTGTTTGTTCACGTAATTACTGCAACGTTGTTCAGCTCATTATCCATTATTGCCATGGGCTATTATATTACGTCAGCTAGTCAAGTTCAGAGTATTGGTGAAGATGTACAACCATGAAATGGATGTGCAAAGATTATCGAGCTATTCAAAGGAAGAAGGTTAGAAAATGAACCAACCAACATGCCGGTGAATTCAAGATTGAACAGGAGTCTTTGATCAAGAGAAATAGCCCTGGAGCGGGAAAGCCCTTAATAGAATAATGTTATAAAGGTGAACAAAGATTAGAACTGCCTTATCATCAAAGAGCGCCTGTCATCCTAGGATTGAAGCTTCAGCAGTTTTCCCTGCTCAATTATTATTGAGGTATTTTCCGAATTTTCCTTCTGTTTTGAGCCAATTATCTTACTAGGTGGGTAATTGTGGAAGGAATAGAAAGATCCGTCAAAGCCTTGAGCTTCCCTGCCTTTTTTTGGATGGTCTGCATCATTTTTCAGCTGCCTGGAGGGAAGCTTCAGAGAAAAGGTTCATGCTGTATTGATCGTTGTTGTGGTTATGATTGCACTCAGATGTTTTGCACAAATAAACTGAAACAACGGTGTAACCTAGGACACAATGGATAAACATAAAATAATAATAATATTATCAGTTGTGCTGATAGGCATAAATATGCACGATTGCTTCAATTTTCATAAACATCATATACTTCCCAATTCACAAAAAAATGCACATCGGCAGTTCTTAGAAAAAAGTATGGCTTCTTTTTCTTGTTCAATTAACTTGTAAATAGCGCAATTCAGTTCAATTATCAATGTCAGATATTGTCAGGATCAAATTGCAGATGATAATGAGTCATGGAGGAGTTGGGCTGGAATATAGTTCACTCTATATTGGTTTCTCAACACTTTTATAAAATTTAGTGGTGATACATTTTTCATAGGATTGGTTACAATGAAGCAATGGCCACATAACAAGACAAACATAAAATGCAACAAAATTAATTTGAAATCTAGAGCCACAATTTCCCAGGAGTACATGGTGATGTACAGAATAGCGAGCCACTTTCAAGCTTGAACGCATAATAACTCATTTCTTCACTGAAATTGGATAAAATCAATTAAAATTCAATATACTTATACGATACGACATTCTCTATTGTTCCGGGCAGCAGTCAATTATTTAGATTAGGATAGCTGTAATGATAGCCAACCTTCAATAGAACATATACCACAATAAGTGTCTCTATTAACCTACATACATTTTTTGATAATGTTTTTGTTCAAACTTTGAATAGGCTAAGTAGAAAAACTTATAATAGAACATTTAGTAATGAAAGCAAAGCTTTTGAACTTTATTTGAAATTCAAATCCTTAGAATTTTATCAACATGTGTCCATTTTACTCATCATTACATGTACAGTACCTGACAGTATCGCTACTGTTGAGGAGAGGCGAGTCAAGAAATTTTTTTCATTTGTTTTGGGAGATATCAGCTACCAATTTATTGTTCACTAGTCTCTATGATGGGACGTAATTACTGTAATTAATTCTATTATGGCAAATGCTGAAGAGATGATGGGTATTTAGAAAGTGTGGAATATGAAGAACAGAGGTCTGATGAAAAGTCTCTGGGGCTCAAAAGTGGGTGACATTCGTTTCTGTTTAGAGAGCTTGCGGCACGACATCCGCTCTTGGGAAATCGCAACCTGGAAAAGTCACATTTTCCTCGGTCCATCTGGATCTAGTTCAGGCTTTTCATTTTGCGTTGTTCCATTTCTCCCTTCTGTCTCAACTATCTCTCCTTTTTCTTTATTCTCTCTCAGACCTTCCTTCTCTTCCACCCCTTCATTTGTTACAAGTTTTGACAGTGTTCTCCAGAAAGTTCCACAGCAGACAAGAGCGATTAAATAGTACAACAAAACATTCCAGTGGGCCAATGGGGTGCCGTTGACACATTTCTCAGTCATATTTACTTCGTCATGATGTGGGAGTTGGGTGTCTGTTCAACTTACTGTGTAAGGCTACTCTTCTCTATTTTCTCATTCTCCTTTTTTTTTATTAGGTTATATATATATTCTTTTAAATAATGAACTCCATTTCATAAGAACGAGCATATCCCACGATATGCATTGTGTGAGGACTACTTTATCTATGTATCTATGCCTGGGATGCTCATAGGAGGGGGGTATGACGCAGACTGCGTCATTGAAATTCTTCAAGGGGGTTCCAAAAACAGCTGTCGTAAGGGGGGTAACAGGGGGGGTAAGGCTAATTGAAACCGTGTTTAACGTGACTACATTCAAAAATATTCTACCAAGTCACCAAATAGAATGTCAGTTAATGACAATAGATTTATAATGAAGTTCATATGTTCATTGAATTTTTTCTTCACCTTTACAGAAGCATGTTACCTATGTAAAGAATCTCAAGAAATATACATACATTTTGTATATTATTGACTGAGTTTGAATTCTTTCAATGCCTATATAAATTTTATTTTAGTTTCACAGAGAATACGGGGGTGGGGCTTATTTTCGCATTTTTTTGGGGCACCTAATTTATGGAGGGGTTGGTGCTAAATTTAGAGGGGGTGTGTGTGTAATGAGGCTTTGGGGGGTAGGCACCCTTGTCTATGCATGAAGAAAAAAAACATCAAGGATATAATAGCATTTGAACAAGACATAATTCCTTCACACAGGATCGGGAACGAGACAAAGGCACAATTATTACTATCAGCACGATCTTTGGAGGAATAGAACGGTTCAACTCTAGATATGATCTCGACTCGATTGGAAACCTTTACTATGAAGTTTCAAATGTAGCACTTGAATGGAACATTCTCACCTGTGCTTTCCCACGTAGCCTTTAGACGGTGAGCGGGTTGTTTCAATGAATGTTAGCCAGCTTTGATGAAGGAGAGCATAGAGAGGTCATCACAGAGTACAGTACTGGAATCGACGAGCCACTAGCACACTGGAGAGGAAATGGAACCATAATGCTCGCAAAGATATTATGTCCAAAGGCTGGAGCGAATACTGCGTCATCATTGGTCGACTCGACGTAAATAGAGAGATATCGGTCCTGAGAGGGCTGGAGCTACATCTGGTCTGGTAGGGGGGGTCGATAGAGATTTGTGAGGTGGTGGAAGGGTTCGAGAGCACGAATACAAAGGCATTAATTTGCTGGCCTGGATTTAATTTCAGTTGAAGCCGCGTGTTTATAAGGTATTTGTGCCAAAGTGGTTTGGAGACCGATATTGAGTCCTGAGAGGATGTTGAAGAGCGTAGTGGAGAATTTATTTCACGGATAGGATCGATTTCATTGGAAGGTATTGGCTGATTTTTAGATGACCTTTTGTACCTTCAGGTGACGGAAAATGGAGCTCAAATTAAATGCTATATTGACTAGGGATTTCTCATATGAGTTCACTATCCTTCTCAAGAGGGAAGTTTTTCCAAACCAAAGAAAAAAACAATATATATTAAAACATTCATTAGTTTCTTTGTTCAAATAGATCACTGTCATTCGTTGAAGTTTGAGCTTTTTGAAATCGAAATATAAAGAGAAGTTATTGTTGAAATTAATCGTATAAATGTAGAAAGCTACACATATTATAACTGGTTAGGGGCCCAGCAAACTTTCAGTGAGCTTAATCACTATGATATTTCTTTTCGTTGAATTCAAATTTCAAATTTTATTCAAACACACACAAAATACAACTGAAAACAAATTTACAATACAACAGTACAATATACAAAACAGAAACACAAATACAAAAACAAATGGCTATATGGTGGGGTGTGCTGAAAAAAAGAAAGGAGGAGAAATACCTAGCCAACTATGGTTTCCCATGTAATAGGCAGGTAGAGGGCAATAAGAAAGGAGTGAAAGGGTGTGAAAAACGGGGAAAGCAAGGAGGAGAAAGAGAAGATAAGCGAAAAAGGAAGAAAAAAAATGGTAAGCGAGTCCACTGAAACTTGAAAAACACAAAGCTACAGAAAACATGGCATTCAAAGTAAGAGCAGAAATCCTAGGTCTCACATATCGATATAGAAGAAAAAATTACTGTAGGTCCAGTTTTTTATATCAAGTTTTGTTTTTTTACTAATTTTTGAGTTGATGAGGAAGTGGTCCGGGATAAGGTTTATTAATTTAGTACTAATGAATATCAACTGCCTCCTTATACATTCAATATTAGTGTTGTAGGTTAAATATTTGTTAGCAGTGCCCCTTAAATTATAGTTATTACTTATGGAGTTCAAAGTAAGCGGAAATTCGGATTTATATTTTATTATGTATTTAATTACATCTTTTATATACAATTGTCTTATTGTCATTACCTCAAAATCGCTAAAAACCATATCGGTTGGGTACAATCTAGGTTTATTTAGAATGATTTTAATTATCAGTTTTTGCGTTACAAATAATTCATTAATGTGACAATTGAAACAGCCCCCCCAAACAATTATGCCGTACTGCAAAATTGATTTCACCAGAGCATGATATATCATTTTTAAGTGTTTTTTATTAAGAATTCTATTTAATTGGTAAAACTTGAAAGATAAGTATCTGATTCTTTTACAGACGGATTTAATATGAACATCCCACTTAAGGTGATCATCAATTATAATTCCCAAGTATTTAATATTAGTGACTTTTTTTATTGAGGGACAATCACAATTATTGGAGTTAGAATTGCACCTGGAGTGGATTTTCAATGCCTGATTATCGATGGGTTGCCCTATTATTGAAGAAACATTTAGCATCGGTCAACAAGAGTTATTTTGCACGACGTGTAGCATTGAAATGACCAATCTATATAAAATAAGAGATGAGTGTGTGCGTGTTAGGTCTTATAGATTTCACAAAAACGGCAACGATTTGGAACACTAAATTTGGCAATTAACTTCCCCTGAACTTGATTCAGTGCACCTCGAAGACAGATTTCATATTTTATTTCAGTATTTTCAAAATTAGTGAAACACATTCATAAACACTATCACTGTTTCAAAATGTGTTTAGATACAAGAAGCACATAGAACAGCTGATAACAAGATACGTCACTAGGATAATAATATAGATGATACGCCGATATGTCCAGAGCCAAAGCAACAGATTTGTTGTGCATCAATATTAAAGCTACTAATTACCTAGCGTCTTGCGAGCTTACTTATTGTGTGTATTGAGCTTTTCCTGTATAATACATTATTCTGAATAACTAAACACAAAACATAGTTACTATGCAGGTGGGCAAAGCTGCTAAAAGGGTAGTTTACTTATAAAAAACACTAAAATCATTGCAACAAAAAATTTGTTTGTGAACTTTTCTTTTCAAACAGATTAGCTGTATTTTATAGACACTTTATGATATTTCACTGACCCTTACCTATTCCGTAATTATTTGACCACTACCATCTTCCAGGAAAGAGAAACTCTAAACTTGATTCCCAAACCGGATAATAATGGTAGTAAAAATATACAGATTTTGCTAATTATTTGATAATCCTCACGAATCGTAATAATATAATCAATAAAGAGGAGAAAATACAGAAGTTTTTTTTTGGGTGGGGGGGAGGAATCACATAAGAACAGGTCTTTTACCCCTATAAAAAAACCTTACAAACCCTTACCCGGATTCGCGCCGGTCTATGAATAGTTATTTAAAGAAATAGTTATTTACTCTGTCTCAAAACCGTGAAAGAACTGTTGGGTCACTTCAATGATTGCGTATTTTCTAGAGCTTGGGTCAAGTTACTCATAGTCTGTGATGTAGTCATCACATATTCATAGTCTGTGATGTTATCCATGACGAAATACTTGAACAATCTAATTAAAATTGACACCGCATTTAACTTCTATTTATTGTTTTACTCACTTATATTGGAGTTGCTAAAGGGATGCATTTCACTTCTGAAAAGAGGCTGACAAAGCTTCTTTTCAGAAGTGGAATGCATCCCTCTAGCATCTCCAATATAAGTAAGTAAAACAATATATAAAAGTGAAATACAGTGTCAGTTTTAATACTAGATTGTTACACATGGTATCTGAAGTAACCACAATTACTTTGAAAATGTATGAATGACAAAAGCATATACTGCTGAGGCAATAAGCCGAAGAGTAGCTTTAAGAATGGATTCACTGTCAAGGCCTGGAAAAATTAGGCTGATTTTAAATTTCATTTACAGTCTCGTAAAATTTTCTCATTACTAATCGCTCCTCAATTACAACTTTTCTGAATTCTAATCAGTGTCGCCTTATTTCTTGTTAGGATTTTCCTGCAACTGTAACTCATAGTAAAATCTACATTTCCAACCTAGAAATAGTAATATCGTGAGTATTTAAGATACCTACTTCATATTTCACTTGGATAAAGGAATTAGATTATGCCTCCAGTCTGTAAATTGAAGGCAGCTGGCTGAGAATTTTTCAGGGTGTGTTACGTGTTGGAGTCTGAGCTCTTGAAAATCAAAATATAAGGAGTAGTTATTCTTCTGCTTGCAACGTAGCCGGAAGCTAATTGCTAAATAAATGACATTTGGCACAACGTGTGCAGCGTGGCAATTCTATGAAACGTGCAAAGGGCTGTTCACATTTAGGAAAACGTGCAAAGTGTTGTTCACATCCAAAAGAAAAGCGCAGTCTGCCTCGGAGCATTTCTATGTGAACTAGGACTGTTTTCAGTGTATGAGCATGTGTATTTGAGTCTATGCGTTTCAAAAAAGCACTACTGCAGCTCTTTTCATTAGGGATGATGATAATAATGATGAAGTTTCAGTGAGTAGTTTCAGCTACTGTAACCTGCTGTCAGTTCGGGGTTGAATTATGCCGATTGCTATTTTCACTGCATTGTGATGCATTATAAAGTAATACTGAATGCAGTTGATGAAAATATTAGAGAAGAAAAGGAAGAAGGAGAAAGAGAGGAAGAAGAGAAATGGGAAACGAGACTATTTAATTAAATTCTTGAAACCCAGATCAATTGAGCTGCGCAGTCTGTGAATCTATAAATAATACTGTACCACAAAAAATAATGCTGGCATTCGTCATACAGCATTTGTGAATAGTCGAGGAAAATTCCCGTGTGCAGAAATACACAGCACAGAGGCAAAGCAGCCGTATTGAACCTTATCCAAACATTTTCAGCGAAATGGAGGATCGCATTATCTTTTTGAGTGACACAAGGCCTGATATTCTCTTCACGAATATTTGCTCCACCAATGTGAAACAGGAATATATTTATATTCTTAGATAAAAGTGACATGGGTGTGCAGCTCATCCATTCTCTAGTGACATCCTGTTATCAGCTGTAGCTATATTGTTTTGCAGTGCTACAAAACCTTGCGAATCCTCTTCAGTGAAACGATTATCTCACAATTTTATCAGACTTTGTTGTTTTGGGAGAAGAAATAATGTATTACTCGAGTCAAATCCGACAGACGCAAAATATATGTTGACATTGAATGCACATACAAAGGAATGATATGAAGGCATCATTTGTTTCAGGGAATATATTGAACAAAAACTGTACAGAACTCAATTCAATGAACAAGCATTCAATTTTTAATTTATTGTTATTCTGCGTACGATCTTACGATCTAATCTTCGATATGAATAATTTAATAACAACATTTAACATTGTTATGTTATTGGCTATTGTTATAAGAGCTATATATATATATATATGCTCTGAATGTGTAAATATAAATTGGCGGGCCGCTTAGCGCAGTTGGTTGGGGTATCGCAACCTCGCACCTTGCTGTCGTGGTTTCGATTCCCGCTCCTCCGTCTGGCATCCATGTGTAATCATTCACCTCATTAACCACGCACAAGTCTTGGACGTATGCGGGCATCATCAGCAATAGAAAACTAGAGGTTATGTATTGATGAATATGGTTATGGAGGCTTGAAAAAATTGTGAGACAGGAAACATTGTGACAGTATAATTTTGTGATTTAAAAACATTGTGATTTCCGATAATTAGAGTTCGAAAAGAATAGAAGTAGCTCAAATTATTGAAAACTTAAATTACTCGGAAAAATAGGGTTTGTTAAAAGGGAAGTGATAGCCTCGAGCCGTGGCAGGTATCTGTTACGACGAATAATATGACGTACAATCTCTAGGGCTTTTTGTAAGGGTGGTTCAGCAAAAAAGAACTCTGGTCTCTGCCGTTGAATCTTTTCCGGGTGGTTCGGAACCCACCTAAAACGTTAGGTTCCACTCATCAATAACTATCCAATCAACAACAACAGCACTAATAGATAAATAAAGCATTGAGAATACTACTTTCAGTTATCAGAAGATTCCATTCTCACTTGAAAAATCTGAGTATTTTGTTCGTATTTTTCTTTGCTCGCATTTGGTAGCTCGAATTGAATTAAGCATAGGACTATTGAGAATTCGGTTATCGGGACTATTATTGTTCAGTCTTATTATTTCTCTTCTGTTTCTCTTGAAATATTGAACACTCAATAATAGAACCTTAATAATAAGATAATCATATTCTACTCAATAATTAAATTGATTGCAAACAACCGTGATGAAGATTTGGAATGAGCATGATTGTTGAATAAAAAGATCACGTGAAACTATCTTTTAGTAGAATAGCACTGAAACATTTTCATTTTCATGTGGTTAAATTCATTTTGTTTCTAAAGTGTTGATACTTACGTATGACCTGCATGTGTGCAGAAACTACTTCAGTGTGGAAATTGGGAGCGTCTGCAGACACTTCACACCGATACTTTCCCGCCAAATCTGGTCCAACCTTCATCAGCACCACTCTGTCTTTACCAGAACGACTCATCTAAAGCAAAAACAAATATTTTTATTAGCAAAATGACAAGTATTAAGCTGCATTTGCAACAGAAATAGAAATTTTTCCAACTGTAGGTTTGTTTGCAAAATATTAGTTTCAAAATTTTTTGTTTGAAATGAAACTTTGCAAACAAGACATACGAAAGTTTGTAACAAATTCAAAAGTCATATTTTGAGTTTGAAAAATTTGCAAACATTTCTGTTACAAACTGCTTTGTAAACGCAGCTTGAGATTATACTCACAAGATTCGCCAAAATGAAAAACATTTACGAGTGCTGATGATATTATTATTATTATTATTATTAAGATAATAAAAATATCTTTATTGACTAAATATCATATCAATAACATTCATATTCGGCTAAAATTCGTGGAAATAAAATAAATTTTTTAAATTAGCCAGATGATTGCCATTTGCCCCCCCCCCCCCCCCCCCACCAAGGTTGGATGATTGAAATGGCGCTCCTGCTCATGGTGAGAATAAAAAAACAAAGGATGAATGAAATGACTTGCTTGGTTAATAAGACAATATTTTCGATATCAGCTTATCACAAAATTTAGAATCTGCTCAGCACATTGAGTTTCAAAATTTCCTTGAAAATAGCCGAGTTCTAAATTTTCAGTCATCACCTCCATACAATATCCCTTTCCGACAAGGAGAGGGATTATCCCTTTCTAGAAGATGTCTACTACCACATAATTATCTCCGATATACAGAATAAATATTATCTATTCATTTAACTAGCATACAATCAATGTGAATACAAGAGGCTATTGT
Organism: Conomelus anceps; assembly: GCA_948455865.1. Taxonomy (NCBI): domain Eukaryota; kingdom Metazoa; phylum Arthropoda; class Insecta; order Hemiptera; family Delphacidae; genus Conomelus; species Conomelus anceps. Next base: position 20,693,185 of record OX418221.1, on the reverse strand, counting down.
CCAAAACTGCTGTTCACAAAATTTTAAAGTAGGATCAAAATCTCAGGTTAGGTCGCTGTTTCACTTAAAATTTCACCTTGAAGCACAATAATTCACAAGTCATTTGCAGATAGAGAGTATATTAATTTTTCTCATTTCAAACAAACACTGTCACAATCCGAAAAAAGATTATAAAATAATTTGGAATTTGGACATTTTCAAGCCAAAAATCTTCAGTAGTTTACATCCATTACCATAGTTACAATATACATGGTTATTGTGTTAGTTCTATTATATTGAACAATTAATAATATTATATATGAGCTTTATTATAAACATATAATGTGTGTGGAAACAATTCATGTCTGATTCTCCAATGCAGCGATCAGGAAGTGATTATTAAACCAAAGTATTTGCAGCTGATAACACTTATTTTCTAATCGCCTCTTCGATCATCATTTATAGAGCATTTCTACAGTATTTAGGAGATTGAAGATTGGTATAACAATGGAAAATCTCGATCTAGATGATAGGGTCGGTTATAGGTCATCCACTGCTCAATATAATCCACTATTTAGCAGAACATCGTTCATCCAACACCCAACGAATTTATGCTAATTCCCATGCCGAATTGTGTGCTCCGTAGAAATTTATTCCGTTCAACCAAATTCGTTTAGAATTCCAGCTTGGAAAAGCGTTTTTCAATTCGATGGACTGTGAAACAAAAACAATGTAAAATTGAAAAGAGCTCGCTGGCCCAAAATTTGCATTCATATAATTACATGCTGTCAGTGCGCTAGGTGCTGTCTCCTATCACGCTTCATTTGATTGGGCACTTGCCAATTGACATTTTAAATATTCGAGTGGAAATTCGAGCAATAGTTACGTTAATGTGGTGGCCAGTTCGATTTTGGCCTGCTAAAATTACTAGAGAACACGGTGCCTCCTCTTTTCCACTTGATATCCGCAAAGCACCGATCAACATAGAATCATCGTGTCACATCACACTAGCTTTGATTACAATCGGAGCCATGATGACGTCACTGGGTTCAAAATTGGCAGAGCGTTCTGTATACTTTTTGCATTGAATTAGTTTGGCCACCATTGAAAATGTACTGATGGATAATTGGATATGCAACTTGTAAACACTCATCAAAATTCCGATGGTGATTTAGGAAATGTCAACATAGCAAGTAATGATTGACAATGACGGATTCTACCACATAATTGCAATGCTCAGTGATTTATTGTCGCGTGATGGAAATTCATTTCACTACCTAAGCCTTCATGAATTCCATTTAAAGTACTCGTGAATTTCGAGTGATAACAGGCTGTAACTGCGAAAGAAAGCCTGGTAAGGAATATTGTATTGAAGGCAGTTTGTAGCCTACCTCACAATCTACAATTTTACACTCCACACCATCGAGTTAGGCGGCTAGAATAAGTCGCAGTGTTGACAGATATTTACGCGTTAATTTATGAAATAAGTTCTATGAAATAGGTTCAAGCAATAAATATAATTTATTACTTTCATGTGGAAGGTGCCATCAACCCAACTATCATAGCCTTGCTAGCGGTGGACGATACATTCGAATGTCGACTTTATATTTATATCGCAGCTATATTTTGATGTTTCGGTGGTTTCTGGCGAGGTAAGGTTAGCTTGGGTTGTTGGTGCGGATTTGATAATGAATATATCGATATTAATATTTACTGAAGTTGAGAAGCATATCGATAAACTGACATAAACGAAATAAAAATTGATTAAAATTTCCGATTTCATGCAATGTGAAAAATTTTGCCGACAATGTAGAACTACTTGAACATTTATTCATGGTTCGTTTTTGTTTTACTCCAATTGCTTCATAGTGCGCTTACTCACTTCTGCATGACTGTTGAAGTTTTCAGTCAAATCAATCCAAGCCATCTCTTTCTCTTATCATCCGTTTCCTTATTTTCTAATAATTTTGCATCTTTAGCAATAATTATAATTGATAAGCTCTTTCCCTCCGCCCTAAAATTAAAACATGGTTTTTTCGCCTGTGCCATTTTTACAATTTACACGGTTTTCTTCAGTCCCGAAAATTAAACAACAGTCGCACAATATAAAACTACTTTATAAAGCTGGGCATTCACGTTCCAACTTGCAGTACTGCTAGTAGTACTGCTAGATGGATAGTCGACTCCACTCACGCTCCTACTTACAATCCAACTTTATTCCTAATCAGCTGTGAACGTCGCTCTTGAGCCGAAAAATGTAACCGAAGTTGCCCGAACTTACCCGAAGGTCATGCACTGACTGAGATAAGATGGACGACTTTGATCCGACTGCCCCACACACGCTCCAACACCGTCGACATTCGTAAGTCGTCCCTCTAGTGGTCCCTCTAGTGGTCCATCTAGTCGTCCATCTTCAATTCCAACCATCCAACAAGCCCATTCACGTTCCGTTTTCGGATCCAACCTTGAAGGTTGGACTGCAAGTGGTACTGCAAATCGGAACGTGAATGCCCAGCTTAAACAATATGACAGACGAGATGCTTCGGTTATCATAACCCATAAAGATCACACGGTATAACATATGTAGCCAGTAGGAAAGCAGATCGAATGCAGACATCTGATTCAATATAGCCAACATAAAGATAGTCAGCAAAATGTTCCCGCAAATGTCGACGACCCGTCAAAGTTAACGTGTCGATTTTTGTCCCTCGTCAACGTTGGTGTATCGCATTCCATTTCAACAATTTGTCAAATAATAATAACGAGTCGTTAGTTTGACAAAAGTTGGTGAGACCGGGCATAATAGTTATAATATTAGTTGTTGGTTGTATTATAAATAGTAGTCTAGCAGTGCAGTTGTTAAACTCTTGAAAATTTTTATTTATATATTTACTAAAATATATTCTATACTTTGACACTATTCAATGTAAAAAATTGTGTATGGAATGAATAAAGAAATAATGAAATGAAATAATGGGACCAAGCCAGCGGCGGATCGTCAGGAATCACCAACCTTTTAATGCATGGATTGGCAACACTAGACGTGCTGTGTTGCCTGATCTACAAGCTTGACGATAGCAGTCAGTTTATTGGTCACCACAGTCAGATGTTTTTGCAACAAAAAACTTTGTTCAAGCCGCCTTATAAATATGAAGGCCTAAAGTATAAGTATGCTATGGAGATAAGATTCATAATATAGAAATATCAATATGGGATAATATTGGACATGGGATAGTATAATTATGAGGAAAATTCAAGTGGAGTGAAGTAAAACAGATTTTTTTTATTTCTCTTGTCATGATTTATTTTACTTTTATATTATTCTCTTTTGAACAAATTTTCTCTTCAAAATGAGGTGGTTTTTCTCATTTTTTCAATGATAAATCTAATGAGCTGCAATGCACTCATATAAATGTTACAGATGAGGATTAGACGTTTTTGTTAATGAACTGCATGTGAGCTGTGAGTACTCTAATGTGATTGGCTGGATTGAGTGGGATAATAATTTCTGGTCGTAAAAAACCTAGGATACAAGCAATTTGCTTTTTGATCTTCATTCATCCTCCAACTGGGTTATGCTTTCATATTATGCTCTTTTCATAATATGATTAAAAGGTGATAAATAATGAAAAGCGATATAATGAAAGCGTGTAGACAAGCTAAAGAAATTGTGGAAGTGTGAAAGCTTTTTTCCGCTAATGTCAGAATAGAGCGCTATTCAGTATTGGTTCTTTGAATGTGATGAGCCAGAGCCATAGACAATAGAGCCATAGAGTCATTTGCTATTCATTTGTAGACGGATTTTTGCTAGACTACATGCATTAAAAAGAGTACGGGAATGCTTGCCAATTAGCATGAAACTTATGCTCGTGAAATCATTGGTATTTTTTTCTCTGTTCTAATACTGTGATGTCGTATACAATGATATGAATGGGAGCTGTCCTCAAAACTTCAAACGTGCACAGAACAAACTACTGTATGAGATTTGTTTATAACTTGAGAAGGGATGAACGTATATCAGGTTATTATCAGATGTCTTCAATTTTGAAATTGAATGATCAGAGAGCACTACATGTTGAAAGATATTGATGTACAAGGAACCTCACCATCTGTACAATAAATTACAACAATTGTTGCAGGTAAGTGTTACAGAGAAGCGAGGTCGATCTCACTTGCAGGTAATTCCCAGACACAGAACTGTTTGTTACAACCAGTCATTCCTTGTCTTGGCATCAAGGTTATGGAATTTGATGAATAATAAGACGAAATTGTCACAACCACATTTATTAAAAGTTCGAGAAACTAGTTTCGGTTGTTACACCATTATCAATCTCAATCAAACTGAAAACTGAAGTACAGAGCAGCCTTATATATACTGTACATGGAATGATACTATTGGCTAAGAGGGAAAGAGGCTGACCTTAATCGGACGTTGTGATTGGTTGTCAAGTCACGCCCCCTGGTGGGAGGAGTAACAAGCAAAAATACGAGTCAAATCAATAACTAAACACTGTGAAAATCAAGAAAGTAACAAAAAATTGTAATAAGGCTAGAATTTAATCAAACTAAAATTAAAAATATTTTAAAAATTAGAAGCTCACTGAAGTGCAATCAAGGTCAACTGAGAAATACACATAAGAACTGCTTTTTTAAAAATAGGCTGGAATTATAATGAAACCAAGTTAGTTGCATTGAATTGGTTAAAATAAATTTGGTCATTTAAATTAGTTATGGAATCGTTTTTTACCAACTTGGTTATCTCCAAAGCTTCTAAAATGTTCAATTGTCTGCCTTTGCCAATCAAATGCAGAAATTCAACATTTTCTTCAGCCTTGAACTTGTGTCCATTATTAATGAGATGTTCTGCAAAATTTGAATCTCCTTTTTGGGTTTTCCAATCACTGATATGTTCATTTACCCTACATTTGAAACTTCTACCAGTCTGACCTACATAACAAGCATTACAATCACCGCAATTCAATTTATAAACCCCACTTTTATCCCAGATATCAATTTTGTCTTTACTACGCCCAAATAAGCTCTTTAAAATTGGTTTGGTTTGAAAAGCTACATCAAAACCGTTCTTTTTCAGTTGTTTTCCTAATTTATCAGAAACTGGGCCAAGGTAAGGCACCGTTATCCATGACCTTTCCCCAGTTTCAGTTACAGTAATGCTAGCATTGACTGCTAGTCTCATATTTATTTTATTTAATATTTTATTGACAATGATTTCCTCATATCCATTTGTAATAGCTATCTGTTTAATCGTACTAATCTCTTTTTCAAAGTGATGATTGCTCATTGGAATGGTTAAAGCTCTATAAATCATACTATTGAAAGCTACAAGTTTGTGCGATATTGGGTGACATGAGTGATGAGGTATGATTACATCGGTTTGAGTTACTTTTCTAAAAATAGAGAAGTTGTGGGTTCCGGTGCTATGGTCAATTCTTAAATCTAGAAAATTTAAAACACTATTCTCTTCTAACTCTATGGTGAATTTAATCTTATGGTGTAAACGATTCAAATAGCTAAGGAAATTATCTAATTGTCTATTACTACCCTTCCACAAACAAATAATATCATCTACATATCTGTACCAATAAGCAATTCTATCCTTAAAATTATTATTTTCAAAAATTCTACGTTCAAGGCTATCCATAAATAATTCAGCTAGTAGGGGTGAAAGGGGTGAACCCATCGCTAACCCATCTTTCTGTTCATAAAATTTATTTCTCGAACTTTTAATAAATGTGGTTGTGACAATGTGACAATTTCGTCTTATTATTCATCATGGATACCTTCCACAATATCACCTTCGCCATTACTAAGAAAGTTATGGAATTTGCTGCCTCCTCAAGCCAAGATGTTGTGTGGCCGTCCCTGTTTCGCCCGAGCCGTCACTGTGTGGTTGGCTGGCGGTGGCGGTCACTCCGGCGGCGGGACTGGTCGACGATATTTTTATCATATAGAGCAGATAGTGTCTGCTATTCCAGTTCTATGTGTTTAAAATTATGGATATTATATCAAATAGCCAACAGTATTTTAACTAGTTGCGTATTTAATAAAGGATAATACTAAACATTCAGAGTATTGCTAGGGGATCTGAATGTAGGATGAAATAATTGAACCATCTTGAAGAAAACGCGAGATTTATTGATAAAATTATTTTTAATTGAGTGGATTAGTTCAATAGTCTAATCTCTTTTCTGATGCTAATAGCAATAAAAAAAAAAACAAAGTATTAGCTCTTACTCTACATTACTTAACTTACAAGTGAAAGCTCTAATTTTTAATTGTGATGATGCCCACATGCGTGGATAATGAGGTGGATGATGACAAGGTGGAATCATCTAATTATGAATGAGACTCGAACTCAAGACCTCAGAAAAAGCAGTCAGTCAGAGTCCTATCTAATCAGAGAAAAGTGCTCAAACTGTTTAATTCACCATGATTATAAAGTTAGTGAGTTTGTAAAAAAGTAGATGATGATTCAAAAATAACAGGCTAGGAACCAGGGCAATCGAGCCCTCAACCACTGGAGTGGCAGACAACATAGGTTCTCTTATTAACCACAAAAAGAAGGCACTTTTCTCTGACTGTTACTCATGTGGTTAAAGTCCTGTTATACTTCGCGGCCTAGGATATATTCAACTTTCTTTGTAGTGGCGAAGGTGATATTTTGGAAGGTATACATAATGAATAATAAGACGAAATTGTCACAACCACATTTATTAAAACATTGAGAAACTAGTTTCGGATGTTATACCAAAGAGTTTGATTGAGATTGATAATGGTACAACAACCGAAACTAGTTTCTCAATATTTTTTAATAAATGAGGTTGTGACAATTTCGTCTTATTTTACATTAGGATGTTTATCTGGCTATATTTTGTAGCCTGAGATATTTTGTAACATCATTAGGCTATCCTCGTTACTTAAAAAACTTAAATTGATTCACCGAGTTCTTCTAGAAGGTCTAGGACTTCAAATTGATAGTATTCACGCTATTTCAGACGCATCGGAGTCATTGCCATCAAAGGGTAAAGTAATTAACTGAAATTCATCGTTCATTCAAATTCCTGGATGAGCTCCGAATGAACAGAGGCTTCACCTTCACTACAACACACAACTCCATTATTTTAGCGTTTGGTCAATAACTTTTTGCCGTTCTTTACATTGAAGCAGAAATGTGCGAGATTTTGCTACATTGTAGAGCTCGTTTGGACGACTGCACTGGAACTAACGGTCGCAATCAACCAATCGGAAAGCATGCGGAACTGACCAATAGCAATCTTGGAACGAGTGATTGGTGGCGCTGCTCTTCTATTTGTAGAGTGGTCGATGGATGATTGATTTCATTAAGTCGATGACGTTTGGAAAATGCGAGTTTGGTGGATGCGTATCTTTTTTTCTGCCGACCATCCTCGCCTTAATCATCATTTGTGCGATTTGAAAAACACGGCTCCGGAACCGATTTTTAGCAATTATCGTCGCTTGCCAGAAAGAAAACTCACGTACGTGTTGAGGATTGAAAATACCAGATTCAACAAAGGTTTGCATACAGCAAAAAGTAAAAGTAATCAAAGAGATGACGTTTTGAAAAATGAGGGATTAGTGATCTCTGGATGATTATTCTACATTTTCTTCCAATAATTATCAACATGATGAGTTCTTAATGCACCACTCCCACATTCATTTCGATGAATAATATATGCATATTTTCATAAAATACACAATTATTTATTCATTTCATTGCAGTTTCTTGATTTATCGACAGATCATATCAACATATATTTGTGAGAAGGGATCCCGAAAATGATAATATTGTAATTTCATGATATTGTAATAGTGACCAAGCTGCTATGAATTGAAGTTATCCTCACTTACCTAGTCGTTCGGATATCACACAGAATTCTTGGTCCACGATATTTCTCATTACATTACACAGTGAGCTCAAACTACCCTAAAGTGAATTCCCATCGATAAAAAATATAGATTTCAATGGGTTCCAGATAGATTCTTGTGGCATCCTAAATTTGAATACATTCCCTTCATGGTTTATAGGCTATACAATATAATAGTACTATAGTTGGCAAAGAAGCTTTACATCATCGATTATAATATTGGAATGGACAAGGCAAGGAAAAAGGAACAGTGATTTATAACGTAATTACTGCTGTGTCAATACGTCTTCCAATTGCGTTAAGAAGCATGTTTTTTTTGCTGTTACCCCCATACTCACCTCGCCTAGCGGTTTATCTAAATATCTTTGGAATTTTTACTTAGAACTTTCTGGGATGGTCTGGTTGGCTTTAGAATTTGATAGAAGGATATCGAACCCTACAGTCTTTCTGGAACATTTAAAAATGAATAAAAAGCAGAAGCTCTTGTGAAAGTCAGTCAGTTGTGATAGGAATGTTACTGTGATAAAGTGGTAGAAGTGACAGTTCCCGTTTCCGCTCATACGAACCGTAACACCAGTGAGCGCTAAAACAAACTGTGTTATATGAACGTTTGTTCTTTAACTGATAATAAATTGTGACAGATTATTATTCAAGCTCTTTTAACAGTTTATACAGTGACTCGTAAGTGCTTGTGATGTTTCAACTGTTATGTTTTAGACGTTTCTTCCTGAATTATTGAACAGTGCATTGAATAATTATTATTTGATATTTGATCAGCCTTTTAACAATTAGTGATTGATTTTTGTACAGTAATATTGCAAATTCTTTTTTTTTTTTTTTTTTTTTGAGGATGAAGCCCACATAGGTCTGAGACCTGTGCGTGGGTAATGAGTTGGATGATGGTGATTGATGAGATGGACCTACAGTTTTAGGTGGGTTCCGAACCACCGGGAAGTGATTTTACAGCAGAGAACAGTGTCTTTTTTGCTGGCCAATCTAATCGGTCACCGTTACAAACGGGACCTACGAGAACGCAGCTTATCTCTCTGATTGAACAGATACCTGCTACGGCTCGCTGAACATTATCAATTTATCTGTTTCTGACTGCTTTATTTTGTGTGATATGACTGATTAGTGCGAATTGTCGTTAATTTGTGTTGATAAAGTGTGAGTGTTAATTTGATGTGTTGCCAGAATTATTTCAGAGATAGGACCCACAACAATATTCTATGCTGATAATCAGTATACTCTCACACACATATTTTACTCCCATGATACTTGAGGAACAAATATGGACATTAATTCTTTGGAAATAGTGAAAAATGTCATTAGAAATGTACTCACATCAACATCTACGTTCGGCAAAGGAAAAACACGTGTGTTGGGATGCTCCTTGGGAATGTAGCGGTAGAACTCTTCACGGCCTTTGTACCACTTGACAGTGTAGAGCTCTTCACCTTCAAGGTCATAGGCGCATATCAAGGTCACGGTATCTCCAGGACTCACAGCAGCTGGAACTTTCAGCTCAACATCTTTCAAGCTTGTAGCACCTGCAACAAACAAGATACAAACACTTAGGGGCCACTTATACTGTCATAAAGATTTTATATGTAGTTGTTGATTCTTTACGCAAGCTAGCAGATTAAGGTGGAGGTGTAAAGGTTTTTTCACGATAGATGCCAACTTAGTACCTGAGCGTGATATCCAAAATGTTCAGACCCGAACGCTCAAGCTCGTGCTTGGATGGGTGAGCAACGTGCTATGTTTTGATGGCATCAGCTTTAATCTCATCTACTCAGTGGTTCAGAGCCTCATCGTAGGTCTGCAGGTTTCCCGTTAAAGTTTCAGTTATTTATGGACAACTTTCTACTTGACACCACTCACTTGAATCCATTTTTGAAACAAAAAGATTCTTGAAGCATGTCGAAAATTCTGTATAAATGCTAATAAATTTAAAAGATTCCCTTCTAGTTCTATTGATTGCACTGGAGACTTCAGACTTACAATTATCCACAACAGTAACTAATAATTGTTGTGAATATCCATTTCTGGGATGTACAGCATAACACGGAAATGCACAATCACGGAAATTCACAATCTTGTGAGTGTTAGGCAGAACTGACTTTTTCAATCCATTCACATCCTCAATAACTAACTCAATTTCAAATGTCATACCCTCTTCAAGATCATCACAAGACCCCCTGAAAGCACCTCCGCCATACCTACGTCCCCCACTCAATCCACTTCTTACACTACCGCTCTACCATCACCATAAACCTTTCATACTAGGGAACAAGTCAGTCTGGAGCCAAGCACCGAGGAAGAAGTAATTACATCGGAACGCGTTCGTCACGAGTCAAAATGTCAGTTCTGCATAGTACGTCTCTACAAATGAATAGTAACAAATGATTTTTAAAAAAATTCGATGAATGCTATCAGCCTAAAAAAATGTGTTTGCTGGCCGAATAGTATTAGCATTGACAATTTTTTTTTCATTTCTAGAGAAATATGAGAAATTTTAAACAATGGAGTGGCAATAAAACGTCCATTTCCATCCCTCAATTTTGAAATGAATTTGGCCCAATTTAGTACAGCAAAATGATATTTTGAGAAAATGATTTTTTGCGACTTTTCAATTTTATTAAAAACGTTCAGTTTTTATTTAATTGCAGTATTTTAAGCTCAAGGACTTTAAATAATGAGAATAGAGTTACACAATTGTATTCGTAGTCCCTCTCATATTCATCCCTCTCATCATTCATTCCCTCTCTTTTTCTTCTTTCTCTTCTGCACCTTTCTCCTTCTCAATTATTCCTCTAGCCTCTCCTTCCTCTCCATTTTCTTTAGTTTTCATTTTTTAAATTATTTTCTCTGTATTCTATTCCACTCTCTTCCTTATGCACCCCTATTCTTTTTTCTTCGTCTTCTTTTTCTTCTTCTATTTCTTTTCTTTTTCTTTGTCTTCTTCTACTTCTCCATCTTTTTCTCCGCATTCAGACCATAATGGTCCATTTAGAGATCAGCCTTGTAGACTGTTCTGCCATTTAGAATTCCTAAATGATTTTCTTGAACTATGACTCAATGCTCACACTCAACATTTCAGTATATTTAGAGATCAGTGTGCTTTGTTTGTGTCTAGTGTTGTTGGCAACTTTGAGCAGACAGTGGCGGCAATTATAAAGTTGGTTGTTGCAAGACAGGACTAATCGATCGCCACCGCCATCCGAAGTGTATCCGATATTAGTTCGCGAGTCTGAGCAATTTGTCTCAACCGCTAAGCTTCACCTTGGTCGGCACTTGCAAGTATTTCAAGTTTCCGGCGAACTTCGCTGATAAATTTGCTGCCGCCAAAGTCTGGAGACGCTCACTTATCAAACTACACTTGGCCGATAAATCTCTGTGTGCGCACTCACATGCTAACCTGTACACTACTGAAACAGCTGTTCGTCGCTTGTGTGTGCTACATCTCATTTCCCCCATCGATTCATTAATTTACGGCTGTTGCAGATTTTTGACATGAAGCAAATGACGATTAAGTAGCGAGTTGGGGTAACCGTGATGTTGATTCGAGGCCTAAGAGATGATTTGGGAGTATATTATATTGGAAAATGCTTTTACATGATTAAAATGCCTATTTGAAAATTTATGCTGTTGTGAAGAAATGATAGAGCAAAAAATATAATAATGAGTTTTGAAGGCCAGCATATGAAAAGTATGGGGGTAGATTTCACATGAATGATAGATAATGTGGTCTAATCTGATTTGATCAATATAATTTATTGAAAAATAACGCAGCTTCTTATAACTGCAAACCACAATTTTATAAGTTTTAAGCACTTTTCATAACCCATATTCCTTAAACGATGACTACAAATTAAGCAGCTCTGAAAAATTGCGGTGTTGCTGGATATGACAATGCTGGATGTGACAATTTAGTAGGTAGTAACCTTAATGTCCAAATTGACAGCTCGTATCATGTGCCTAAGCATGTCATGTTGCCTAGTCTACATGTACGGCGCTAGCAGCCAGCTCGTTTGTCAGTTGTTTTTTGCAACACCGCAATTTATTCCAACCGCCCTACTCGATGGCGTTGAGTAAACAGTAGAAAATAATCGAAAGCATTTCAAAACAGTGCGCTTTCTGTAAAGGGCATCATGTTACTCCAGATAATTGGCGTATTAGACTCGAGAGTATGAAAATGCTGCTCAAAACTATCTAATTCCATCAAAGTTCTAGTGAAAATTATTAAACAGCGTTCCCAAGTTGGTCCATATATGCAAACGGATTCAAAGTTTAGCAGTGGCAAACTGATTAGGAAGTTTCTTCAATTAGCCTCTCGATGAATCTGATTTGAGAAGTCCGAGAGGCGAACTTGAAACCATGGCAAAGACATTAGGGTACTCATGAACTAGTGAGGTCCGACTTTTATGGCTGGGATAATGGGATTTCCGGGAGTACCTTAAACATCAGAGACTGATAATGGAGAGGAAATCAAGAGTAGAAAACTCATATAAAGCGACTGTTGAGAGCTGAGGGCACGTTCTGTTGTGTGTTTATGTGAAGGGGATGCGCTCAGAGTTGCGCTTCGATATTGTAGCATCTCTGGAAAGTTGGCAATCTGGGATCGGATCCAAGTGGGTCAGACACAGACAGTCGGTTGTCGTTGGTGGGGAACGCAGAATGCTATTACATCGTGAAAGACCACGGTTCATATCCCGGATTGAAATTGCTTCAACCTCGTGTATAGCGGGCTAGCACGTAGAGCAAATGCCGTTACAGCCTACTGACTTCTTTTCTATGAGATCCAGCAGCAAACACATTGTGTTGTCGTTAAACTGTCTCTGCTGCGTCCCAAAACACTTTGCGGCCTTAACGCGCCTATTTCGAATTTATTGAGCCAAAGATTTAGGCGCTGTTGATATCTGTGCTGGAATTCTATCAAAGTTTCAATTGTTGACTGTACTTCAGTTATAGAACTGCACAAAGGCTATTGATATCTGAACTGAAATTTTATTGCAATCTCAAATTGCTGTGGATGGCGAGTGTCTGTACTTTATAAAGTGTAGAACCAATAGTCCTGTGTGAAGCAATTGATATGTGAAACCACTAGCAATATTTATTTATTTATTTATTTATTTATTTATTTATTTATTTATTTATTTATTTATTTATTTATTTATTTATTTATTTATTTATTTATTTATTTATTTATTTATTTATTTATTTATTTATTTATTTATTTATTTATTTATTTATTTATTTATTTATTTATTTATTTATTTATTTATTTATTTATTTATTTATTTATTTATTTATTTATTTATTTATTTATTTATTTACTTATTTATTTATTTATTTATTTACTTATTTATTTATTTATTTATTTATTTATTTATTTATTTATTTATTTATTTACTTATTTATTTATTTATTTATTTATTTATTTATTTATTGTGACAAAATTACGATGAATGTGAAGGTCAACAGACTCAAGTCCAAAACTGCTCTCTTCACAATTTTTGAATAATTTTACATTGTCCAATGCACTAAGAATCTAGATTTCCTAAAAAAACTTCACCCGAAAAAGCAAAATGATTATTTTTCACTGAGCGACTATAAATTTAAAAGCTCACTCGAAACGAAACACTAAAACAGTTGAAAATAGTTTATAATATTAAATTTTGATAAAAAACCTTTGAGCCAAAAAATACTATCTCGTTGCTATGAAAAACAACAAAAAACAATTAATATTGAAATTTTCTAAAATTCTATTGATATTTGAAATTGTAATGGCAAGTTTCTAAACGACATACAGTGTAGAACAGACAGCCGCATGTGAAGCAATTTGAACGTGATATTACTAACGAAATACTTCCTAGCACAATATGCCCGTTCATTATTGTAATAGTCAGGCTCCACAATAATAAATAATTGGTTCTGAAATTATAAAAGTTATTAAACTACCAACACTCTTCAGTTCTATGTGAAATCATTGTTGGGTTTTATTACTGAAAACAAGAATCAATAATGGTACAACCAAAAGTCAAATAATTTTGCATGAGTAAATTAGGTTTTATTCCCGATCGCTTCAGATAGTTCTGAATGCAAAGTGTTGAACAGAAATGTCATCATGAAAGGCAATAATTTTCCACAAAAAAAATATAATAAACATCGCCTTGAAATGAGGAAAGTGGTGAATAATTATATTTATTATTAGGCCTATAATAGACAGAGGAAAAGTTCTGTTGAACTTATAAGAAAATTATGAGGTTGAATTTAGGAAGAATTTTATCATAGTCAACTGTATTTAAAACTTGTCTCAATTTTTCTAAAGACTTAATTTGCCTGAATAATGAAAACAACACTCTCACATTGCGCACTGGTACCCGACCTTGCAGTGTCATTTTCATATTTATGTAAAGATGAATATTTTGTATCATTTTATTTATTTTTTTTTGGGAAAAATGAAAGGATTTTGATTTTTCTTATCAGAGAAGAGATGAAAAACCGTACGAGCAAATCGTTCAAACTGAATAAAATATGGTTGAGATACTCTATTTCAGAGCAACTTACTCTTTTAAAGAAAGCGAAGAAGGGTTGCAAGTATCAGTTATTGAGTTTTGAAGGAGATAAAACTTCAACGCTTATAATACTGAATTCATCTTTCAAAGTTAATTCAATCCTCATCAAATAACTTTTTAAATCCCCAAGTGATAATCAATTTTAAATCAAGATAACAATTTCTTATCAGAGAACAGATAACAGATTTGAAACTGGCCGATAGAGATCGCTCAACTGAATAAATCAAATACGGTTGAGATACTTTGTTTCAGAGCTATACTCTTGAAGAATGGCTAAGAAGGGTTGCTGCGAGTTGGAGTAAAGAAGAAAACTTTGAACTGGGGAGAATCGGTTATCGCTGAGGAAGCTTCTTCGGATATGGTGGTTGATGAGATGAGAAACGATGAGGGATATAATGGGTAGTGAACGACAGAAGAGAGGGATCTAATCAGGCAGGGAAGCGTTTGCTAACGCGGTTGATTTGATCCGCCAGCGAACGGACAAGCAACTAACTCTCGGACCCTTCAAAACTTGGCTGACCGAAGCTGTGTTGCAACGAGTTCGCTGTGGTCACGGCTGATTGGTCCGCGTCTAGCATATGTTCGGTGCGGCGGCCCGAGTTAGGCAGGACTGAGGGTTTGGGATGAATTGGGGGTTTTAGAAGGAACAAGGGCTTAGAAAGAGTCGGGGTTCTGGGAAGAGCCGAAAGGATTGTTATACAGTGATCCTGAAACTTGCCGGCGGCGTTGTTTTGCTCGTTTCACAGCCCTGATATTGGGGCCTCACAAATTTTACCATTTCATGGTATAGTAGATTCCTACTGACGACTTTTGAAGTGGCACTTTAAACAGTGAACCATAGCACAAAGATGGGAATGATCATGATGAATTTTAAACAATGAAATAATGTATATTAGTTAAAGATTGCCCAGGACACATTTTTTTGCGGAGAGTTGGACTTCTTTAAAATGAAATCGATTATCTTGACAAAAATTCCGTCTTTCCTCCTTATTACAACACACATTTTATGCTGGGTTCTCGTAGCTCCGCACTTCTTTAGGAGCGCACTCCGCACCAGTGAGCTGGAGAGCTGCGGGAAATTCAACTGAAAATTACTGGTTTTTTGGTTGTTACTTACGGTAATTACCGTATATTGGATTGTTACAAACAGTAATTTCACGCCAAACTCCCCACAATTCTTTAGCTTGTATCTGGCAACATAACTGAGCAATTCATTGTGTTTATGCTCCACAGGATTATGTAGCTAGCAGTGACAGTTCCACGGTGATGGGAAGGGGAAATTTCTCCCCAAACGCTGAAGAAGAAGAAAGAGGAAGTGGAAGAGAGAGGAGATAAAGATCAAGGAGAAAAAGAAGAAGAAAAGTGCAACGAATGGAAATGATAGGAAGCAGTGGAGAAGTGGAAAAGAGATGACAAGAAAAACAGGTCGAATATAAAACCTTGTTTTTTTTGGAAGTCGGTTAAAAATTGGTAGAAGGAGAGAGATGAAAATGAAAAAAGACGAAAAAGGGTCAAAAAGAGGTAAAAATTAAAAGTAGAGGGAAATGAAGAAGAGTTTTCGAAGTCGTTGACAAGCGAGCAAAATGAGACAGCAATGCCTAACCAACAATTAATTTTCTATTGCAAATATTGTGTACTTAGGTACATGATCTGAAAATAATGCCAGCTCTGTAAGGTTTTTCTGGATTCTGCAGCTTATCAATACATGGCGAAAAAAGCACACTTTTTTTATTAGCACTACTTTACATTCACTCAGATATCACCCTAGAGCCCAGATTCTCAAAAAATTGTTGGGAGATTTTAGCTAATTACAATATCTTTTTCAATTGCTAATAATGTATGAATTTTTTTATATAAATTTAATTTTTCATAGTTCTAGTGGCGTAACTGTGGGGGATGAGACAAATCCCCTTCGCAGTGACAAAAGAAATTTTGAAATTTTAGCAGGCCTCTGTGAGACAATTTTTGGCAAGATTCAAAGAAGATTTGAGAAGAAATTTTCAAGTAGCCTTCGTCAAAGTACCGTAATCAGGAGCAGTGAGGGATCAAATATAGGAAAGTGGAAGTTTCAAGTGGGGTCCGGATTTCCAATTGACAATAACACAAGAACTAGATAAAATTTACTTAGACACAACGTGGATTGGACTAACTGTAAAATAAGAAGAATCACTTAAAATATGGTTTTAGAGAGGTTTTTAAATTCTTTTATTTCGTTTGTATTGTAGAATAATGATATCGTCTCTGCAGTCTCTTTCCTGTTATCCATTAAAATAAAAATAAAAATGGAGCCACTGATACCCATCCCACACAGGCCTGGCCTCGGGATGTGTTACTTGTATTTATTCACAATAACACTATTCAATATTATAAATAGACTATTTTAGTATTAATGTATTGGTTAAGATTGATATTGTTTCAAAATTGTGCATACATTATTCATTCTTTCTAATTTTGTGAATAAAGCTATATTTCATTCATTCATTGGGATTTTTTTATTGCGGATGATGCCTACATGAGTCGGAAGACTTGTGCGTGGGTAATGAGGTGAATGGATGAACGATGAGAAACATCCATAGCTGAATGAGATTCGAACATAAAGCTGCAGGAAAAGAAGCCAGCCAAAACCTTATCTTATTACAGACAAGCGCTCCAACCAACCAGAGCCGCCAAACTCCTCTGTTCATCAATTCATTCATCTACCATATCAATAAGCGATTTAACAGTAAATGGCAAATATTTCTCTAGTACAGCACACATCTCAAATAAACATATATGTTATATTATAGGAGTACATTACATTGAGAAGTTAGCTACATTATTATGGTTGTGTAAGCTATATGTAAAGCAGAACCTGTACAATCCGTACGGCTTTTTTTACAAGTAAAGTTCAAGATTGTATGCACAGGGTCAAGTTTAGCAAGAAACAAAAGGCTCATTTTTATAATTCCCTACATTCCTAATTTCTTATCTATCACATTAAATCTGAAAATTATCAAATTTCGCGATGTGTTAGAATAAATTAATCAGTTGATAGAGTTAAAAAAATCATCTTAATTTCACAAGCCTATTATTCCACATCTGTATCAATAAGATATCAAATAGAAGAAAAATAATAAGAATTTGATGCTTGGTTCCCATGTTTAAAACGTATAAGTCACCCAAAATCACATAGTGAAGTACATAATACCTCAATTGATCGCAGAATATTATGAAATGATCGTCAAATATAAAGGAGAAGTCACCTTGGAAGTTGGAAAATGCTTCCACTCTCAACTATACATAAATAGACATAAATAGCTCTCTGCTGAAAATCACTTCCCGGTGGTTCGGAACCCACCTAAAACTGTAGGTCCCACTCATAAATCATCATCATCCAACTCATTACCCACGCACAAGTCTCAGACCTATGTGGGCTTCATCCTCAAAAAAAAAGGAGAAAGGAGACAAAGTAATACCAGGAATAAGGCCCAAGGCCACAGGTACATTTACTACTATGAACAGCATACAACCTATGATATAGTATAGTATAGTATAGTATAGTATAGTATAGTATAGTATAGTATAGTATAGTATAGTATAGTATAGTATAGTATAGTATAGTATAGTATAGTATAGTATAGTATAGTATAGTATAGTATAGTATAGTATAGTATAGTATAGTATAGTATAGTATAGTATAGTATAGTATAGTATAGTATAGTATAGTATAGTATAGTATAGTATAGTATAGTATAGTATAGTATAGTATAGTATAGTATAGTATAGTATAGTATAGTATAGTATAGTATAGTATAGTATAGTATAGTATAGTATAGTATAGTATAGTATAGTATAGTATAGTATAGTATAGTATAGTATAGTATAGTATAGTATAGTATAGTATAGTATAGTATAGTATAGTATAGTATAGTATAGTATAGTATAGTATAGTATAGTATAGTATAGTATAGTATAGTATAGTATAGTATAGTATAATGTTCTGTACATGGGATTGTAACAGTATGAAAGACAAGTACTCAAAAGCTCTTGATAACTCATAGCTCTCTACAAGTGTGCTTTACTTTATGTCGAGGTTATTCTTTGCCATTTTTATAAAATGGTCTTCGTTCATATTTTGAATAATTATTGTAATTAGTATGTAGGAGAATCAATAATGGGATTAAGAACAGATAGCCGTTGAAGTGAATCACGTATAATGAGGGCAGCAATTAGCGGAGGACATATTGTTTGAAAAACAAAACCGAACTTCGTTCATTAGCATTGTTGGATCCATATAGAGTATGGCTTCAATATGGTTGATTATCCAGCAGTAAGTTCGATGGTACACGTGTGTTCTATAAGCTACAAAGTTAACTGACATGTGTTTCTCATACGCTTGAATGATTTCAATGATCAAAACTATTCCTCATGAAGCATCTGTTACGTATTCCAGCTAGTAAATTACGTAGTGTGAACTCGTGAAGTTCCAAGAACCTTGATTATCATAGAACAGTGCTATCCACGTCAACAAGAACGAACTTGTTTCCATGAAATAAGATAAACATAAATACACCTGCATTTTCAAACAGCGCTTCAAAACAAATACAATAGATCTTACATTTATAAATTGAAATGCAATGTCTGCAACAAGTTCCGTACAGGACCAACTGGCAGGACATTCACCACTAGATTTAAAGAATATCAAGGGCCATCACACACCCAAACACACATTCCACTTTTGCTGAACACATCATTTCAACAGTCCACAGTTATACAGACATTGACTTTAATTCAGACACACTACACTTTACTCACAAAAGCCAAAAATTCAATACTTTAGAACAATATGAAATTTATAAGCACACAAAAAAGCAACCTGACAACATTTTAAATGACCAAATTAACTTCTTCTCACACACCCTTTTTTACTTAAAAGTCCCAATTTTAAAACTCCTGCCTACTCATTCCCCCCTCACACTTCCAACACTCATAAATGAAAAAAATGAAAAATGGAATTTATTCCTTCAAAATTGGGAAACATAACTCTCAATTTCACATAACAGGAATTCTTTGGCCAAATTTACCAGTAATCATGGCCAAAGCAAAAATGAAACTGAATAAACAAAAACAAAAAACAAAACTAAAACTGAAAAAAAATAAAGAACACTTGAATAGTGAGTCCAAACTCGCATTAATTTAAAAAGAGCTTGCATTCCATGGCGTCTGTGAAATAAAAAGACACAGCAAAATCTTAACAAGAATCCAGGTGGTTACGAAAATTAAATAAATTAAAATAAATTTTATAATAAATTGAAAACTACAATAGCTCAAGAATTGGATTGCAGTCCCCATTCCACATTCTGAGAGTAATCATCATAGACTATGTTAATGAGTAATTCAAGAAATTTAAATCTTGAAAAGTGAAAAACCAATTCCTAAGTTGCATAAAATAGTTATTTATGTATTAAGAGCGTGAAGCGCGACTTTATCGCTCGAGCCAAAACATTTACTGCGCGACGCGTAGCGGAGCGCAGTAATTTTGCGAGAGCGATAAAGAAGCTTCACGCGCGAATTGCATACAATATTTTTCCTACAACTGCTCGTAAAGTCGTTCTTTACGTACTGAAAACTAATTGTAAAATACCTCTTTACTGCTCAGCAAGCGGTAAAGTACTTTACACTCGCCAGCTGTTTTCTTTACGCTTCTGTTTTGATTTTGATGTCTTCTCATTGGTGGATCGCGGAATCCGTGAATTCACATAACGCACTAGGGAAGCACTAGGGGAATTAAGGGGTGTGCTGGCGAGCTGGTAGAAAACCAGTGAGTGTTTAGAAACCAAAATGACTGCCATCACTCACACTCAGAATAAGAAATAACTAGATTCTATCATTGCAGTATCATTTGACATTTCTTATGTCACAATCATCATTTTGTCCAAATTATTGGGGATACTAATTAATTAATACGCTTATCCAAATTGATGAAAACACTTGCATAACATGACACATACTAGAAACTTAAAAAACACTTTTAAGTTAAAATTGTGACGTGACGACCATTTCACTTTGATGTGAAGAGCATCATCAGACGACCCAAAGTACACTGATTCTAGGCATGAGTTTGAGAGTTAGTAGTAGGCGTTAGAGGAATTCCTTCCAGTTGGTTCAAAAGTTTTTTAAATAACAGAGAACAGAGAGTCAGAATAGAAGATCAGTACAGCACCTCTCTTATTAGTAAGGCAGGCGTGCCCCAAGGATCAGTTTTGTCGGCTACTACAAATATTATGCTATATTTCTGGTTTTTATAAACGACTTGCTTGAATTACCTCTTCAAGTGCAAGTAAGTGCTTTTGCAGATGACATAGCATTATTTCATTCTGAAAAGAATCTGCATGTTGCATGGACCAAGGTGAATGACGACTTGAAAACATTGAGAAATTGGAGTTATGTAAATAAGATGAAGATCAATGTAAGGAAAACTAAGTATACAAATTTCAGTATTGTTAATAGTTTTGATTTTCCATCAACTCTTGTCTATCACTAACTACAATGTACTATGATGCACTGCAACTGTGAAGAGATAGAAAAAACAGAAACTTTCAAATATTTAGGAGTCAATTTAGATCAGAGCTTGAATTGGCGAAATCACATTTCAATTGTACATAAAGGTATCAAATCTCCAATTAGAACGTTTTATTTTTTGAAAAATTTCTGCAAACCAAGTTTGTTAAGACTTCTTTATTTTGCTCTGTTTGACTCTAGTATTCAATATGGTATTCCCTGTTGGGGGGCACCTGTAAGACATATCTAGAGAAATTAAGAATCTCACAGAATCCTATAATAAGGATAATATTAAACAAGAATGTGAGTGAAAGTTCCTATCCGCTTTTTTGTTCCCCATTCATCATCTGTTTGTTTTCAAAGTTTTGAAATTATTTTTCATCAGGAGTGGCAATACTGGCACTGAAAATCTGTTTTACCAGATGAGAAGAAATTCACAAAGGTTTTTCAGGCTACCCAAAGTTATTGAATCTGTATTCAAGCAGGAATTTCAATATATTGCCCCTAAATATTTTAATCAACTGCCGCTATTATAATTAAATTGTCTGGAAATATAAAATTATTTTCCTAAAACTGCTCGTAAAGTAGTTCTTTACGTACTGAAAACTAATTGTAAAATACCTCTTTACTGCTCCGCAAGCGGTAAAGTACTTTACGCTCGCCAGCTGGTGTTCCCTAGCACACCCCTTAATTCCCCTAGTGCTTCCCTAGTGCGTCCCTAGTGCTCCCCTAGTGTGCCCCTAGTGCTCCCCTAGTGCGCCCCTAGT
This sequence comes from Conomelus anceps, assembly GCA_948455865.1. Lineage (NCBI taxonomy): Eukaryota > Metazoa > Arthropoda > Insecta > Hemiptera > Delphacidae > Conomelus > Conomelus anceps. The sequence continues at coordinate 20,671,411 of OX418221.1, read as the reverse complement.
GCTCCCCTAGTGCTCCTCTAGTGCTCCTGCTAGTGCTCTAGAAGCTCTAATATGTAAGCACTCAAGCTAATTGCAAAAGCTCACACCCACTGTGAGCTCTTTTACTATGCCACTGCACCCACTTACTGCACACTCCGTGCTCCACTCATTGCAGTAGTGCACACTCATCCACCACGTAGTGCCACTTTGGGCTAACTTGGTGTACCACTTTTATCCCTTATGGCTTACTTGGTGCTTAATTGGAGTAGCCTAAGCCAACAGCCAACACCCAACAGGTGACTTAGAGAAATATGTCTCAGATTAATCTTATTTATAAGGATAGGATTGTAGGAGTTTGTGAAAAAACGCCAAAGACAAATTCACAATAATTTCTCCATTTATTAATACAACATATAATAATACATTTTTCTATTTACAATGCAATGTATTAAATACAAAAAAAAAAACTCTTTCCTTATTTCTACTGGGGGTATGCTTAAGGACATCCAACCTAATTCTAATTTTATAATTTAAATCTATGTTAGAGTTCTCAAATTCTTCCTCCAACCAATAATTCCAGACATACAATGCTTCTAGGTTCTCAAACTGTAAAATATACCGATTCTTATTTCTAGCCCATACTTGTCTAATTGCAACAATGACCAACTCTGTACCTTCTGCTAACTCTTCCAATCGTTTGCACTGTCCTACTTTTACTTTCCCTTTAATTTCTAGCATTGTAATGCTGTTGAATTGCTGCACTTCTAACTGTGTAAAAGATGTGTCTTCCAAGTTTTTCCATACATCTGACGAAAATTTGATTGATTCTATTCTTGGAAATGTGTTACCATTATAGCTTGCCATACCATTAACAGTAATTACACAAATGGTTTCCCCTCTTGGCAAGCATAATATACATCTTTCGTCATTGTAGGGGATTACAAAATAGCCCACTTTCTTAAGGTCCTCTATTGCTTTGTATGCATTGAGAAAAGCATTTTTATGGTACCCTTTTACAAAGTAAACCTGTTTCAAGCCATCTTTTTCCCCTAAAACCCCAACATATGTAAATTTTTCCTTATTATTCACAGTAAATGCAGTCACATGATACACCCCACTTGGTTCAAAATTCTTCCAATGTGAATAAAAATATGGTTCAAGCTGCTCTCTCAAATCTTTGATTTCATTTTCATACTCTACTAGCTGTTTATGCTGTTTCTTTATGGACTCTGTAGCTTCTAAAAACTCAACTTTCCTACTTCCAACTTTCTCTTTTCCTGTTTTTTCCTGCATGGATATGACTCATAGCATTAGAATGTAGCAGTGACGTCATACAAACTAGTTGAAACTGGAATGTCAAGGCTGGTGGGCGGGGCCAGTGATGGAAGTAGAAGTGGGGCTATCTCTCTCTCTCTCTCTCTCTCTCTCTCTCTCATAGGTTAAGTGTAAGAGAGGGACACTGTCCCTAACTTCGCCTTTTCATACAAATGTATCACCAAGCTTTTTTCCTTTTTTTTTCTGTATATCATATTAATATCATTTTCAGTAATAATTTCACGTTTGTATATAGTTAAAAGTTTATGTAATAAGTAACTGATAATGTTTTATGTAATAATACTTGGTGATGCCTATATATTGTATTTTATACTAGTAACTGTCCAACTATTATTTGCATGAATAAAGAAATCAATCAATCAATCAATCAATCTACCCTCTCTTTTTCGTTGAAACAGCCTTCGTTGAAGTAAAGTAAGGTGATTTTTTACCTATATGACCGAGCGCTAACAGATGCAGACCTCTACAAGTATGCCTGCCATTTCAAGTTGAAGAGATTTCGAGGAGTATTCATGCGAGATGCTCTACCTGTCAACGGACCACTGGATCAAGAGTGCGGCATCATCAACCTGGACAACAGTGATGGAGCTGGTACACATTGGGTGTGCTATGTGAAGAAGAAGGAGGATGGCGTCGTCCGCTACTTTGATGGCTTTGGCAACCTGAGACCACCGCAGGAGTTTATCGACTACATGCATAGAGGATCGAGTCCAGCAACAAGGATCGAGTACAACTATGATCAGAAGCAAGAGGATCTCTACTCTCATATATGTGGACACTTGTGTTTAAAATTTTTGCTCGATGAAAATAAATAACATTATATATTGTACAACATTTTTCTTTTCCTTTCTCCCCACCACCACCCACATAGTATAAAGGGGGAAATTTTTAAGGGTGAGGGGGAAATTTTTTAGGGTGAGGGGTAACGTTATTAGGGTGAGGGGGGAATTTTTCAGGGTGAGGGGTAACTTTTTCATGATGAGGGGGAAATTTTTTAGGGCGAGGGGAAACTTTTTATGGTGAGGGGGAAATTTTTTAGGGTGAGGGGGAAACTTTTTAGTGTTTGGGGTAACGTTAATAGGGTGAGGGGGGAATTTTTCAGGGTGAGGGGAAACTTTTTCAGGTTGAGGGGTAACGTTATTAGGGTGAGGGGGAAATTTTTTAGGGTGAGGGGTAACGTTATTAGGGTGAGGGGGGAATTTTTTAGGGTGAGGGGAAACTTTTTAGGGTGAGGGGAAACTTTTTTTAGGGGGGGGGGTTGTTGGGTGATGGTGGGAGGGGGGGGGGGGGTTAGGTCAGGGTGGGAGGGGGGGGGGGTGTTGTCCCAGATCTACAGGTTCCCACGCTGTCCCAGCTCCCCCATCCGGTTCAAGAAAATTAATTAATTGGACAGGATGGACATTAGATAATTGATTCATACAGGACGGCAATTATAACCTGTCAGATAAGTGGTTCACACGCTGTGCCAGGATTGGTACCAATTCTGGGACAACTTCCGGTTCCCCGCTGTGCCAGCTCCCCAGGTTCCCACGCTGTGCCAGCTCCCCAGGTTCCCACGCTGTGCCAGCTCCCCCCATCCGGTTTCTCAAGGTCATTTCCGGGGTCAAAGGTCAAGGTTGTGCCAGATCTGTCATTCTTATACTACTACTGCAGTTGTAGGAAAAATATTGTATGCAATTCGCGCGTGAAGCTTCTTTATCGCTCTCGCAAAATTACTGCGCTCCGCTATGCGTCGCGCAGTAAATGTTTTGGCTCGAGCGATAAAGTCGCGCTTCACGCTCTTAATACATAAATAACTATTTCCTAAAACTGCAGTACTGGATTGCAACACAATAAAAGCTTGTAGTTTGTAACATCACAGACCATGCGCGGATTTGGTTAGCGTTTGCCTTTTTTGAGGTTATGTGAATTTCACGGATTCAGTGATCCACCAATGAGAAGACATCAAAATCAAAACAGAAGCGTAAAGAAAACAGCTGGCGAGCGTAAAGTACTTTACCGCTTGCGGAGCAGTAAAGAGGTATTTTACAATTAGTTTTCAGTACGTAAAGAACTACTTTACGAGCAGTTTTAGGAAAATAATTTTATATTTCCAGACAATTTAATTATAATAGCGGCAGTTGATTAAAATATTTAGGGGCAATATATTGAAATTCCTGCTTGAATACAGATTCAATAACTTTGGGTAGCCTGAAAAACCTTTGTGAATTTCTTCTCATCTGGTAAAACAGATTTTCAGTGCCAGTATTGCCACTCCTGATGAAAAATAATTTCAAAACTTTGAAAACAAACAGATGATGAATGGGGAACAAAAAAGCGGATAGGAACTTTCACTCACATTCTTGTTTAATATTATCCTTATTATAGGATTCTGTGAGATTCTTAATTTCTCTAGATATGTCTTACAGGTGCCCCCCAACAGGGAATACCATATTGAATACTAGAGTCAAACAGAGCAAAATAAAGAAGTCTTAACAAACTTGGTTTGCAGAAATTTTTCAAAAAATAAAACGTTCTAATTGGAGATTTGATACCTTTATGTACAATTGAAATGTGATTTCGCCAATTCAAGCTCTGATCTAAATTGACTCCTAAATATTTGAAAGTTTCTGTTTTTTCTATCTCTTCACAGTTGCAGTGCATCATAGTACATTGTAGTTAGTGATAGACAAGAGTTGATGGAAAATCAAAACTATTAACAATACTGAAATTTGTATACTTAGTTTTCCTTACATTGATCTTCATCTTATTTACATAACTCCAATTTCTCAATGTTTTCAAGTCGTCATTCACCTTGGTCCATGCAACATGCAGATTCTTTTCAGAATGAAATAATGCTATGTCATCTGCAAAAGCACTTACTTGCACTTGAAGAGGTAATTCAAGCAAGTCGTTTATAAAAACCAGAAATATAGCATAATATTTGTAGTAGCCGACAAAACTGATCCTTGGGGCACGCCTGCCTTACTAATAAGAGAGGTGCTGTACTGATCTTCTATTCTGACTCTCTGTTCTCTGTTATTTAAAAAACTTTTGAACCAACTGGAAGGAATTCCTCTAACGCCTACTACTAACTCTCAAACTCATGCCTAGAATCAGTGTACTTTGGGTCGTCTGATGATGCTCTTCACATCAAAGTGAAATGGTCGTCACGTCACAATTTTAACTTAAAAGTGTTTTTTAAGTTTCTAGTATGTGTCATGTTATGCAAGTGTTTTCATCAATTTGGATAAGCGTATTAATTAATTAGTATCCCCAATAATTTGGACAAAATGATGATTGTGACATAAGAAATGTCAAATGATACTGCAATGATAGAATCTAGTTATTTCTTATTCTGAGTGTGAGTGATGGCAGTCATTTTGGTTTCTAAACACTCACTGGTTTTCTACCCGTAAGGGTCTACCCACCACGAAAAGCCATACGAATTTACTTTACTTTACTGGTTTCCAAATAGATATATATGTGGTGATTCCATTAGCAGACCTTTCGAAAACTTGTGTAGGTGTATATATAAATTGATTGATTGATTGATTGAATGATTACTTTATTCATATAAATAATAATTCAACAGTTACAAGTCTAAAACCAATATATAGGCATCGCCAAGTATTATTGCATAGAATATCATTATTCACATATTATAAAAACATAAAATTACAACCTAAAATGAGATTATAAAAACTTGGTGATGCATGAAACAGCGAAGTTAGGGAACATGCCCCTCTCTTACAGGGATGTAAGGACGTCTCACTAGCACTCCTGATAATTATTAAAAAATTAAAGATACATTACAGAGTCACCAAATAAAAAAATTATCGTCTATAGTCAATTTTAATTCAAAATATAGTCAGTATAATAATCAATAAAGTGTTCTTAGCAAGGTTATTCATCGAATAAAGAGAATACTGATAGCTCAAGGATAGAACTGGTGTTTGTCAAAGGTGTTTATGACAAAGTCACCAAATAATAGAATTATCATCTATAGTCGTTTTGTATTCAAAATATAGTCATTATAATAATCAATAAAGTGTTCTTAGCAAAGTTATTCATCGAATAAAGAGAATAATGATAGCTTAAAGGATAGAACTGGTGTTTGTCGAAGGTGTTTGTGAAAAAGTCACCAAATAATAAAATTATCATCTATAGTCAGTTTTGTATTCAAAATATAGTCAGTTTAATAATCAATAAAGAGTTCTTAGCAAAGTTACTCATCGAATAAAGAGAATACTGATAGCTTAAAGGATAGAACTGGTGTTTGTAAGTATTTGCTAACCGAATATTCCACGAGAAATGCAGCTACGAATTATGAAGGCTAGTCATGTATAGCGCGGAGTCAGAAACTCTGGTTTCAGTTCCAGAGACGAAAACCGGCGAATATTTATAGGATAGCGCTGAGAGCTGCAGCACTTCGATAATGTTTCCAGAAAGACGTAGCCAACTGTGAGAGGAAGACAGCAAATTGGAATCCCGTGCTCTTAGAAGCAAGTTTGATTGGAAACAGAGAAGTTCCAAATGTACACAACAAACAAGCCAAAGTCGCAAAAACTATTCTCGACCAGAATAGCATTGTTTTATTGGCAAGGCAAACTTGAAGATAAATTACAACTTTCATTGGGGTGAACTTGTTGGTAGCAAGAAAAACTATTATCACAGCACTCATTACTCATATCCTTCTTTCCCAACTTGTGCCAGAAACTCAGCACCCCACCAGTTTATTAACATTCTTATGGCTAACTTCGATCACATTCTTGTCGGAGTTTCCTTCTTACTGTTTGAAGAAAGTACCATAAGTAGTGGCTTCAGCAACAGAAAAGACTTAACTCCACAGAAGTTGGTAATTTTGTTTGGACGAGACTTCTTTGGACATCATACTCAGTGTAGAAATGGACATTCCATTAATGTTGAGCAATTCACAAAAATCATCTGCACAAAGGAAATAAATTTACTCCACAAAATAATAACAACATCACAAACAATTAAAAATGTTCAAAAAGCTTTTTCTCCAACATTGTAAGCTGTGAAGCTGTAGCTGAGCTTTTGGGAAGCCGTGAGCCATAGCAAGTATCTGTTCAATCAAATTAGATTAGATTTGATTAGATTATTTACATTAAATTAGATTATTTACTTTATTCATGTAGATTACAAAATCCACAGTCTTGGATTCTATATTGTGATAGTTGAAAATATTTAAGTACTGTAATTATTGTTCCATGAATTTTACAAATCTAAACTAAAGAATTATTCAACGATTTGTATATAGGATATAATTTGATAACAATAGTATGATTGTGATGTATCTACATGAAAAGGCGAAGTTTGAACACATAAATGTCCATTCTTAGAAGAGGATATTCAAGGATATCCTGCTCATCAACACTTGACCGTAGGCTATAATAAACTAAAAACGGTATGAAAGTTAAAAACTAGAATAAGATGAATAAATTATTTAAAGGATATGAATGATTAAAACAAAGTGATTGATAGAGTTAATTTACAATAATAATAAAAGTTATGGATTGATATTTTTCTGATTGAGAGTTGAACAATGAGACAGAAAAAGAGATTATTTTGAAATGAGATGATTTATGTTTAACAATAATATGAAAGTGAGTGAAAAAGCATGATTCGAAAGGAATAATAGTGGGTGATGGTGGTTAATATTACACTAGACATTAAAGTCAGATAGAGATAAGCTGCGTTCTCCTGGGCACTCTCTGTAAGGGTGACCGATTAGATTGGCCAGCCGAAAAGACTCTGCTGTAAAATCACTTTCCGGTAGTTCGGAACCCACCTAAAACTGTAGATCCAGTTTTCCCCATCATCCAACTCATTACCCACGCACAGGTCCCAGAGCTATGTGGTCTTCATCCTCCAAAAAAAGCTCGCATCCCAGTCAAGTGCGCTATTTTAGAAAATAAATGAAGAAAATTGAAAAACACTATAAATTTGATAGAAATTTGAAATTAAAACATAGAAATTTCAAACACTTTGAAAACTAAGACTAGTCGTGATCCAGTATCACGAGGTTCATCATCATCATCATCAACAATTTTATAAACAGCGGATTTTCGTGATAGTGAAAAATAATAAATGACGAGTCTTGTGCAATTATTCGATGGTCAAGTTCATGATGTATGAAGGAAGCTTTGTTGCTTTATTTGAAATAACCTTCTGAGATGCTCCACTGAAGAAACAATTTTGTTTGCTACAGATAAACAGGAATAGAAAATCATATTTTACGTGAGAGCTCTGACCTCAGATTAGAGCGATGTAGGTCATGTTTTTTGGTCTATTCTGGATTATGCATAATAAGACGAGAGTTCTGTATTCGCTTTGTGATGATTGTGGTATACACAATAATAAAGGCATACTTGGCACTGCTTTGTAGCTATGATATTACAGGCTATATTATTTATGTGACGCTAGAGTAGCTCCTATTCACTTTTGGTTCTAACTGGCTAATTTTTCCATCATCACTAATTCAATAATATCGCCCACACGCACTGGCCCAAGGAGATTATACGGGTGGCACCCATGAAAAAGGAACCTGTAGGGCCTCCCCCATTGTTATAGATTGAGATGATTTTCTTGGTTTAGGTTGTTTTAAAAACTGTTAGTTGCGCTGTCTTGCACTTCCAGCAAATATTTTAAACATAGTCTGTGCTCAGCTGTAGAATATCACTAATGAACATTGTGTACCTACTCTACAGATAGTACGCTTGTTTCATTTTCAATGTAATAAGCCTAAGCGAATTGGACTTTTAATGGACGAATATTTTTATCATATTCCATCTTTATATAATTAGAGAGAGAGAGATGTGTGCTTGTGTGTGTGTATTTTTTTGGCTTACGGGTTCTACAAAAACGGCAACGACTTGGAACACTAAATTTGGCGCATAGCTTCCTCCGAACTCTATTCAGTGCACCCCTAAGCCCGATATCTTATTTTCCCTTCAGAATTCTCAAAAATATTGTTCAAATTCCACTTATGGACACAACCATTAATTCAAAATGTGTTTAGATGCAGGAAATTCATAGAACTGCTGATGCGTCACTATGGTTATAAGTTATAACATAGATGATACGCCGATATGTCTAGAGCCAAAGAAACAGATTGGCTTTGTATCAATATTACAGCTCCCAATTGCCCAAGGTCATGCGAGTTTACTTATTGTATGTATTGAGCTTTCTTGTAATACATTAATCTAAAGAATTAATCACTAAACAAAGCAGGTGGATAAAGCTGCAAAGATTCTGAAAAAGTGGTTAACGTATGAAAAACACTAAAAACTCACATCATCAGTGCAACAAAAATAAGGTTTTTTTCTGAACTACGGTACTCTTATCACTTAGATGAATTGTAAAGAATAGACATGGTATGGAATTTTATTCACCCTCCCAACTTCATAATTTTGTGACCACTACTATAACTGGATTTTCGGGCAAAACCGGGTAAAATACTTGTTTAGTAGTAATAAGCCTGGGCAAATTGGAATTTGAATGGACGAAGATTTGGAGAAAGCTGGTTTTTTTTTCAATTCACTTCAGGGATCCTGAAAGAAAATTCATTGTGTTTGAGATAATTTATGAGCTCTGTTTGGGTTTTGAATGATCAAAAACCCCTCAAATATGTCACTATCTCCAGTTTCTGGTCTGAAACACGAAAAAATCTTGTTCTATTTGACATTATTTCACCAAATTATAGTTGGAAAGATTTAAAACTTAAAAACACCCCCTTGCAACGTTGTACAAACAATAAGTTATGAAACATGACATAAACCTCAAAAAAAGCTGGCTTATTATTGGATTGGATGTGAAAGTCAAAGGAATATCAAATTCAATGGAATATGAGAATCAAAGAAACGTTAGAGCCAAGAGAAATTCAAAGCACGGTAGAAACCTGTGGTTATTCAATAAAAAGTCTGGTAATCATGATGTTCAATGAAGTCCTGGCATGAAATATTAAATAAATTTGCTAAGGTACCTATCGAACGAAGTTCAAGATGTGATCAAAAGAAACATTCAAAGTCGCAAATAGTTATATCAAATACCGACAAGCTCACTCCATATTATTTGATCGACATTTATTCGCGAAATTCAATCATTTTTGCTGAGACACCGTCCCCATCAAAGGGCAGGGTGTAATCAAGAGAAAATGGCCACCATCTATGTCATCATTAATTAAGGGTTCGTTTAGATTAGCAAGCTATCACCAGCGCTCTGGTTTGGTCATAACGACAACAATCGTGGTGAGAGAGAGTGAGAAAGAGGGAGTGAGTGTGTGTGTGTGAGAGAGAGAGAGGTTGATGAAGGATGAGAAAGTGTGATAATAAGTGGGAGTGAAATAGAGGAAGAGAGAAAGACAGTTGGACAGAGAGAGTACGAAAGAGAATGCCAGAGTGTGAGAGTAATAGATAATGAGAGTGTGGAAGAGTGAGAGAATGCGAGTCAGAGTCCGAGAGATAGAATGAGAGGAGAGAGAAAGTGAGAGTGTTAAATAAATGAAAAGGAAGATGAAGAAAGAGCCAATGACAGAAAGAGGGAATAAGAGAGTGAAAGAGAGATATTGAGAAAAACCGTGGCGAGAGGGTGAGGGTGAAGTATATTGAAGGCATGAGGTGGAGAGAGAAAGAACGAGACTGGTGAGAGAGGAAATGACAGAGAATGCGTGAGAGTGTGTGCGAGAGTGGGTGTGACATAGCGTAAGAGGGAAACTATGATTGGAAGACAGGACTGAAGGTTATGTAGCAGCATGCTGCATAGCCTGCAACCCATCAGAAGCAAACCGCAGCACAAGGACACATTAATAGGCCGTGCCTTGCATACGTCACCGTCACCAACACCACATATGCGTAAACATGGTCTGAACTCCAGTTACGTGTGCTTTGCGTCGGTATTACTACAGGTACCCATTATCGGTGTTGGTGGTGGCAACATGGTATATCAATTTATAGCTCTTTCAACGTAGCAACGATACAAAATCATCCAGGTATGGTGTTTCCTGCGTTATTTTTGGTTACTGGAGGGAGTAACACTGATCATGATTAAACTATTGAATCTCAATCTCAATACATGAGCAAGATTTATTAGTAATATTTTGAATCGTCATGAAAATAATCAAGAATCCATCAATTATCCAAGACAAGAGGGAGCATGCGAACGTGTTCTGGAAGCAACTGGCACATCATACTTTATAAATTTTTTCCTGTGTACCTGTTCAAAAAAAAAGAGAAATGGATGAAAAATAACTTTTGATGCATTAATGGAGCATGTGAGGCCGAGTGCATTCTTCAGTCGAATAGGGTGAATTTTTCGACAGGAACCTACTTGATCATTTAAACATTCTGGACAGGTCTATAAAACCTTTCAAACTTTAAACATATTGTTATGGACAAGTCATGAAAGAGGAAACAGTGATTTATCTTCCGGTTGCAGTAAGCAGCGTGTTTGTTTGCTTTTCCCCCATACTCTGCTCGCCTTGCGGTTCATCTAAATATCTTCAGAATGGTTACTTAGATCTTTATTGAATCGACTAGAAAATGGGAGAGCCCTTATTTGTTCATTTTAGAATTTTATAGAACATTATAGAACCCTCTCCATCTTTCTGAAACATTAAAAAATGTATAAAAGGCAGAGGCTCTCATAAACATAAATCAGTTGTCATTCGATCGTTAATGCAATAAGTGGCAGAGTGAATAAGTTACCGTTTCCGCTCATACAAACCGTATTACCAGTGAGCGCTAATACAAAGTGTGTTATATGAACGTTTGCCATTAAAGTGATAATCGCAGTATATTGTGACAGATTATTATCCTGGCTTCTTGAAAAGTTTTTACAGTAAATCGTAAGTGCTTCAACTGTTATGATTTAGGCGCTTCTCCTTGAATTATTGGACAGTGTATTGAACAGTTATTATTTAATATTTGATCGGCCTTTCAACAGTTAGTGAACTATTTTTGAACAGTAATATTGCAAACTCTTTATTAGCTGAAGAATACGATTTATCTGTTTCTGATTGATTTCTTTTGTGTGATATAACTGAATATTTGTGTTGATAATGTGTGAGTGTTAATTTGAAGTGTTGCCAGCATTATTTTAGAAATAGAACCCGTAACAATATGATTCAACTGTGAGTTTCAGTTTTAATGCAGTTTTCAATATCGGTAGTGGCGGAGGTCTTTAGAATTATTTATGGAATCAAAACGAGATTTAAAATTGATATGGTGTTAAAAAGGTTCGGAATTTTAGAGGAATATTCTCAAAGTTGTATAAGAATTATACAATAATTATAGAATTATTCAATCACGTGATCTTGGAATTAAACGTTAAGATTACATTATCGTTTACTGTGAAAGGCTTTACATCACTTGACCTACATTATTACGTTGACCTACACTGTATAATATTATGCAACGCCCAGTGCAGGAATGATACCCAAGATGACGTATCATATAAACACAGAAATTAGCCACAGTGTAGTTGGTATTTCAATTTATAAACTTTATTCGACATTGGTTCTGTGAGTGATGTGTGGAATTGGGTAACGAGGTGAAATTTGAAATTTTTCAAGTTTTGAATGACTTCCATTAGGTCTTTGAATCAAACATATTTTCAGAAAACTATATTCATCAATTATGCGCCTCAATGAGCTCAGAGAAAGTGTTTTAAATAACCATCAACGAAAGTAATTTTTCCAACAAATAGTGGGGTTCCAGCAGTCCAACTAAACTAAAATTTGTGGAAGTGAGCTACTGTGAATATAGTTTAGAGGTATGTGGTGATGTGGTGTTGCGGCCACGTACGCAGTGTTGGAGGGCACCTTTGAACGATTCACCACATCAAAGAAGCATGCTGATGGCTTGGCAATCTGCAATACATCACACTGATCCATTAATCGCTCGCTGTTCAAAAGGAGATTTGAGAGCTTGACAACGCTCTCTGGAGCTCCAAGTTCACTCGAATTTGTAGTGCTATTTTAGTGCAAGTTAGCAAGTATAGTGCAAGTGCTGTGCGAATCATAGCAACTATTTATTTCTTTTTGAGGGTGAAGCCTACATAGGTCTGAGACCTGTGCGTGTGTAATGAGTTGAATGATGGTGATTGATGAGCTGAACCTACAGTTAGTGATTTTACAGCACCCGATGAACACCGGGAAGTGATTTTACAGCAAAGAACAGTGTCTTTTTTGCAGGCCACCGTTTGAAAGAGGACCCAGGAGAACGCAGCTTATCTCTATCTGATTGACCTGCTACGATTCACGGCTATCACTTCCCCCAATTTCACAGTTTAAAAGCAACAAATCTTAAAGAATTTTTTATTTTCAACCTCTAATTATGAGACTAACAGATGATGAGCTACTTTACAATGTTCAGTTCAGTTTAAAATTTGATTCGATTCTCTAAAAATTATCACAAACACGTATCGTTATTGCTTGACGGGTCAGGTATTGTTTCAGGGTTCTTAGGTCTGAAGAATTATAAAACTTGTAATGTGGCGTATTCAATACCTATCTTCGAAAGACTAGAAGGACACACTTAAAATTAAAACAATAACATCGTAGAAGCTATTTCACAATTTAAAAACAACAAATCTTTGGAAATTTGTTATTTCCAACCTCTAATTATGAAACAAACAGATGTTGAGCTACTTTACAATGTTCAGTTCAGTTGAAAATTTGATACGATTTTCTAAAAATTATCACAAACACGTATCGTTATTTATTGCTTGACGGGTCAGGTATTGTTTCAGGGTTCTTAGGTCTGAAGAATTATAAGACTTCTAATGTGGCGTATTCAATACCTATCTTCGAAAGACTAGAAGGACACACATAAAATTAAAAAATAACATTAAACAAGGATTACGGAGTACGGAACACTGAACACGTGACATTGAACACGGAACCCAATTTTTTACGTCTTTTGCTGGTGCATTAAGTGCGAAAACCTTTTGGCTGTGACCAAGGATCGATCCTGTGGCTTGGAAATAGCTAGCCTGGTATTAAACCTCAATTATTCAGTAACCAGGCTACTGATCCTTTGGATAAAATCAATCGTTATGAGATTGAATTGCTTGTTGCTAATATAAATAAATCATATCAATACGTATCAATGCCTATAATCATCGAATATGGAAGCAGGAATATTTTTTTCATTTTTGTTCATATTAATGAGCACTGAATGCCTATCATTCGAGACCTGACAGTTTTTCTCGCCATTCACGATATATTCGTCAGAAATTGACATCTGTTCAGCTGTTTGATTGATAGCTCCTCTTGAAGAGTGGTGTGGCGGAAAGATCAATAAAAAGCTTTCATTTCGTGAAAATTTTCTGTAGCCTATACCATCTGTGTGCAGCCTACAATCTCGCCTTTTTAATCGTTACCTGGAGACGGATTGCACATGCATTCAAATTTTATATTGATTTTAAAATAATGATAAAAATAATAAAAGTTTCATTTCTTTTCTGAAAATCAGAATCAAGATAAAATTAATGTATATCCAAATTAGGTTTCACTGGTCAGAAAATCCTGACTAGTGACGTCAAATTATTGATTAGTTAGTAAAAATCATTCGCCTTTGTATTCCATCAATCTTCAAGAGATGCAATCATATGTTGCTGATGATGAGAATCTCTCCATTCATGGGTTGAGTGTGAGAGAGGACCAGGAGTCCTCACTTCGCCCTTCATAAAGAAAATTAATCAATCAATCATTATCATCGAATAAGATGAAATCTCTATGATGAATGATCTAAGAAAACTTTTATTGAAATCCATAATAATATGAATTATTGAATAATATGAAATTAACTTTCTATGTGAAATTTAACGACTTGCAGTCAAATATTTGTTAATAATAATTTAATACTTGACTGCAAGTCGTTAAATTTCACATAGAAAGTTAATATTAACAACGCAGTTCGTCATGGAACAAGAAATCCAGGAATATGAAATTTCAATGATGAATGATCTATGAAAATTGATATTGAATTCCATAGGAAGGAATAGCATTAAAGGAAGAAAACAAATTGAGAAGAAAATTAGATAAAATATTAAATAGAAATAGTGAATCAGAGGTAAGCACAGAAGTTCACAATAAATTAAAGTAGTAATTTAATAAGAATAGAAAAGAAGAAATTGATGAATGAGAAGCAGATAAGGATATAAGTTTGATTGACTAGGGAAATGAATAGGAAACTGAATATAAAATTAGTTTTGATTGATTAGGGTGGAATAATAATGATGTTATTGTGATACATTATGGTAATTCAATAGAAGAATAAAGAACATTTGGATTGAATTGAAAATGTTATTGACGTGAATGTACAGAGATCAATAATGCATTACTTTTATAATTCATTATGTTTAGTTTTCTAATTCTCCCTAGTATCTTGATTCAATAATTTTTTATCAAATTTCTGAATTCACATTCTTCAAACACAACGTAATCACTGTTAGACATATATTTGCTCAGTCATCCAATTAGACCAATTCTGATTGTTGATTAGTTGTGATGTCATAGCCTTATTTGCTTAAAAACAAAGCACACGTATGTCAATGACTTGCCTAAATAATATGCTACTCATCCATTGATGCACTCAAAATTGTACAGCATCCGATGATTAACTAGTTTACTGCAATATTGTTTGACAAAGACAGCTGATTCATCAATACACACATCAATGGTTGTGTTAATTAGAGTTTACAGGCTGATAGACAATTATTTACAGTTCAACAATGCAGCAAATGCAGTTATCACTGTATGGAAGAGCCTGATCAATTTCAATAGTGGGTTATGCCAATCTTAAGTGACTCATATCAGCCTACGTTGAGATAATTAATTGCTATTATTAGCGGTGATCAGTACCTAGTGACAGTCACAGTCTCAGGTACGTTAAAATTTATATTATATGTATCAGTACATACTTTATTTATATAGTACAATATTTGTATAGTAGATACTGGCAGTAACTTATTACGTTTAGTGAAGATCGATATAACTCTCAGCACATACTTCATAACAAGTAACTACAGTAGTAGTAGTTCTGAAAACAGTAGACCCCACGCCCAAGAATCAGGGTGATTGCACAAAGGAACATACTCGATGTAACGATGGTAATTACAATCACAAAATTAAACACTATCATCAGACCTGACCCTTGCTGTAACTCTTGCTAATATATATATAATCATAATATATATCATACATTGTGACGAAACATTTTTGGCAACCGCCAAGATTTCTAAAAATTTTATATGAGAACAAATTAAAAATATAAATGAGTTACCGCATAGGAAGAGATTGGAGAATTATTTTCGAAACCGGTGCAGATGTGAATCACGGCAATGGAAGATTGATCTAATACCGTTTTGGCAATACTATTAATCAGCTGTTTGACAGGACCATCGATTATAAAAAATGTCATACCAGCGATAGTATCGATATAATCGACTCGATACTATCGAAACATGAACAGCAGAAATGTCAATGGCAGAAATGGCATTTATACTTAGGCGTCTTCAAGCTATATTTAAAGGTTTAATTATGATGAAACACTGCATTGAAAGATTGCACATAACTGGATTTCTTCATATTCGAGAAGTTATGCGTAGGCTATAATCGGTTGTTGCTTGCAGGATAACCATCTTACAGGTTGGATTCACCCCCACTGTAACTCATATTATCATAATTCTTTGTGTACTGTGAAATCTATTTGCTCAATTTTTTTACATCTATTTAAATTATTTCAAAATGCATTTTATTGTGATTAATGGCTTATATATAATGTTCCCACGAAAAACCACGGTAATAATAATAATAATATCGCGTGACCTGGCTGGCTCAGGTCTGGTGTCATAGTTATCAGGTCGCACATGAATAAGTTCAGGGCCTCTGACGTGACTTAACGACTGTTTTTTTAGGCAGCCGGGACCGACAGCTTAACGTGTCCTCCGAAACACGGGAGTGGCCCGAGGTAAAAACTTTCGGTCAGAACTGGGATCGAACCCGGGACCTTTGGGTTAGCAAACCAGCACGTAACCCACTCGGCTACGGCCACTCCGCAAAAGCCACGGTTCAGAGTCACGTGGACTTACAATAAATATCGACTTTTTGATCAGTCGATGAACAACATCGAAATTTTGGTGAACTTTAAAGTTAATTTTTTCGTTTATAACTCATCTTTAAGGATCTTGTTCTTTTCAAATTAATTTGTAATATCACCACAACCCATGTAGAGCAATGGTTCCGTCTTTTATCCAAATTCTCATTTAATCAATCCCAACCGCATGGGTTGAAGGACGCTTATTTCGGTGTCATTTCCTGTAAATTTGGGGGTAAAAGTAGCCACTTACTGAAAGGGTTACTTTTTCACTTTGCTTGCACTCGAAGTAACACTAGAAATAATTGGAAGCTTTCTCGCATAAACTACTTCTTGGTAGTGTCCCGTCGCTGATCATTATTGGGGTTGACGTGGTAAGAAACAATTTTAAATGTAATTCAACTACTCAAGTTTCAAATAACGGGAGACCTAATATTTTCGTTCATTTGTAATCAATCTTCAAGCGAGCCTTGGGATTCATAGATAGAATTATTTATTATGCAGAACTTAAAGAATATTTAGACTACTTCATTTCTAATCCCTATATTTCCCAAAACTGATTAACATTACCCTTTCAAATGGTTAATATCCATTTTATTATTCCTAGTACCATACGTTTTCAACAACAAATTTACCTTTATAAAGTTTAACCAGGTAAACTATTTTCTTCTATCTCCCGAATATGGGAAACAATGTTATTGACTATTCGGGTTTGATATATTCTTCCACAATATAAAAACTATTTCATTTTTAATTTCAAACATCTTTATTTATAATATGTTAGATTTTTTATGTCATGTTGATTTATGTCAGTTCAAAGTTACATTCAACTATTTAAATCCAAGATCGTCACGTATCAACTAATTCAAATTTTACAATATTATTATTAGATTAATTACTGAAAATTCAAATTTCATTGAAAAAAAAACAGAGTACATTACATATCAATGAAAATATCATTTTTGAACATAATAGAACCTTTGGATAACGTCAATGATATAAAAAGATAAAATACAAGAATAGAAAACAAAAAAAATTCCATCCTCAATTCTCTCAATGATATGAAAAGTTAAAATACAAGAATAGAAAACAAAAAAAAAGATTTCTATCCTCAATTCTCTCTACTCATAAACATACTCATGGAGAACATAAATGAAATCATTAATTTGAACTAGTGACTTTTTCCAATCATTTCATGAATCGAGATTCCAGATAGAGACTTTTGTCAAGATAGAACGAAATTGAATTCCAGAGTTCTATAATAGACCATGATGTTTCCTGGGAAGCATCTGTCAAACGATTTTATTGTGAAGAAAAAACCCTGGTGTAATGTAACAGTGATTGTGTTTATTTTCTGATGCCAGCAGTTAGGGTGAGTGTGACATTGGACTGCAACGAAATCATCCATAACCTGGTGAATGGTAAATAAAAGGGGAGCCAAATTAACTACGCATGAGAATTGATTGGAACACCGGTAAATTCGAATACAGATGTCTGAACGTTTTTTTGTTTTTTTTTTTTACTCCCCCTGTGTACATGTATTCTTCCTGAATAAATTACAAAGAGTTGCAAGGGTGAATGTGTTTTAATTTTGTATCTGTCGTTTGGGAAATGGAACATCAAAGTATACCTGTCAATAATAAATTCTCGGCAAAATGCTGTATCATATTATTTGATCGGTGTTGATTTTTTCTACCTAAGCAGTAGAAGTGAATAGGAAAAATCATTTTCCAAAAAGTAGAAGACAGCTATTTTTTATTGGATATGTTACAATAATATACATTCAAATTCATCGTAGCAAAACAATAATTCCGTGCGACCTGGCACGTTAGAGTATGAATGAATTTCAAGTATCTACCGCTTAAAAGTACTTTATCTACGACCATGACATAATGTGGGGCTACATTACAGTTTCACAATTGATGCCAAAACAGCTGTCTTTTCGAAATGCTTTTTGAGACCCGTTGCATAAAGAGCTCTTTATAGTACAGGTTCTACATTATAACACGGGTTCTGGACCAATCAGAAGCATTTTTGATGGAATCAATATCGTAATTCAATATTGTGAAACTATCAGCTGATTTCATCAAACTGCTACACCAGCTACTTTAACCTAACAATCTACTATAACTTCTCATATTTGAGATGAGAGGTTAGGTATCTCTGACCGTCACAGGTAAAATGAAATTGTTTTAATTAAATGTATACTAGTGGTCGTAGATAAAATAGTGTATGCAACGATTTTATTTGGCCATTAAGGCACTCGTGAGATATTTATAACACTCGGATTCGCTCGTGTTATAACTTACATCTAACTCGTGCCTTAATAAGGGTCAAAATAAAATCGTTGCATAAACTACTATTAGATTGCAATTAATCTACAATAATATTTACTAGCACATTAATGCACTGTAATATAGGAGCATCACAAGATCTGTTTACACTCTTTCATGCATACCCTTTTTTTGTGAGCTCATTGGTTTAAGGTTTTTCTTCCTTCTTTGGAGGAATAAAATATGTATTTAATTCCAAATCAGAATCAGATGAGAGTCTACCAAAATTTAAGAAGGTTTTATTTGGTTATATTCCAGATTGAATAGACTGATTATGTGATTGATTAATGTGACTTTATATGTATCTTAATATAACACAGAAATTGTAAATCCACAAGTCTTTTTGGGTTGAGATGGGGGGATTAATTTTGATATCCAGTGTATATCAACTAAGCAAATACTTCGGGAGTGAAGGTATATCATCTATTAAAAAAAATGAATGAATTTTTTCAGTGTCATTCTGCAGTTTATTGTGTTAGAGGTGCATACCCTCCATCACACTCTGCCTGAATCCGCGACTCTTTGTATCTGAAGTATTTATTGCTGTCATGTTTCATTTTGTGATGGAATTCTTGATGGTATATCAGGCTCATCGCTATGTAATTAATTCTATTGAAGTTCCATGAGTTTTATTAAGTACTATGAATGAGTATTCTAGAATTTTTAACAGTTTAAGACTGTTTTAAGAACAGATTTCAATGTCTACATGAATAATTCAGTGATATAATGTAATATATCCATGAGAATCCGACAAAATATTATGACTGGTTCAGTTCAATTTACCACAATATTCAATATGATGTACATAATAAAGTAGTACAGTCTTCAAATATGAAAAAGGTACTGCAAAAGTAAATATTTTTGGAGATATTTATTCAACCTCTTATGAACTAAAATAGTCGAGCGGTTGTACTAAACAATGAGATTTTTTTAGAAGGTGAGAAATAAACATATTTATTACTTTAATAATTTTCATCCAGAAAGATAATAGCAGCCGGATTAGAAATGAAATTTTGTTGAAGGATCGCGCTAAGGGATTACTCCGCGTAGTCGGCCGGTATTTTTCATAATGAAAGCACACTTCGCTTCACATCAGCTGAGAGAGAATTCCTGACACAATTAAGTGTATCTTTTTTTCTAACTCACTCACTCTCTTTCTATTTCCTTTAACTTCTTCTCTTTTTCTCTCATTCTATCCCTCTCACCGCCTTGAATTATTTCATTTACACCTCCACCGTATTTGTCATCTGAAGTACTGTAGATTAAATTCAGAAACGGTTCCAGCATTTCAGATGATGTGATGGTTAGAATACAGTTTCTAAGAAGAGTATAGGAGGCTACATAGTTGACCTAATTCCTTATTGGATAACAGATGTCATTTTCCACTTCTTCAGAGCTATATTCCCTAATTCCTTTTCTTTTGTAAGACTTCCTCGTAGCTTTTGCCACTTGCTCTTTGTCATTGCATTTCTATCTCTTTTGCCCTCCATTAACATTCATCAACTCTCTCCCTCTTGTCTCCTATATATCACTCTTCATCCACGCATTTTTCATTTAAGTGAGGACTGACAGCGTCTGTATTCATCTTAATTTTCAACATAAGGATAGCATGTTTTCTCGACGTTCTAAGGACATTATTTGTTTATTTGATGTCATCATTTCTTTTTCTACTCTCGCTGAAAGCATAATTCATGAACTGGCGTTTGAAAACTGTGAAATGGATGAAGAGAGTTGATAAATTAAAAAGCTTCACAAATAACGACAAATTGAATCAATTTATTGGGAGCTTTTCTTGCATGAATATGAATATGATTTCGAATAGAAAATTAAACTAATATTATGATTCCTTCTATTACCAATCATTACTTATGAATACATACCTTTTATCAATCTATTGCATATAAAAAATCAAATTCCAAAGTCCAGGTTCAAACTTTAAAGTTCAAAGAGGCACCGCTTAGCACATGACTGCTTTCAAGTTGAAGGTTCAGGAACACTGTGTGTCGTACATCAGGTAACCTGCATATCTTATTTTTTGGGGAAGTAATAAAGAGTAAGGAAATGAAAATTCTAGTGGTTTCTCGGGACTTAAAAACGGGAGTAACATCGAAATAGGTTGAATGTTTTTTGTTTTTTTTTTTTTTTTGTTTACCGAATTACGTGTTCATGAAAGGGGATGGCCAGCCTTATCTTTAATATTAATGAAATTGTCATACTTATTAAGAGATATTTTTATTGTCGTTTATAAATCTGAATAATTATTCTAAATTTTGTTTGAGATGTCCATTCTAACTAGCAAAATTTGATTCTTGTTATTGTTGATTAAATTAATGTAACGGATTCCTCTTCTTTTTAGAATATTTTGGTCATTATAACTTCAAGCACAGATCACTTGATTCGTTTTCTTGTCTATACCTTGCTCAGGAATTTTAAGCTGAGAATGATTAGTCATGATGTATTTTAGTAGTCAACCCTAACAAAATTCTTTCTTATCAATTCCAAAGAAGAGGAGTCGGCTCAAAAGTTCAAAGTCAATACAATTTGAATAGTTACTAAATTGAAAAAGCATTTTTGGTGGAAGGAATGTACAGTTCCATTTTTTATTGTTATATAAATTAAGAAACCATTTAATAATAAACTTGATGGAGAAAATAAACTTCCAATGACTATATAATTTTGCTACAGGGTATAACTTTCTAATTTCAAGTGTTTATATAAAATAGAATAAAAAATACAATGAGCAATGAATAAATGAAATGTAAAAGTGATTGCTGACTATTATCATTCTTCAATGAGGAATCCATATTTCACAATATACAGTAACCAATTATCAACGTATCCAATTAGTGACATTCTATCAATATTCCTCAGGCATTCTTTTGTTGGTCGTACGCGTCCACAGTATCTCAATATTTGTGTTGAAGAGTGAATTGCCAATATGGTAGAAAGAGTGTGTGGGATTCCACTACCATACGTTGAACGACGAAACAATTGAGCAATTCTATCAGAGCTGGAAACTCGAATTAAAAGTCGGAATTGAACAAAGGTTGACCAGAGTTAATCTCATTTTGTCATGCGTGTAGCTAGAAGGAACAGTATGACATAGCCGAGACAACTTCCCTTTCCCAGGCAATTTCGTTGGAATCAGTGACTCAAGGTTAACAACTACAACGACCTTTAGCTTTGTCGCATCACAACTCTTCAAAAGAACTCCCTTTCTTGAATTCAGTACTTTCATAAAAATATTGTGAAAATGTCAAGAAGATGAACAAAGTTTGCTTGTCAGCAATATGAAATACCTTCACATTTTTTAGATAATTATCCACTTTTGTATTGTTCATTTTTATTAATAGAAATTTGTGATTTTGTGAAACTATCACAAGTCATTTCACCTTTGTACATTTGATTGGCGAAATTTTATGAAAATATTTAAATGATTTTATAGGTGAGTTCGATTATCCCTATTATCATGTATTCTACGTTATGGTGCTTTAAGACAGGATTTTACTAATCATAAAGCTATTGGAATCTGGTTGGCTACATAGTATGTGAACCTGGATACCAAAGGAAAAAGTAAACTTTCTTCATTTTTGTACACATAATATTATACTATTATAAACGTACACATACTATTTTCGTAAACATAGCCTACTGTATTGTTTGTATTAATGAACTCACATTGAGGCTTTTTCAGCTTGATATTTATCAACCCAGAAGGCGAGAAGGATTAAAAAGTATTACTTGGGTTGAGGAAGACTCAGTGGATTCATTACTACGGATCTTGACCATTAAATTTACTTCCCTGTCCACATCCGTTTTTGTTTGTAGTAGTAATTATTAGAAATTAAGTTTAAAGTCTCAACTTCACCATAGTATTCCAATGTAATACAATATATTATAAATTTAAAGATATTAAAATATCTTCATTTTTACCCTCCTACACACCCTCCTACCTAGCATCAGAATGCAAATCTTTTTAATGATAGGGAAAAATTTGGTGAAATTTCGACTAATAAAATCTAATCATTCATTTTCGTCATACTTGTACATATTCACCACTTTACCGAGCATTAAATCGAGCCAGTAAACGACTGTTTACAGAAAGAACATCTGCTTTTCATTACCGCATCCTTTTTCAGTGCATTAATGGACAATACTGCATTCCAGCTGATTCAGAATTAGGAAAAACAGCTGAATTCAGAAGAATTTTTAGTATTTTACTACTGTGATGGATTTCAAGGTTATGTTTGTTGATGCTTGTTGTACTAGCTCAAAGTTTATTTATTTTTATATTTTAGACTAGTTTGACGAAAAATATCGTACATAGCTCGTCCAGGAAGATGTTAATAATAATAATAATAAAGTTTATTCTCAAGATACAAAATTACAATACGAACAGAACAACAACAACAGCAACAAAAATTACAGAACTTGCAACTAATAATCAAAAGCAAAAGACGTCAATCCAGTATACAAAAGAAAAAAATAAAATAAAAATAAAAATACATAAGAATTACAAGATAATGTAAACCACGCTGCAACTCAGATGAATTATACAATAATAATAAGTATCTTGAGAAAGTACAGTCCAGCACACAAGATATAAGTACTTGTGGACCGCTGGAGGGAGTCGGATGGAAACAATCATCAGAGATCAGAAAAAAATGAAAAAAGGATAAATCACAAGGCTTTTAAGGGAAAAATTAATCATGTGAAATTTCAAATTAATAATTTGTATCATATTATATTGTAGGATGTAGGCTACTCAACCAAGCACTCGAAACAAGCCTTCTAAATATTCAGGGGAAAGAGTTAACAGCCAAGCCTTAAGTTTCCTTCTCAAAAAACATCGACAACACGGTGTTCCTATTGTCTGCTTTAGACTAAGGGGCAGAACGTTGTAGAACCTGGGTGCCAGGAATATAAACGTCTTGCGGAAGAGAGTGCAATTGGGTCTCGGGCACCTGACACTCAAACCCGCAGCCAGCCTAGTTGGACGACTGGGAGTAGCAGGATTACAATAATCAATTGTTACACCTCTATTTCCACTAATTTGAAAGAAAACAGACAGCACCTTGAAAACATACATGAATCTCACTGGTAGAATTTTAAGATGGCAGAAAATTGGGAAGGTATGCTCATCAAAGTTGCTGCCCGTCATCAATCTAACAAATGCTTTTTGCAGCTTGATGATTGGGTCCTGGCTGGTATAGTACGAACTACCCCAACAGGTTATTCCATAATCTATTTTTGAATGCACAAAGGAAAAATAAAGTTCCTTCACTACATTAAAATCGCATAAAAAACCAATGCGATGAAAGACCATTAAATAAAACCTCAATGATTTCTTCAGTACTGCGATATGCTGTTTCTAATTCAAATTATCATCTAGTGTGATACCTAAATACTTTGTGCACTTTGTCAAACTGACAACTGGGCAACCACAATCGGCATTGTGACAAACTGGAGAGTGCAAACGCAAAGGGTCAAGTAGTTCTGAATTTCCAGTGAGGCTGAAAATCATGTAATTAGTTTTTGATACATTAATCTTAAGCTTGTTGCAGGCAAACCCTAAAGAAATTTTATTTAAATCAGACTGAAGTTTGGTGTGTAAATCATGGATACTATTACTTAAATATGAGAGTGCAGTATCATCTGCAAAAGCAGTGATACGACCATTGAAGTTACCATTATACAAATCATTGACAAAAATCAAAAAAAGAATAGGCCCAAGGACTGATCCCTGCGGTACACCACATGTCAATGGTAGAACATTGCTTGTAGCACCACTAATTCTAACATATTGTTTCCTGCCTCTGAGAAAGGACCTAAACCACTCCAAAGGAGTTCCTCTTATTCCAGCACTCTCCAGCTTGTCAAGCAACAGACCATGATCCACAGTATCAAATGCTTTACTGATATCTAAGAAGAGACCAGCTGTTTTGCCACTACAACAACCATTGAGTCCTAAATAGACGTTCTCCAGAAAATGTTGTAAAGCAATCTCAGTACTAACGTTCTCTCTAAAGCCAAATTGACAAGCCGAAAAAAAGTCATAGCTGTTTAGAAAAGAGAGTAATCTTTTTTTAACAATTTTCTCAAATAGCTTTGACAAGATGGGTAATAATGAAATGGGTCTATAGTTTTCTTTATTGAGTCTACTTCCCTTCTTAAAAATTGGAATAACTGAAGCATATTTGAGTATTCAGGGAAACGCCCAGAAACTAAACTCAAGTTGAATAAATAGATTAGAACAGGAGAAAGTGACACCAAGTTTTCCTTAATGATTCTTGCAGTTATAATGTCATCACCTGAGCTTTTGCGAGTTGAAAGTGAGTGCACAAAGACTTGCAACTCATATGCTGTAACAGGATTTAGAAAGATGGATTTATTACTTAATTTAATTTTAAAGAACTCAGATGATTGTGCCTGAACCTGATTAGACAAATTTATAAACGACTGAGAAAGATTATGAGGCATCTCAATGAAATATTTATTCATAAGATTAGAGACCTGCTCAGGATCATCAATTAATAAATCATTTTCCTGAAGTACAATATCAGCATCTCTATTTTTGGATTTCATCGGTAAAAGTGTTTTTAAAGTTTTCCATTTTTCTCTAGGATTCTGTTTATGAATAAATAGCTGGGTAGAATAATAATTAATTTTAGCTTCCTTAATCCAAACTTTGATTTTATTTTTTAAATTATCAAATTTTCTTTTAATAATTAGATTATTAGGGTCATTTTTATGAATCTTATGCAATTTATCTCGATCCTGTATTGCGTTGGCCAGACCAGGAGTCATCCAGGGTTTAATCATTCTGGTTTTTTGCTTATATGTAATAGTTTTAGTGAATTTTTCAATATACTTATTACAAATTTCATAAAAAACATTGAAAGCTTTGTCAGTGTCAGTTTCATTGAAAACTGACTCCCAATCCTCTAGTTGCAGGAGGTTGTTTAAAATGGTATGATCCATTGTTTTGAATTCAGTTTGCTTAATTCTCCTTTTTTCGATTCTTATAGGTAACAAACAGGTAACAGCTCGGTGATCGGTAATGAGTGTTTCTATGACAGCCACTTTCTGAATTTCGTATAGGCCTGAACGGTATGACAAGTGGTCTATGCAGGTCAATGATGACCCCACTACCCTCGTATCAACATCAACCAACTGCTGCAAACCATTAGCATTAAGACAATTCAAATATGCATCGCTATGTACGTCAGAAACTCCTATGTTGATATTTACATCTCCTAGGAAATATAAATCCGAATTTCTTGTAGTGACTAGAAATCTATCAAGACTGGCAATAAATTCATCACGATCACCGAGGTGGAACCTGTACAATCCCAAGACATGAAATAAATAGTTTTTATATTTACAAGAAAGCAATAGAGAATCACAATTAGAAATACGGCAATCCTTTTTTGTTGCGGAAACAGAGGAATGCACAAAAATTACAACACCACCCGCCCTTGTCATCGAACTAGCCGCCGCAAAACTCTCATATCCTTCAATACTGTATAAGTCCAATTCATCAATATCCTGTAACCACGCCTCACTCAGAATAATAATGTATGGTTTATTATTTAAATTATTAATATAAGATAGAAATGAATCAAAATTAGAGTTTAGGCTTCGGATATTCTGATGAAAGAACAGGATCCCAGCATTGGAATCAAAATATTCATTTATTTCATCTATTGAATTTAGTAGAGTTGTACTAGTTTCCATTTAAGTGCTGAATTAAGGTGTTTTTCCTTACCCATGCCACTCTCTTCCATGATGTAAACCAGTATCTGAGACTAATGGTAGATTGACAACTAAATTTAATATTAAATCGAATATAAGTAGAAAAAGTTTCTAGTTGACTCAATACTATTACATGGCAAAAATATAATACTATTAATTTTGGCAAATGAATTATACTATTGATTGGCAAGAGCATTATACTATTTATTGTCAAAATAACTATTCTATCAAAAATTTTTATATAGTTCTTTCTATAATTTAATAATATAATATTAATTAAAATAACATTATTTGGCAAAATAACTATTTTATAAAAATCACTCATTATATAATTCTTTCCTTCTTTAACTTGCCTCGTAAAATCAAATCTGACATAAGAAAAAACAGCCATTACTCCAATCATAAAAACTGTTCTAGAAAAAAGCTCACAATTTTGAAAGATCATTCAGGGACGAGATTTTTACACAAGGCTTACCCTGCTCCTTCCTCATGAAGATTCTACCCTTATCCACCCATAGATACATATAGTTCTTGATTTTCTTAGCCTCTTTGGCTGCAGCGTAGATCCTCCTTCTTTCCGGAGAAAACGGATGTTTACCGTACTCGTATAATAATATCGCACTCGACTTCGTCTTATGCGTTAACCTATCATATTCGTATAGTAAACACAATTTCCCGCTCTTGTAACATAATATACTATTATTCACTGAGTGTCTCAAAATGTGACTTCTCACATTCGTGTAATAATATCACTTTTCAACTCCGTACATTGTGCAATATGAATATTTATATTTCGAAAGGAATTGAGTTATCTGTTTTTTGTGGCATATGGGAATGAATATCGACTCTTTTTCTTAATTGTAGTCATGTCTTGAATATTTGCCATAGAATATTTGCTAGAAGCTGTCTGCCGCTAGACACTTACATCCAAATCTCTTGCTCACCAGAAAAGGAGTACATTTTATACGCATTTACACCATTTTGCAGACATGAAATACCGCAGGCAATATATTCATCAATACAATGCCGTCAGCCGCTCTTCGCAGAAAACAAGATTCTCCTATAAAAAGTATTTGTGAGCTATAGACGCAGCCATTCATTCAGGCTCTAAGTGTTTCCAATAACTGGCTCGGCTTAAAAGCTCTCTAACGCTGAATAGGATCGACGCAAAAAGTTTTTGCACTGTGAGAAATGCAGAGAGGGAGAGAGAGATGAGAGCTAATGAGAGAGAGAGAGAGAGAGAGAGTGTGAGACGGTGTGAGATTGAGTGAGAATGAGCGTGTGAGAGAGTGAGTGAGAGTGAGTGGGAGTGAGTGAGAGTGAGTGAGTGAGAGTGAGTGAGAGTGAGTGAGAGTGAGTGAGAGTGAGTGAGAGTGAGTGAAAGTGAGTGAGAATGAGTGTGAGTGAGTAAGAGTGAGTGAGAGTGAGTAAGTGAGAGTCAGTGAGAGTGATTCAGAGTGAGCGAGATTGGGTGAGAGTAAGAGTGGGTGAGAGTGAGTGAGAGATGAGAGCTAATGACTGTGAGAGTGAGTCAGAGTGAGTGAGAGTGAGTGAGACTTAGTGAGAGTGAGTGAGAGTGAGTGAGAGTGAGTGAGAGTGAGTGAGAGTGAGTGAGAGTGAGTGAGAGTGAGTGAGAGTGAGTGAGAGTGAGTGAGAGTGAGTGAATGAGAATGAGTGAGAGTGAGTGAGAGTAAGTGAGAGTGTTTGAGAGTGAGTGAGAGTGAGTGAGACTGAGTGAGAGTGAGTGAGAGTGAGGGAGAGTGAGGGAGAGTGAGTGAGAGTGAGAATGATAGAGAATGAGCGTGTGAGAGATAGTGCGAATGAGCAAGTAGAACTTATGGAAAGAGCAGATGAAAAGGATTTAGATTCAGATGACTTTATTTATGCAAATTTACAAAGTACATTAATGATAACAGTATTATTAAGATTAGCAACTCTCAGATCCCCTAGTTGAAGTAATATACAGAGATTTTGGTAAAGTTACTGGTTGAATAGTTTGAATAGAGATGATTATAAGTACAACAAATATATATTTTAAAGTATTGTACAGCAGAAAATATTGATGTGATTGGTAAAAAAGAATGAGAGCTTGGATCTGAGAGATGAATTACACAAAAAGTCGAAGTCTTGGCCATTGAGGCCATTCTTACACTTAACCTGCTCAGCATGTCCCACTTTTTCACTTATCAATAGGTAATTATGAAATTGAATAATACAGTTTATCCGATGCTGGAGCATCAATGCTGGAGCAATGTGTTAATGATCCATTCAACTTAATGAACAACTCAGAAACCGGGCATAAGATGAATCAATTCAAATGAGATAAATTTGACTGAAAAAAAAAATATATATAGCCTATACATATTTATATTCCTAATATCAGAGCAAAAAATGAAAATATGATTGAATTATAAACATACTTTGTCAATTTAAAATAAAAATAGTAATTAGGGTAATAAATAGATTAATTGAAACAATAGTATTATTATTGATCACGCAGACGCCTCAAGTTCAAACAGATGCAGCCATTTTCTCCTCAGTGACAGGGAGAAGCCCACTCGGCTCTCTCCATTTCTGATTGAAAATGTGAGTGAGTGTGGAAAGGGTGAATGAGAAAGTAGAAATTATGGAAAGAGAGGGTAGCTTAATATCACTTTAGAAGAGCAGTAAGAAATGTAGGTGATAGATTAGCGGTTTTTTCAAATGTTGGATCAACTGCTCCGATGTACTTCGAAGGGATTCACCAGAGACCTGACTAGATAAGTACAGGGCAAGCACCTGGATAATAGATTTTTGTCTTAAAGGAACTAAAATATCTATTATATTCATAAAAAAAGAATAAATTTCATAAATTTTCATCTATTATCTCCAAGTCATTGTTTCCACTCATCGTCATAATCATTCTAGAATCCATTCATCAGGATAATTTCCCTCTTTTTCTGCTTTATTCCGGAGATCTCGAAATCATTTTTGCTTCTTTCATCTTTTTTCTCTTTTAATTCTCTATTCTCTTTATCTTAGCTTCATTTTTTGATATTTTTTAGCGTATTCAAGCCTCATATTATTTGTAATTTTTCTTCCCATTGTAAACCAGGTTCTTCTTTAGATTTATCTCTTTTCACATTTCTCCCCTTCCTTCCTCAGTATAATTCTAATTAAACTCTAGCAATTTCTCAATTTTTGTCATGCATAATCATTTTCTTCTTTCTTTATAATATTTTTCTTCTTCTTTTTCTTCTTCTACTTCTTTCTCTTCTTCTTCTTCTTCTTCTTCTTCTTTTTCTTCTTCTTTCTCTTATTATTATTTTCTATTATTATTATCATTATTATTCTTTTTCTTCTCCTTATTCCTCTTACTACTCTTATTTCTCTTTTTCCTCTTATTCCTCTTGTTCCTCTTATACCTCTTATTCCTTTTATTCCTCTTATTCCTTTTCCTCTTCCCCTTCTTTAGCTTGATTGGAACCTATAATACTTTGGCTTATGCTTGTTTGCTTCTCAAGTGCATCCTGTGTAACTAACCTGACAAAGACGATAGTCAGACAGCCAACTGCACTCTTCACCTCTATTAGATACTATCGAAGATAACATTATCGTTTCAATAATACTTTATCAACCATTCCTCTATTCACTAGCAGGCCAATATTAAACCAAAAGAATATTCCAGAGCATGTTTAAATATTCAAAATTCGAAGTAATAAATTCATATTCAGACTTCTAGCATTAGTGGAATCTGCTTTCAACTAGAACACACAAAATCTCCGTCCAGGTTTATGTTTGCTGAGCTGAAATCCTTTGAATGAAGTCCTGTGATCAAGGTTCCAAGGAACGGGATAGAGGTTCGAAGAAGCGAATGGAGCAGGATTCTCATCCGAGATCAGTTCAAAATCTTGTCATAAAGCGACACCAAGTCGCGAGATCATCTTGCTCGCTTATATTCTCAAAGTTGCAGTTCACAGCGAGTATCTCCTTCCTTCTCACTCCTCCTCCTTTTCTTCTTCATCCTTTCTCCATCGCTCATCATCAACTCATCCTTTTCTAGCTCCTTGCCTGATACTGTATGGGATTAAGACGGAAACGCGACATGATTCAATTCTCCCATTTCTCTCTTGTAACACGTTTTCCCTTTTCTTCTTACTATTCCAAAACTCCGTCTGTATTCTTCACATGTTCGAAGGCTTACTTTTGTGTTATTCAACATACCGAATCATATCATTTATTTGATTGACATCTTGCAATAGGAGGGCATGGCATTTTATAATTCAATAAAATAGACTCCAAAAATATTGTACTTGAATTGAACACGAAATAATAATTCAAAGTTCATTTAATATTTTGTTATTACTCTGTAATTGTTTTTCGGAGGATGAAACCCACATAGGTCTGAGACCTGTGCGTGGTTAATGAATTGAATGATGGTGATTGATGAGTTGGACCTACAATTTTAGGTGGGTTCTGAACAACCGGGAAGTGATTTTACAGCAGAGAACAGAGTCACCCTTACAAAAAGCGCCCAGGAGTTTTTTCATATTTAATTCCTTCATATCAATTCGATCATAAATATATTGTCCATTCAAGTTGTATTTCAACGTTGAACGTTGTAGTTTGATTACATTACGCAAGTGAATAACATTATTCTATTCGAGACCCGCTGAAATGATACAGAGCACAAAGCCATGTAGGTCAGTTTAGGTTCTAGCAAGATGAGCTGCAAAAGCAACACTATTCTCAAAACTTGTCAAGTACTTCAGAATCAACACGCATCTAAATTAATCTGAGATTTCGATCTATGAAGTTTAACTCTAGATTTAAAGGTTTGGTTGGATCCAAAGAATTCAATATATTATCAGCATCATTTGTTTGTTGAGTGCCATCTCCTCTTCAAAGGTTGGCTATTATCATGACTATTCTTAATTTCGATGCAGAAGCCCGCAGCAAATATCGATTCAAATTGTTAAAAAACAATACGCATTCTTACAGTCCTCTCCCTTCCCTGAATTTTTCGTTGAATTATCGTTTGTACAGGTGTTTCCTCTAATCGCATGACCCAGGTATTGTTATTTGTTTTTTATTGATCGTATTCAGCCACTCCCTGTCCTTCCTAACTTTCTTGTAAGATTCTTCAAAGATTCTTCCAAAATATAATACATATATCGAATGCTTATAGGCGATAGCGTCTAGGCCGTCATACCGTGGGCCAATAGAAGCACTGAAAGGAATTATATAGCAATGCAACATCATCTGAAGATGTAAACTGAGGTCTCTAACACAAAACCTTTTTTTTGGAGGATAAAGCCCACATAGGTCTGAAACCTGTTAGTGGGTAATGAGTTGGATGATGATGATTGATGAGTTGGATGATGGTGATTGATGAGTTGGACCTACAGTTTTAGGTGAGTTCTGAACCACCGGGAAGTAATTTTACAGAACGTGTCTTTTTGCTGGCCAATCTAATCGTTCACCGTTACAAACAGGACCAATGAGAACGCAGCTTATCTCTATCTGATTGAACAGATACCTGCTACGGCTCGCGGCTATCACTTCCTAAATCTATATACTTTCATAGTTTAGACCATACCATAACGTATCATATCATTTACTCAAGGAGTTATGTATATGGTACTACATGTTGTAATTATTCTAAAACCATAATTAGTATTAAAATAAAATATTTCTCTGTTCACAAACCTCTGCCAAGCCTTCCCTATCATTCACATCAGACTGACGCTGTTAATATGAGATTGGGGCGTTTTCAATAAGCTATCGATTACCTTTCCAGTTGGCCAGATAAATTTGCAATCGTGTTTACTGGCAGCGAACGTCGCCTTAATAAGGCTTGCGATCTGCACCAATAGGCAAAGCCTCACTATATAAATGTACTACATACTAAGGCTTTGCCAGCACGGGCCCTGGTGTCCTCGAATGGCGCGTGGTTTGAAAATTCAATTAACCGACATCAATCGTCGACAATCACGTACTCTTGGACTCTGTAATCGCCACTCCGGACAGCGGCCATCGGATAACGGACAACCTAATCAATAATTCTGCTACCAGCCGGTTTTGATAGTACTGTATCGTGGTCGTCCGCAAAACATTATCCACCGATTGGGATGCAATCTCGTCATGTGGATACTTCTCACTTACCCTGGATGTTTCATCCAAAATAAATGAACCTCTTGACCCTATATCATTATTTTAATGTTGACCTTGCTATGTGGTCATACACAAATTTATGCTCACCAACATGGTTAAACCTGATGTACAGGTATAACCCTCTTTGTTTCTTCCCTACATACCTGGAAAACGATCATCAGGCTTTCCTGTCCATCAGAATATTAGTCTCTTAACAGTAGCGCAACGATTACCACTTGGGCGCCCCGCAACCGATTTTCCGGGCCCCTATCCCCAAGAGCATATAAATATCCCTCACCTATGCCAAAAATTTTCATATTTTGTGGGCAGTTATCATAATTATGTAAGAACTAAACACCTTTTTATGTACTAAATTTTAAAATTCAATCACGTTTTAAGGGGGGACTAGTCTAATGATTTTGGCTGTAGACTACGGGTTCCTGAAAGAAGGAAATACTTGAGAGTTGATTTCATTATAAATAATTAACTTCATAGAGACCTTGAAATAGATCTCTCCCATTGGATCGAAATCCACATTCTCCTTGTTAGCACCTCCGCTACTTTTCCCAGAAGTGGTGCTCTCTCAGAATTCGGCTCGTTTGCAGACACGGACACAGGTTCAATTTTTAATAAAAGGCACTTCATCTGAATTACAGCGAACTTAAGCCCACTAAGTCAGGAAAGGAGGAAAAAATCAGATAACGAATTAAACAAGTCTCATTTCGAAGCTTGGTACAAATTTGATTGAAACTTTTAATCCAATTGAAATTAAAACATTTAGTTTTCCAGAGATATAGTTTAAAAAAACTTGATATGCAAAAAACATAATGCAAAAGAACACATTCTTCACAAATTTGTCACTGTCCTCAGTCTAACTAATTGATGATTCATTTTTTTTCTCAAATAGAAAATACATTGCAAATGATGAACTTGTGGCTTTTTAACTAGTCGCTAAGCATCAAAAGTGCAAGTAATTTTTTATCTATTGCATTGCGACGAATAACAACATTATTACATACAAATAAAATAGAAAAATAGCAATAGTAGCTACACAATATTATTTAAACAGTAAAATACAAACAATAACAAAAGACGAGTTACTCTAATTCATTCAATTAACTGTTATTGAAATTATATTATTCTAATGAAGCAATTCCATAGCTTCTTTCATATGGATCATAATTTGAAAAATGCATCCAATGTTTTTATATATTTATTTATCTATTTACATGTCATAGGCTACACATCAGTCAGCATTGGCAATAGTCATACAAGTTTACCTAATCAACAATACATAGAATGGAATCTAGCAATATAAACACATAAGGATATTAAACAAACAATTCATTAACTCGAGTAGCAAAATCATAGTCAATTTTAACATAATGGCTACTGCTAGAATGAATTATCAACCTGTAAATTGAAACAACTGTTTCGTATCAGGAGAATATCGTGAAGAATATAGAGTTTTCATTATATTGATGATAATAATTTTGACTGAGTTATAAGAACAGCGATAGTCTACAGAGTTGACGAGAATAGTGAAGAGCAGAGCCTGGAGAGCGGAAGATGTATAAAAGCGATGGAACAGAGGGCTACAAACTTAATCTTGAATTCAATTGCGCTTTGAACTCTTCTGTAAGCTATTTTCGCGCCCTTTGCTGGAGAGCCGACGGTCCCTTCGGGCCCTCCCGCCGTTCTAGCTGAATCTTGCCTTTATTTGAAGGGCTTCCCCCGCCCATCACCGTCGCTACCACCCAAACGATAAACTCATCATCTTGCCCTTTATCGTGCAGTAATGTCATCATTCGACGTGCTTCTGGAAGATTGTTAGGCACTGAACGATAAACTGATGTGAACCGGTCAGATGAAGTTATAAAGATGATATCCTCCACTCGCTTATAGGGAGCTACGATTTTATTTAGTGGGTTGAACGGATTTTCACTCTCAAGCTGTCAATATGTGTAGTTCAATGATATTCTTTGCAATGATTTTTTTTTTTAGGATGAAGCCCACATAGGTCTGAGACCTGTGCGTGGGTAATTGGATCATGGAGTTGGATGATGGTGGTTGATGAGTTGGACCTACAGTTTTAGGTGGGTTCCGAACCACTGGTAAGTGATTTTACAGCAGAGAACAGTGTCTCTTTTGCTGGCCAATCTAATCGGTCACCGTTACAAACAAGACCTACGAGAACGCAGCTTATCTCTATCTGATTGAACAGATACCTGTTACGGCTCGCGGCCTCTTCAGATTTTTTTTTTTTTTGAGGATGAAACCCACATAGGTCTGAGACCTGTGCGTGGGTAATGAGTTGGATGATGGTGAATGATGAATTGGACCTACAGTTTTAGGTGGGTTCCGAACCACCGGGAAGTGATTTTCAGCAGAGAACAGTGTCTTTTTTGCTGGCCAATCTAATCGGTCACCGTTACAAACAGGACCTACGAGCAGCTTATCTGTTTGATTGAACAGACACCTGCTACGGCTCGCGGCTAGATTGGCCTCTTGTTGATTGGCCTCTTCAGACCACATCCACAATTTACATAATATATTTAAAAAATTAATCGTTATACACTCATAATTATGTAGGTCATTGTAGTTGAACTGTAAAACTCTAAACCGCACACTACAAAAAAGTGCTAGTAGATTATCAATGATTATAGAATAATATTTTTCACTGTCGTGATTCTGATACAAAATACAGCTTAATAGAAATGATAAACATATTACTTCTATTGCTATGCCGTTCATTATTGATCTAAATTTAAAAAAATGATATTTTGGAGGACAACAAGCTCAAAATAGGTTTAACAGGAAAAATAACAGAGTCCTTTTTACTGCTTGTTGATCTGACTTATCACTTATAATTCTAGAGACTACGAAAACCGGACAAGACAATTGAAAACTGTTTTTGTATCGACTCTCCAGATTTATTAATACAATATAACCGAAAATATAGTCTCAACTAAATATTCCTGAAAAAACTATTGGAAAAATCACAACATAATACTATAACCTATATTATTTTGATTTTCTCATTCCTTTTCTATGGAAGAGTTGTTGAATATTTACAATCTGATGTCTGCTTTGATGACATGAATGCGATGATTACAGTGTGACATCCTTCCACGTCTACAAATATCCAAAAATATGAATCAATAGCTCTTTAATTGAGCCGGAGGTTGTTGTAGCTATGAATAGAATATCTTGTTGAGGTCGGCGCCTTCATTGACTGAATGAGCCTATCTTCAGTTCCTGTA
This sequence comes from Conomelus anceps, assembly GCA_948455865.1. NCBI lineage: Eukaryota > Metazoa > Arthropoda > Insecta > Hemiptera > Delphacidae > Conomelus > Conomelus anceps. The sequence goes on along the minus strand of OX418221.1, from coordinate 20,635,513 downwards.
GCTCGGTGAAAGGGATTTCCTGGATGGGATAGTTAAGAAGCCGATCATATTTAAGGTTGATAGGTACAAGCGATAGGCCACTTTCCTTCTCAGCTCATTCACCGAATCTTGATTAATGGATTCAAGGCCGAGAAGGGTTCAAATCTTGTCGCTTAGCAACACAAAGAGCTGAGCGTGGTTTGGAAGGTTTGAGTGGAGAACTAAATTGATTGAGGGTGAGGAAAAGCGTGTGCATAATCATAAGCTGCATCGTAATTATGCGAAAATGAATTATCATATTTTGTACAATGAAAATGATTTAGAGTGATTCAACTTTGTAATATTTATATAATAATAATAATAAAGATAAAAGAATAAAACTTAAAAAATGGGAAGTTATACCAGAGACAAAACTCCAAGAGTTAAAACATAATGGAGAGAAGAGAGAAAAGCTGGATTCGCACAAAAAATGGTGTGCAAACAAGAACAAGTCCAAAAAAATAAACTATCTTCACTCAGCGTCTTCCACGTCTAATAATGATAATAATGATAATAATGATAATAATGATAATAATGATAATAATGATAATAATGATAATAATGATAATAATGATAATAATGATAATAATGATAATAATGATAATAATGATAATAATGATAATAATGATAATAATGATAATAATGATAATAATGATAATAATGATAATAATGATAATAATGATAATAATGATAATAATGATAATAATGATAATAATGATAATAATGATAATAATGATAATAATGATAATAATGATAATAATGATAATAATGATAATAATGATAATAATGATAATAATGATAATAATGATAATAATGATAATAATGATAATAATGATAATAATGATAATAATGATAATAATGATAATAATGTTTCGGAGGACACGTTAAGCTGTCGGTCCCGGCTGCCTAAAAACAGTCGTTAAGTCACGTCAGAGGCCCTGAACTTATTCAGGTGCGACCTGATAACTCTGACACCAGACCTGAGCCAGCCAGGTCACACGATATTATTATTATTATTATAATGATAATAATGATAATAATGATAATAATGATAATAATGATAATAATGATAATAATGATAATAATGATAATAATGATAATAATGATAATAATGATAATAATGATAATAATGATAATAATGATAATAATGATAATAATGATAATAATGATAATAATGATAATAATGATAATAATGATAATAATGATAATAATGATAATAATGATAATAATGATAATAATAATAATAATAATAATAATAATAGAGAGAGGGGGTTGTTCAGGAAAATCAATGTGGAAAAATCAATCAAAAGGTTACTCGGCGATAAATAATAGTTTCGTGTTATTCAATATTGTGATGAAAAAGTTGAATCGTCGACCTAGAAATAAACTGTACTGTTTCTTAGATTTCAAGGAAGCTTACGATAATGTGGACAGAAGCTCCTTATTTTTCAAGCTGAATGAATTAGGAGTGTCTACTAAATTTATAGAGATTTTGAGGAAACTGTACCAAGATACGAAGTCTACCGTCTGGTATGGAAATGAGGATAACTTGACGGATTATTTTGTCACCATAAACGGATTAAAGCAGGGATGCGTATTGTCACCATTTCTTTTTACGCTTTTCATGAACGACTTGAGTCAGTTTGTTGGTGGGTGTTTGTATGTTGGAGAGGTATTGATCAACTCTCTTCTCAATGCAGATCATTGGTTTTGATGTCTGAGAATGCACGCCAGTTGCAATCAATTATAAATAAATTGAAGGAGTATTGGATCAGGTGGAATCTAACAGCAAATATGTCAAAATCAAAAATAGTAGTCTTTAGAAAGGGTGGGAGATTAGCAGTAAGAGGGAGAAGTGGTATTATGGTGATGAAGTAGTCAAAATTGAGGATAGATACTTGAGGGTAGTTTTCTCATCAAGATTGGCACTTACCACACATTTCAAGAGTAAGCTAACAGCTGTCAGATTTGGAATAAATAATGTGTGGCGTAAACCTATTTCAAATGATGAAGCGCCTCTATCGATGAAATGGGGAATTTTTTAATCAATCAGTAGAGCAGCTGTCACATAATGCAGCGCAAGTATGGGGATATATGGAAAGAGAAGAGCTGGAAATATTTTTCAGGTTTTTTTTTGTAAAGAGAATAACTTATTTGTAAACAGAATTTATTAATTTCGAATTCCTTTAATTGCTATTACTTTATACTGAAGATTTCCGCAATGGCGGATATTGACAACAGCATTGAACAGCTGATGGGAATCGATGAATGCTACTGTACAAAAATATCAGTCACCACCGGGAATCGAACCACGGACCTCTCAATTGCCGGTTGAGCGCCCTTATTTTTGTCAGTTTATTCAATTGTCAGTCATTTCAAACTAACTTATTTGTTTTACCTAAAGCCGCGTCTCCACCAATCGAACATGCTCGGCGAACAGTGTTCGCTGGAATCAGGTGATGTCGCCAAACATTTTTTGGAGTTGGTTTGGTGTGGACGCCTTCTCGAACATCATTATCGGTGTGGTGGCCTAGTGTGAATAGTGGCGGGAACCTGTTGTTGGTTGTCACTGTTCGCTCACAGACCGAACATTTCAATTGAACTCACGAGCATGTTTGGTGACCCATAAGTTTAGTATTTACCCGTTTTTTGTATTCGCCAACAACGTTCGGCAGACAAGTTTGGTTGGTGGAGACGCGGCTTAATAATACTCCAATTTATATTATATGTTTCGAGACCGGTAAATAGATATTCTGGATTATGTGGATTCAAACGTTAAGAACGCATGTCAAATACATGTCGAGCACCTTACAGTCACAGGACCATCGGACTTTAGATAGAAATGGGAGACTGCATGAGATAGAGTACTGGAATGAATAAAAAAGGTATGACAGAAAAGTGGAAGGAAAGAAGCAAGTGATCACAATATCATGCTATTTATGCAGCCTTGAAAACTGATTGAACATCAAAAGTTACATGAATGATGGTGCAAAGCGTAGCTTTATGACTACTATCTTCAAGACGAGAGGAGGATTATACCCTTTAAACCATAGTCCTTAGAATGGAGAGGCGGTTAATTTATGTTCAATGTGTAATAGTCGAGAAAAGGAGTATATTATTCATTTCATAGGTAAATGTTCAATTTTAGGTGAAGTTCGCAGACCGTGGTTGGGAAAGAGTACATTGGATAGGGGAGGGGTGATGAAGTATCTAGAGGATAAATTAATGTTGGAAGTCACTAGTGGGGTATGTAAGAGATGCCTGAAAATATCGCTATCACTTGATTCAGGAATTTAATTATTAATTCAAGAATCTAGTTATTCAAAAGGCATAAAGTGTGCAGAGTTTGTTTTATTGTCTGTTTATTATATATAGTTGATGAGATTCATGTTAATTTGGTGAATAAATTTATGAAGCCTATGTTTCCCGCACATAAATAGTTTTATATTATAAGGCTATCAACCCGGCTGACGGCCATTGTCTAAGCCTAGTGGAGATTTAGTTGTATTCGAAGTTGAAAAATATGTTAAGTTTCTAAAAGATGTTCTTTTCTTTTATTCTTCAAGTATGTATTTTTTGTTAAATAGAGTTCATTTGATTGATTACTTTACCTTTCAATGTCGATAAACTTCATTCCACTCAATGGTTGTGTTTTGTAAGACTATCATAATGTTTTTTTGCACTTATATATGCACAAACATGGTCATAACAAATTATTTTCACATTAAAATGGTCTCGATCTTTTTTATTTAACTGCGAGGAACCTGGTCAGTGGACAAACACGTATATATTCTAAAATGAGTATCTGTATTTTGACGTCCAGTACTGAATAGGTGTATATAATGGTGCATATTTCGCCCAATACGTTGACCGGGAATGGTGAGAAATTGATAGATTCATTAGTCAACAGTTATTGCAAAGCTTCAGATTTCAAGCTCAACACTGAAACTGCTTCAACATTTTAAAGAAAATAGATAGAATAGTAATGTGAAAGGAGTTTAATGCTCTACAACCCTATAGCCATTATTTAGTTTTTCGGTGCATCGTTGAAGAGTTATCCGGTCAGAAAGAGCAAAAATGTGAAGCAAAAAGATTTTTTTTTAAATTACAGATTTTCAAGAACAGATATCTCAAAACCTAAACAAGATATCGGAAAACTTGACTGGGTAGAGCTTGTAGAAAATTTAATGAGCTTTAATTTTGTATAGACTGGTCATGGCGGTAGAACGTATTTTTTCCGAGATGTGGGCAAAAAACCGAAAAATGAGACTTTCAACCCCCCTCCCTCCACCCGGCTCATGAGCTACGGGCGGGGACTTTTGATATGTTCACCTCCTAACTAGCCCAAACAAAGTTATGGAGTCAAAAATTGTGCTCCAAGAATTTCCCTCTATACCTTTTTTTGAGCATTCGTTGCCTGGACTAAATGCTGTCTTTTTACTTCCCAACTATCTGTTTGATAGTTCAAACAGATGAGATTTCTCATGTCTCATCAGCAGACCCTGATTCCAATCGCACATGATGAAAAATCTCATTTTAAAAATCATAAGTTCCTATAGAAAGGGCCTGAATAGCCCTTTTTTTAGTATCCTCAAAATGCAAGCAAATTGAGAAAATCCTTACATATACATCGCTGGGCATTTCTTAAAGAAATAAACATGCTAAGTTTCATTGAATTCGATACTCGCGTTTAGCTGTAAATGCGTTACAAACAGACTAACAGACTTAAGCTAGTAGCCACAGTTAAAAAGATAAAAAATCTGAAAGTTGAATTGAAAAAACTTTGGGACTTGAAAAAAAATTATCGAATTAAAAAAAATTCAAAACATTGAACATGTGATGTTTGAAATAAGACCGCCTTGAAGCGCTGAGAAGAATGAGCATTCATTCTGATTTAAGTGTTAAAACGTTAGGGTGATTTTAAAGGTGAAAATTCCGAATAAAGGGCCGCCATCTTGTAACAGAAACGTACTTCTAATTTATATATATATATATATATATATATATATATATATATATATATATATATATATATTCGTCACTTGGTTATTGATCAAAACATCGTCATATTAAATTTCAAGAAAATCGGTCAATCCTTTCGGCTTAAACTGCAGAACACACACAAACCAAATGCCGATCGCTCGAGTTGAATCAGAGACCTCTCTTCGTTCGGTTAATTGTTGGATAAAGTACATTTTAACTTCAAGTAAATCCTTTGTTCTCATTTTTTTGTAAAATCAAATTCATACAATTGCCTAGAATGAGTTGAAAAGCTATAACAATACTATCAGAATACAGCTGGGCTACTAGGAACTTTTGAGTTGCGTATGCAGTGGAAATCCATGATATATTATAGACTACTACATAGTAGGGCTATAAATATAAGGCATTAGATGAGAATAGAAGGATATTGTGGTGAGCAACTATGATAGAAAAATGATAAATTTCATGATCAAAACTTGCTTTCTCCATCATTTCCTATCATTTTCATCATTATTTCTCAACTTCTCAGTATCCGAACCGTAATATTGAATGAGAATCTATTCAACATGGCTTAATTCTAAAAAATTCTCCTTGATTGTCAAAGACGTAGCCTAATCTATCGCTGATCAAGACATCATCAATACTCTTGAATTTGCTACTGGTTCTTATTTACATTCAACCAGAGGTTCCCTCTTTTGATTAGACTGGAATAGATAGAGAGTTCCCTTTCTTTTGAGTTACGTCATCGCTCCGAGTTGATTAGAAGAAGTCAAACTTGATTATATTCTTACCGGCAGATTCCATGCAAAAAAACAGCTAGTAGGAAGATTAGATAAGTGAATAACTAATGATGTGGGTTTGGTAGAGGGAAAGGTTTCTTAAGAAGGTAAGATGAGGAAGAAATCAATGAATAGGTAAGCCATTGAGAAAAGAGGTTACAAACTGTATAATGGTTGAAAGCAAGATGAATAATTGGACATGATCATTCAGCAATGCAGTAATTTCTTCATAATAATTATTCATTTTATCTAATCATTGATGAAAACAAAATTGTACAAGCCAGCAATAACGTTACTCTCAATACAAAGTAAGCCCCGTTTCTCTACTGCATCCAGATCAAATTTTTTTTCAAACGGTGTTATACTATCTTATACAGTGAAGAAAAATAAGAAGAAAAGGAAGAAATATGAGGCTCATTGTGAAGGAAATGCTCATACAAGCTACTGTCCACCGCTGGTAACTTTGCCTCTGGGAGGAATACATTCAATATATTTTTTCCTGTTTACTGATTCCTGTGTAATCGTTCTTCCTGTTTTACTGGCTACAATCAATATTGTACTTGCTTATAAGTGAGACACAGTTGTAGTCACACTACCAAGTTGTTCACCATTTACAAATTTCTCTTCCCCGTCTCATACTTCAGAGGCCAAGTTATCAGCGGTGAACAGTAGTCACCCATCTACAATAGTATATGATCAGTAGTATATCACTGGGACCTAACATTTTTCATAGACTTACTATTAACGGTCGAGACAGAGAGAGATTCGCTTGGGAGCAAGAGTGATGGAGAGGATTGGTTAAGTGTGAGAGTAAGGATTGTGATTCTGGAACAAAGGGGGAAAATTAGTTTAAAATTCGTCGACGCAATGATCGTGTTCAATCTGTGAGCCGCCTTTCCATAAGTCCCTTTCGTATCAACTGTAGACAGGAAACTCAGTCGGAGTTAATCAGTGAGCAGTGATAAGCTGAAGTCCCTCGCAGTCGCAGTGCTCACCGCCCGACGGCTGGGGAAGGGTCTTGATAAATGAATGTGACGACCGGTAGACGAGGAACACGGTTTGGGGGAAACGAAATAAATTGAATTGATTAGAGACATTTCCCTCTCGGGGGAAAAGGGAACGGTCTCCATCCTTCCCCCTTGCATAGGATAGGCATACTGCTCTCCATCACTAATGAGCCTTTACGATCCCAACCTCACCTATGAATCGAATTCAACCCTTCCCCGAGTGGAATTGATACGCTTTCTCACTTTCCGGGTGCCTTCTGGGATAGCAGCAGTAGCATCGTGGATGAAGAATTTACGATGAATGATTTCGAAAACCGTTCTCTTGATTGGAAGATACTTGCCGGCTCATCCATTACGTCATTACGCCCTTTGATCAGTCACTTTTGAAAGGTTTTCGATCTTGTTGTCAACAGGAAGTCATTAGTAGTTCACGGATTCGTATGACACCAATTAAGTCACGCTGATCAAAATACAAGTTTACACTTTTCCAGTTCAAGTTTTCATTCAGTGATCCAGTTCAATATTAGAAGCTGACATTCGAGCTTTGCATTTCATCTGTGATATTCAATATTTTCTGGACTGCGTGAATAAGTTGTTGAGTTGAATAATGAATTCAATATATCAACAGGAAAGCAATCTGTGAAAATTATTCTAACACTTATTTTCATTCCATTAGTTTGACTTGAATCTATAAACATGGAAGACATGGAGTTGAAACAGTTAATCTATACTCTCTTCCATTCATTGTTATCCTTAATATGAATTGTTTTGTGTTGTTACCCATTGTCATGTATGATTAGATTGACATAGGATCTACTTCAGTGTCTCAGTGTGTATTTATTCATTAAGAAATCGTCACAGCACATCATAATCTGGAATGTCTCCCATTTGACATGTGATTTGTCAAAGTTCTATTTCTAAAATTAAAATTTAAACATAAAGTACATATTAAATTGAACAATTGAATTGAAGTTATAAATTGATAGCTCCAGTCAAATTATCACTATAAAAAACACATATCTACAATGATCTACATTGTAATATCAACCTCAAACAATGAGTCTACAAAATGAAACAACAGGTGTAGATGTGAATTTTTTAAGAGAAAAAATTAAGATTTGAAAATCAAGGTATTGAAATTCCGAAACAGCATAGCAGCTCCTCTCAATTATTATGTTTTTACTACTCTTTTGAATGAATCAAGGGGTTCAATTGTACGGATGGCTATTGAGAGTTTATTAAATAAACGCATTCCAGAGTAAGAGGGTGATTTTTCAAAAGTCGCATGTCTATGAGAAGGAAATGTCACAGGAAATAAATCTCGGTTTCGATTATTGTACTCAGACTATCCAAACAGTGCTGAAATTTATTAATATTTGTTTTGACAAACACTAACAACTGATAAATATATAATATATAGATTGCAAAGTTAGGATTCTTGAGCTTTGAAAACTTTTCTGCATAAGTCTCTGGATCTCAAACCAAATATAACTCTCAAATTCTTTTTTGGATCAAGGTGCTTTGTATGAAAGTATCGCTTAATACCGTTGATAGCTTGGATAGGTGTATAATTGTTTGAAAAGCCTCTTATAGGTCGACCTCCACGTTGAAGGCCTGCCATTGACTGATACCACACCCGCCCATCAGTGACTACTAACTGTTGAACGAATTGGTTTATAACTGGAAGCCTCGCATAGTTCGATCTCCACGTTGGAGACCTGTCATTGGCTGATACAAGACTCGCCTTAGTTCAAGTGGTTGTGACAACATGAGTATTATTTATTATGGATGTCTACCACAATTTCGCTATCACTAATACTAGGAAGACATATTTTTCTACTCAATATTTTTGCAGAGAATTGGACAGTGATGATTCCTATGAAACTATTAATGGAATGGTATATTTATATTGACTAAAATGTTGCTTACAACATATAGTTTTCTATGAATTCCATGAGCAAGTTCATCCCGAGAATCTTTTCAACTAGGTACCAGATTTCTCAAGACATTACTGGAAAAGTAGGTAATAGTATATTACGTTACGAGTGCGGGAAATGGTGTTTACTGTACAAGTATAAGTGTTAACGTTTTTATCATACGAGTACGGTAAACACTATTTCTCGCACATGTAATATCCATTTCCGCACTGAAAAAGATACGGTGATGAAAATGAGCTGTTATTTCTGTAAACAGACGTTTACCGGCTCGATTCAATGCTCGGTAAATTGATGAATATGTACAAGTATGACGAAAAAATATCTATTTCTCCCACCAAAATTTTCGTAAACAATGAGAAGGAGAGGTGTTTTATACATTGATGAAATGGTCTGTTCTATTTATATTTATCCTATTTATTGGGCCTTATTGAAATCATGCAGATGTCCAAACGTCCGCCTGTGCACTAGCGCTTGAAAGGAAGATTGAAGACTCTTGAAACTTGTTATATAGCTTTCTCATAGTTCAAGTGAAATCGCTATTGATTTTGGAGTTTTGTCGAATATAAAAATAATTATAATGAGATAGATTTCCACTTTAGGCTTTAGGTTAGTTTTGGCTATTGATAATCGAAATATTAGACAGCTGGTTCATTTCGAATACAAAAAATTAGGATATATCACGAAGGTTAATGCTTAGCCCAATTACCAATTTTATTTCCACTGTTCATGCGTTGATGTTTTTATTTTTTATTGTTTAAATTATTTTAAATCGTCGAATTGGAAGAAAAACAGAAAGAAAATATTGAGGCATGATACATCATGAGATGTGTTGAACAAGAACAATAAACAGACCCCTTTTTAAAAACTACCGATGTATATTTTTTTGTGAATTGGGATACATATGATGTTTTCTTTGTAGTCGCGAAGGTGATATTGTGGAAGGTATCCATATTGAATAATAAGACGATATTGTCACAGCCATTGAGAAACTAGTTTCGGTTATTATACCATTATCAATCTCAAATATATATTATAGTATAGTATATACTAAATATATTATATATTCAGCTTCTCTGTACGGTACTTTAGTTTTAGTTTGGTTGAGATTGATAATGGTATAACAACCGAAACTAGTTTCTGAATGTTTTTTAATTAATGTGGTTGTGACAATTTCGTCTTATAATTTATCATAATGATGTTTATAGAAATCAAAGCAGTTAAATGGTACATATGACTATCAGCACATTACATTTCATGTAAATTCGCCGGGTCCTTGGGTACTCCGTTGTATCAGTTTATATTGATAAAAATGGTGCTTAGAAGATATAGCAAGTGTTCTATGAGTACCATGATCAGTTACCCGAGAATCTTTTCAATTACTAGAAAGGGATCTTCTTTCTGAGCGGGGAAATTCTTAGCAGCAGAGAGGCATCGTTGCTGGCTGCTTTATCTGGCTGGCTCGACTGGCTTCCTGCAATTTAGCTCTATTCCACGTTTCGCCCATCAATCAACTTGTCCAATTTTATATGTTTTGTGCCGCTCACTGCTCACGGCCGTCGTTCCATTCTCAGCTGTTTTTCAGTGCTCTTAATGACGTCGACGAGTATCGAGTACTGCAAGAACCCATTAAAAACATTGGTCACTGCCGTTGATGGAATTCACTCCTCAAATCGATATTAAAGGTGAGGTGGTAATGGATTCTGCCGAACATCAATAACGAATCATTTTGATCAATGGGATACAATTTTGCAGCAGCATGAACTATGCTTTGGAACAATGATTTATTATTCTTTCATCACCTTATTATTTCTCTGCTACATCCTTTCAACGTTGCTCTTAACAGTTTTAGAAATAACTCGTGTTTCTCCTCGATTCATTACTACCTATTTAGGTTCATTGTTTTTCTATTAATTTTTTTTGGAGGATGAAGCCCACAAAAGTCTGAGACCTGTGCGTGGAAAATGGATTGATGAGTTGGACCTACAGTTTTAGGTGGGTTCCGAACCACCGGGAAATGATTTTACAGCAGAGAACAGAGTCTTTTTGCTGGCCAACCCAATCGGTCACCGTTACAAAGATGGCTCAGGAGTTTCGTAGCTTATCTCTGATTGAACGGACACCTGCTACGGCACTCGGCTATCACTTCCCTTCATCACACACTTCATCTTCTGGATCTTTCCCCTTCAAATTGTTTAACTTTAATGTCAAGAAATACGAATTTCTCAGCCTTGATTATGAGACTATCGTTATTCATAGTACTGTACAATAAAGTGGATGAGAATAGCCATAAATATTACATCACCAGAAGTTTTGTGTAGTTACTGACATAGTATGTTGTTCCAGATTCTAGTATACTTGTGCCCGTATTCAATTCATCCGGTGGTTCGGAATCCACCTAAAACTGTAGGTCCAACTTATCAATCACCATCATCCAACTCATTACCCACGCACAGGTCCCAGACCTATGTGGGCTTCATCCTCCAAAAAAAAATTTAATTCAATTTATTGCAAGAAATTGTACATTACAATTATAGCATACATCAGATTTGATTTTAGAAAACACATCACATTCATTCCCTTACAATTAAAATTACAGTACAGTACATCAAAAATACATTGTTATAAACACTTATATTATGAGCAAAAAGATACATGAATACCACTACAGTACATCGTCTTGGGAATCAAGTCGCAAGTCCAGTTTTCAGGTCTCGAGGTATGGGCCTTAATAACCTAATTGATATCAGTGACAGAGACAAGTTTTGACTCCGATTATTCTATTGTAGTCTTTCAATCTAAAATTGACGAATACTAGAAATCATGTTACAGAGTGATCAAATTGTTACTTATCCTGGAGAACATCTTGCGAGTCTTTAAAGTCTCACCTGAAAAAAATAAATATGTGTTAGTAATTAAACTGTGTTAGTGATTAGCCACTAAATAGTAGTTTATAGTGTTTTATATGGTAACTAGTGTACATTTTTGGCTCAGAAATTTCAAAATTCAAAATTATATTAAACATTTTTGGAATGTGACGGTGTTTTGTTAAAAGTAAAATAATCAGAATTCATATTCTATTTCTGAAAAAGACTCGTGAATTATTGTGCTTCAAGGTGAAATTTTTAGTGAAACAGACCTAACCTAAGATTTCGATTTTAATTTGAAATTTCGTTGAAAGCAGTTTTGGGCAACAGCCCAATTCACATTGATTGTATGTTAGTTAAATAATTAAATAATTTTGTAATGGTTATAATATTCCGTTGTACTCGATGTTTCAATTTAAACTGTATGTTGAAACACAATGAGAAACCTAGACAATCAGTAGCGGTAACTCTTCGAATTAATAGCATAGTCTAAATATTATACTTTGCAGTTCTCTGCAAATTCCTAGTTTTTTCTCCTAAATAAATCAATTCTACTGACTCTTATTACCGAAAGCAGTGATCATTCACCCACCTTATTTTCTTTTAACACTATCGATAAAATCAAATCACATTGATATGAGATTGTCTTGTGTTATTCAATCTCATCGCGATATTATCTCATCTTGTAATATGAAATATCTTGTAGTTTAGAATTCATAGAATCCCTTCCTAGTACAATCATTTGAAGAGAAAATATGGCTCAACTAGTGCTAATCCCAGAAACCTTATTTGTATACGTTTTTTCTCTCTGGTGTCTCTTCCCGGCCTCGCAATTCCCATAGATAGATGATCCTCCACAAATAATTAAGCCTTTTTTTGTCTCATTTTCTCTTTTTTTGGCTGTACCGTAATTTCTATTTCTCTTGAAAATTTTTTAAATTTTGTTTTTTCTTCTATATAAAATTCGACCAATATTTAGACTCTTCTTCGCACACAGGCATTGTAGCCGCCCATGGAAAGAATATTTTTTTCTCTGACTCATTGTATTATCTATGTACTTGTTTTTTAAAGTTGGAATAAAGAACAATTCAATTAAAAAAAACTTCAACATAATTTCAACAGCGCCGATTTTTGTATTCAATGATAGCTCAGAGTGCTCTTAATCCTCCCCTGAAAATCCTCATTGATCTCCTTGGCAGCGTGTAAAAAGTCCAAAATGGCCGCCGTGATGGGACCCGAGAAATATATTTCAGCCAATATCTCAAAAACAGTTTGGTATTTCAAAAAAATTATTTTTTCAAAAATTGTAACACAACGAAAATATAATTTTTTTCGGAGGATGAAGCCGACATAGGTCTGACATCTGTGCGTGGGTAATGAATTGGATGATGATGATTGATGAGTTGGACCTACAGTTTTATGTGGGTTCCAAACCACCGGGAAGTGATTTTACAGCAGAGAAAAGAGTGATCTTACATATTAACAGCACATTGAATATTTTACATTCAATCTAATAGCGCGAGTGATCGTGAGTTGAACTGACGTGAGTTATGTAGAGGTTTTATCTATTTAATGATTAATCAGCAATATACTAGTTCCCATGATCATTGTATTGTAATGTATTGTTTCCTACCGACCGGCGCTTTAGTCGGTGCTGAGATCTGGTTGTGTAAACATCTAATGAATAAAATTTCTTTTTTAAAAACCCAATTCGTTAATATTTTAATTTAACTGGCGCCCGAACAGGGACCCGCGAGTTTTTCGGAAGTAAAAGTGAGTGCCGAATTTTCGATCAATTATCTAAATCTCGGAAACTTTCAAATATTTCTGAAAAAGTGAGTGTCAACTCTTCATCGTGGGTCGCCAACTCTAAATCAGTCTGGAACCATCTCCGATCCTTAATCCTGGTGGGTCTAGGACTCCAAAACACCGATTCACCTCCTTATCAACTGGAGTGGGACAAGGTGCAAGGAAATTCATTGAAGAAGATTCATCAGACTCTGACGCCGACTCAATCAATTCTTCAAGACCTTCTTCACTTGAAAGTAAGCTCTCTTCTATTCAATTAACCATGGCAACGATCAACAAAACCCTTTCTGAATATTATTTGAACTTAATACCAGACTACTCAGGAAGTCCAAGTGAACTACTAAATTATGTGGAAGTGATTCAAAAACTGCATGCTAGCTTCACTCTTGACTGTATTGTAGAAGCAAAGGAAAATCATTGGGCTCTTTTTTATAAGGCTATGAATAAACTTCATGGTGATGCTAAACATGTTGCACACAATAACGAGTGTACTACTATTCCAGAACTCATCACAGTTTTAAAGAACAATTTTGCAGACAGTAGGTCCATCCCTCAATTGATGACTGAACTAGTAAATATGAAATCATATCACCGTGAGCATCCTTTATCTTTTCTCAATAGACTCGAAGCTAAACGAACTACTATTCTAACCAAATACAAACTTGAAAATGTTGAAGGACAAGCTTTGAAAATGTTATTAGAGCAGCTAGATACACAGGTAGTGAATGTGTTGTGTAATGGGATACCTATTTCTCTTGGAGTTCACCTACAAACTCTACAAATAAAGGACTTGAACGATGCTAGAAATAAATTGATCAATCACAGTAGTTTAATATTGAAACAGCTTGGTTTTCATAATGATGTGACAAATTTAAATAAGAACATTAGCAATCCTCACAACAATGCACAGTACAAACCACCCTTTCAAAACAATCAAAATCACCAATACAAAAATCAAGGTTTCAAACCGAAACATGATTTTCACAAACAGCAAAATTTTCACAATCAAAAACAACATGATTTTCAAAAACAATATCAGCAATCAAAAGATTCAGGATCTGGACAATTTAGGAAACAGTGGCCAAACACTGACGTTTCAATGAGAACTGTATCAAATAATCAAAAATTCAAACCACAAGTGCACACTACTGAAACGAATTTCGATGAAATGGATGAAAAGGATAGGATCATTGCTGAATTAACAGAACGCATTCATTTTTTAGAGCTAGGCAGGAAAGACCACAACCCAGATTAGTTGTTGAGTTAAATTCCATGCATTTAGAACTACCGTATCTTTTGAAGAACAATCTAAAAATACTAATAGACACTGGTAGTAGATATAATTTTGTTAGAAAGCATGTATTGAATGATGACAATGAATTATTAGCTTGTAACTTTACTATAAATACTCCTGCTGGAATGTCTAATGGGCAGTATAAAGTGAAAATGAATTGTTTTAATATTTTAGGAAAAGAAGTTGAATCAGAATTTTTGGTACACGAATTTTCTCAAAAATATGATGTTTTATTAGGCTATGAATTATTGCAGCAGTTAGGAGCTCAAATCGATCTATCGGCCAATTGCCTTAGATTTGATTCTAGCATATTACCATTGTATGGAATAGGCCCTATAAAAATAAAAAAGGGTTGGAATAATTTAATTATTCCATGTGAAAGTAAAAATGAAATTTTTGTGCTTGAAAATGATGATTTAGATTTTAAGGATATATTAGTTGAAACTAGAGATAATATGATAAGTGTTAAATTGCATTCTGATAATTTTAAGGAGACTAAGCTAGAAAACTTTAAATTAGAACCTGTAGAAATATTTGTCAATGAGTCGACCAATTGTCCTCTCACTCATGAACAATTAAATTCGCTTTTAAGAACTGATCATATGAATAGTGAAGAAAAGAAACAAATAGTAGACTTGATAATGAAATATCCAGGAATAATTAAAAAGGATGGTGAACCATTAACAGCAATTAATATATTAAAGCATAGAATAATTACAACTGATGATGAACCTGTATATACAAAGAATTACAGATATCCTTATGCTTTTCAACAAGATATCAAAAATGAGATTGACAAACTTTTAGAGAATAAAATCATTAGAAGTTCAAATTCTCCATACAATTCTCCTCTGTGGGTTGTCCCAAAAAAACCCGATGCTTCAGGGAAACGTAAAGTGAGATTAGTGACAGATTTTCGCAAACTTAACCTTAAGACAAAAGATGATCGATTTCCCCTACCTAATATT
This sequence comes from Conomelus anceps, assembly GCA_948455865.1. Lineage (NCBI taxonomy): Eukaryota > Metazoa > Arthropoda > Insecta > Hemiptera > Delphacidae > Conomelus > Conomelus anceps. The sequence continues at coordinate 20,619,854 of OX418221.1, read as the reverse complement.
GAAGACCTTTTTGGTAAGATAGGCCGCGCAAATTATTTCTCTACTATTGACCTAACATCGGGGTTCCATCAAATAGAATTGGAAGAAGACTCTATTCCAAAAACTGCTTTCTCTACAGAAACGGGTCATTACGAATTTTTACGCCTACAATTCGGATTGAAGAACGGCCCGCCATGCTTCCAACGAGCCATGAATTTAATTTTTGCAGACCTTCCAAACGTTTTAGTGTACATTGATGACATTATAGTGTTCTCTGATTCTCTAAAAGAACATATGAGACATTTGGAAATGGTGTTCAAACGATTGCAAAAATTCAATTGTAAAATACAGCTTGACAAGACCGAATTTTTCCATAGAGAATTATTGTTTCTAGGCCATATAATTTCAAGTGATGGTATAAAACCAAATCCACTAAAAGTACAAGCAATCAAAGATTTCCCAATTCCTCAGAATCAAAAGAATGTAAAACAATTTTTAGGACTCTGCGGATATTATAGAAAACTAATAAAAAATTTTGCCAAAATAGCTCAACCGCTATCAAATTCTCTAAAAAAAAAAATGTAACATTCAATAACAAAGACGAAGCCTTTATTAAAGCATTCAATGATCTAAAAGAAAACATAATAAACGCTCCAATTCTCAGATTACCTGACCTAAACAAACCGTACATCTTGACAACAGATGCATCTAATGTTGCTATAGGCTCAGTTCTTTCACAGAAATTTGATGACGGTGAACATCCCATCTCATTCGCATCTAGAACTTTGAACCCAGCTGAAACAAACTTGTCAACAATAGAAAAAGAGTTACTTTCTGTAGTCTGGTCGATTAAGCATTATCGTCCTTATTTATATGGAAATAAATTTACTGTGAGAACAGATCACAAACCGTTAGTATGGCTCCATTCATTGAAAGAGCCTAATTCAAAATTAGTTCGCTGGAAATTGCTCTTAGAAGAATTTAATTTCAATGTCGAATATATCAAAGGCAAATCAAATTTTGTTGCCGACGCTTTAAGCAGAAACCCAATTGAAGTTCAAAATAAAGAAACAGATTTAAACCCGCAACTTGACTTTAGCCCAAATGAAATGTTAAACGAATTACTAGACAATCCCGAAACTTGCCCTGAAATTGATCAGGAAATGCTAGACGATTTATTCGGAAATAATCCTACGACTTCTACTGAACAAGCTAACGATAATGATAATAATAATGACTCAGATAACGATAGTTGTGTTACAGTACATTCACAAGAAAGCTCTAACGATAGAATCCATATCGCAGATGAGACAAGACCAATAAATATCGAGCATAATCAATTAATAATCAAGCGAGGAAAGTCGAAACCTAATTATAAAAAAGTTTTTGGCAAACAACGAATTACTTTCTTTTTCACAAATCCCAACGAAATTAGAGATAACATTGATGAGATAAAAACATACTTAAATCCTACATTGACCTACGGAATTTATTGTGATGTTCGAGGAGAAACTCTCCAAAAATGGAAGGATAAAATAATACAAACTCTAACTGAACAATTAACTGATAAATTTGATAAAGTAAGATTCAGAATCTATAGTAAGAAATTGATTGATGTGATTGATAAAGACGAACAGCTTGAAATAATTCAAAGATATCACGAAGGTAAAACGTATCACAGGGGCATTAACGAAAATTATTCTAAGATAAGAAAAGAATACTATTGGCCCTCTATGTACAAAGATGTTAATAATTTTATTAATAAGTGCAGTAACTGTTTACAAGTAAAGTACGATAGAAGACCAGTCAAAGTAACTTATCAAAAAACACCTACACCTTTGGTACCGTTTCAAGAGTTACAAATTGATGTCCTCTCTTACAGACAACAAAAAATGTTGACAATAATTGACTCTTTCAGCAAAATGCTTGACGCCTATATTTTAGAAAACTTATCAAGTGTAGCCGTGACGAAAGCACTCAAACAATATTTTGCGAGACATCCTCTACCAAAGACAATTCAAATGGACCAAGGAAAGGAATTTGACAACACTCTCTTCAAACAATTTTTGTCAATTTATGAAATAACTCCATATTACGTATCATCAGGTCATCCAGATTCACAAGGCACAATAGAACGTGCACATTCAACTTTGATTGAAACACTTAACGCATTAGAAATTGATCGTCCCAATTCAACCTTAGAAGACAAATTACTATTAGGATTAATATCTTATAACAACTCAATTAAAAAGAATTTCAATATGACTCCTTTCGAATTAACTTTTGGACCAAATAAATATGTATCAGATTTAGAATTAACAAGAGCAGAAATTACTGAGCATAGTGCCAATGAACACTTTAAAGAATTGAAAAAGTTACACGAAATAAATAGAGCGAAAATTGAGAAGGAAAAACAGACTAGAACTGACAAATTGAATAAAACCCGTGAAAAACCTCCAGAATATGAAGGAAACGAAAGATTTGTAAGGAATATTCAAAATAAAAAACATTTGCCAAAATATTTCCCAGCTACTAAAATAGCCCAAAATAAATATCAAAGTAAAAGAGGAACGCTTAAATTACATCCAAACAGACTTAAGAGACCAAGAAAAGTAATTAGATCACGAAATATTGTTGCAGATGCAGTGGATACGCATAATTCTGATAATTGTATGCCTACCAGCTCTGGGGTTCGCATATCGATTGACCGATCTGAAAGACACAGCGGGGATAGTACCAATTAAAACAGGCCAATCAACCATTATCAATGAGACTTATAAAATAATACATTATTCTAATATCACAAATTTGCAGTATGAACTTCTCTCTCTTCAAAATTCAATTAAAAATCTTGATAATACCTCAATTTCAACTGACATTGTATCTTCTCTACACAAACTGGCTAAACGATTGTATATGAAATTAGACTCTATTACTCAAAAAGAAGTATCAGATTTATCTTTAATTAAGCGAACAAAAAGAGGCTTATTTAATGGATTAGGCAATGCCATATCATGGGTAACAGGTCTGATGACAGCCGATGATAAGGAGCATTACAACGAAATTATCGATAAGATTGAAAATAACGAACTTCATCTTGTTAAGAACGAGAAGGCGAATATAGCTCTTAATAAAAACTTGATCAAGAAATTCAACGATAATGTCAATAATATCAATTCAAACAATAAAATGTTGAATAAACTGACTAGCCAGAATTCTGACACTTTGGCAAAATTGCAAGTCGTTGATTTAATTTCTGTAACACTTGAATTACTTGAAGATGAAATTAATGATATTCTTGATTCAATTATGTATTGTGAAGAAGGTAGACTTCACCCTTCGATTTTATCAATCAAGGATTTAGAATATGTAGTAACTAGATATAATTATTCCTTAGCTAGTAGTAATGTTAAAATATTATGGGAGATTAGTAATAGCACTTGTATCTTATCGGAAAATTTATTAACTTATGTGATTCAAATACCTAAAGCTAATGTGATGTTTGACAGATACGATCTCTTATCATATCCTGTCCAAAATGGTTCCAAAATATTTACTATGAAATTATCAAATAATGTTTTTTCCATTTCGAAAGATAATAAAATTTGGAATTTAATGGATTGCATCGATTTCTCATCTAACTCTTTTTGTAAACGTATTGAAGCAATTAATGATGAATGCACAATTTCATTGTTCAAGAACGCACGTTTAGACAAATGCAAAAAGATCGAGCTAATTAACGTAAAACCGTATTTGAAATTCTATGAAAAATGCAATTGTATAATTGGTTTTAAAATAACTCAAATTAATATCAATAATGCCAAAATAAATGTTCCAGTTTCATTCTTGTTAAATTTAGAATCTAAAGATATCATGACAGACATGCGATTGCCATTGACTACTATAGCTACTTTTGGTCAAAAATTATCCTTTGTTCCTGAAGTAATTCATAAACAAAAAATTGATATGAAATATTTGGAGAAAATAGAAAACATTAAAATTTCTGACGAATATGATGATGATGAAGAAGAATTTGCAGATTCTTGGGTCGTCTACCCACATCATGTAAGTTTTATTTGTATTTTAATAATTGCTCTGATCATTTTTATTATTATGTATCCTAGATTTAAGAAATGTTTTTGTAACAGTACTGAAAGTAATCATATTATTCAATTGCCTTCAACTGTAGTATACGCTCCTCCAGCATTGTCAAATTTGTAATAATTTTTGGAAGTTCGAGGGCGAACTTAAATTTTAGGAGGGAGGAGTTATGTAGAGGTTTTATCTATTTAATGATTAATCAGCAATATACTAGTTCCCATGATCATTGTATTGTAATGTATTGTTTCCTACCGACCGGCGCTTTAGTCGGTGCTGAGATCTGGTTGTGTAAACATCTAATGAATAAAATTTCTTTTTTAAAAACCCAATTCGTTAATATTTTAATTTAACTGTGGTAAGGTTGAAACATCACAAGTCTCTATCCACAATTTCCTGTTTAGTTACAGTATACACATCTGTTCAAAAATCAGCATTTACAGAAGCGCTTATTTACAACGCATTTGAGTTTTCCTCTCCAGTTTGGTAATACACAATTTTTTCATCTCAGTCTAGCTAAAAACATATCATCGCGTCTAGTCATCCCTCTCTTTTTATCCGCGAAGCAGCAGCCTATTATGTTCGGACTGCCTCCGTCCCATTTCCATTCAGTGGAAAGTGCTCCATGGTAACAGGCTTCATGGAGACAAAGCCACCCTTTTGAAAATGTATCAAGCTATCAGCTCTTGTCAACAAGTGCTTTTGCGTGCATCTATTACAATCCACCATCTTTTTCACTGAACATTTCCATCTACTGCATTACTTGTCTTAAAAATTTTCAAGGAGTTGTATTTTTTTTGGAAAGTTACTGAGCGTTTCCAACTCTACATTTTCCTTGAAATTTTCTGAAAGTATAATGGGTTTTCAATTTTTTCAACCCACATACGACTTAAAGTTCTTTAGTTGGGTTCCGAACAACCGGGAAGTGATTTTACAGCAGAGAACAGAGAATTTTTTGCTAGTCAATCCAACCGGCCCTATAACAGAACACAACCCTTACAAAGAAGGCCCAGGAATTCTTAGCTTGTTTTTATCTGACTGAACAGATACCTGCTGCGACTCTTTGCTATTACTTCTCTATTATAATGATATCAATACCTTAGTATAACGTGCAGGGCATCCCAATTTATGATATTACATATTTGCAATTAATTCCTTTTTTCTGCGTGATACACAGTAGTCTACATTATTTATCTACTTTTTAATTCTACTTCAATGATATTTTATATACTTCTCATGAGTTCTACCTATTCAATTCAATTAGTTCTATCTATTCTCCAAAGCGTTTTTTGCCGAGATTTAGTGAGCCTATTTGGCAGCAGTATTCAGAGAAATCTATCAGCATACTCGAAAATTTCCTTTCATAAACTCACTAATTTGAAAGCAAAGTACTCATGTCATCAAGTATAATTCATCACAGCATTCCCTATAAACGTGAATGATATGGAATACATGTATGTAGTGTAATCGTTTAAGGCGTTAACTCTGACTTACTGCCACCAACTCCTGCGGTTACGGGTTCGAATCCCGTTCAGTCTGGCATAATCTGTCATAATTCACCCTATCACCTACGAAGTAGTCTCAGACTTTGTTAGCCAACATTAGTAACAAGAAATAAAATCAGAAACAAACTCTGCTTCTTATTGAATCATGCTTATAAAGATCTATAAACATCACACAACGTTTAGAGAAACTTAAATTTTTCTATTAATCTTCATACTTATGCTGCAAGTGCCAATTGAACAAAAATTTGCAAAATCGTCGAACCTAATCATTTGCAATGTCGAACCTAACGGGCTATTTTATTTTCATGCTGATTATACTAAAATGAGTGTGAAACTCATGAATAGTTAATAGTTATTGCGGTTAATAATGACTTACTGAGTGGTTGCTAATGATGTTATGAATGATGAACCTACAGTTTTAGGTGAGCTTAGGTTTCAGGACAGTTCAGGTTTAGGTCTAATCATTGCAGCCAAATTTAACTCGATTACAAATGTAATGTCCTTATTCCCGGATGGATCACACTCCAAGAGAACTCGATACAAAATTGACATTTCCGTTTTCAGTACTCACCTGACCAATTCCAAATTCTTCCATCAACTTTGCAAGAAGAATAATGTAGAAGTTCAAGACGTGAAAGGTACAGAAGTGGAAAGGTACAAAGCGTACTTTTGACATACATGCATCCACTTCTAGAGAGTTGGCGGTGGCAAAGTTTCAAATCATTCCATCCACGTCGCTGTTGGAAAATACTATGGTCCCAAAAAGCGTACATGCTTTTTGAGGAGAGGAGGCGATGTACAAGAGGCTCTTTCTCCATTCGTCTCCGGCTCAGTTCCTGACACACACACACACACACACACACACACACACACAGCCGGGCAACAAATATCTCCCCATTTCTCACACGTTTCGAAAACGAAGCCCTCAGCTTTGACTCTTCTCCCGTTCTAGCTTTTCCACGATTTTCCGTAGAAAATATTGAAGAAGAAAAGTGCGCCAGACGCGTTTTCTTCGTCTTCAGACGCGCGAAGTCCCGTAAGTGCCTCCGGGGTTCTAGGGTGTTGTGGGCTGCGAAGCGGGAAAATAGATTGGAAAAGTGATGGATCCCCATTGTACCTCGTGTCGGGCGGTTTGATTGGTGTGAGTGAACTTTCTCGCCGCGATAATTCAATTTAAATTGAACCTTCGCGCCCGTCTCCAACGGTTATTGATGGCGGGAATAAGTATTGGCCATATTGCTGTGAGCATCCAACATATTTACTTCGGCACCCCACACTGATCGATTCTGCCAGCTATAGAATCATTGTTATCAGAGTGAACCTTGGAAAAAAATTATTCTGAATACTAAAAACGTATTACATTTTGCGTGTATTTGAGCTGAGCTCCATGTTGAAGCTTTTCAAGTTACTTTAAACGAAGTTCATTAATCTTCTAACTGATCAAAGTTTGTACATGATATTCGAATGAAATATATAAATTGAAAAAGAAAGAGTTTCAACGTGGAGCATTTCAAGTTACTTTGAACGAAGTTCATTGATCTTTCAACTGATCAATGTTTGTACATGTTATTTCTAATAAAATATATAAATATTGAAAAAAAATAAAAACTAGCTCAGGAATGAACTATTGATCGTAATTATTACTATGCCAATAAAATTATTGTCCGGACGAAGAGAGGTCTCTGATTCAAGTCGAACGTTTAGCATTATTTGTCTGTTTGTAACGCATGGCTGAACGCGTGGACCAAATTGAATGAAACTTTGCATGGATCTTCCTTTAAGGATGCCCAGCGATGTATGTGTAAGGATTTTAGAAATTTGCTTGCATTTAAAGGATATTTAGAAGGGAAAAAAGTAAGGCAATTGGACTTCCAGATTCATTTGTTTGAGCTTTAATCATATGAATTAATCAAGTTATCATTTATAGTTAAAAGAATTACATAAGAATCACATAGCTAAAATTCGTCAATAAAACACAGTGATTGAACCTACAGCTCTGTAAGCTTGTGAGACACTTTCTATGAATCGAACAATGGAAATAGAGGACATCAAAAAAGAATAAATAAATAAAAATCATCAGAAAAATTCTCGGTCCAAGAAAAACATAAAATGGGTATAGATTACAAAAAACAATCAAATAGAAAAGTTTTCCAACATAGAAAGTATAATGAAGAAAGTCGTTTAAAGTTTTATGGTTATATTCTCAGGCTTCCAACACACAGATTAACTAACAAGACTGTTAAAATACTTATTGCCATTAACTAGTCCCGGACTCTGGGTAGAAAATGTTAAGAAGAATCTTACCCAACTTGATAAAAAATAAACAGGAGATCTTAAACAGGGAGATTTTTAGTAAAAATTATTATAAGTGGGAAATTTGTCTCAGAGTTAGGCCCAAACCAGCAAAGTCCACGTTGGGATAAAGAAAGAAAAAAAAACTTTCCACAAAGGATGGAAGAATATTTTGAGAACAAGAAGAATAGATCCAGGAAACAAAAAACCATTTTTACTTATTTCACGAATTGTATACTTAGCGTGTTTCTATCGCCAATAAATAAATCAATTGATAAATAATAATTATTATTATCATTAAAATAATAAATATTAAATGATAATGATTGAAAATCGACTATAGTTATAAATATTTTCAAAGTTAAGAATTACTATCAAATTTACATTTTTTTTTCTTTTACTTCATCTGACTCATTATTATTGAATCATCTAACAGTTCGCAAAAATATTTCACGTCCGTCAACGATTCCAGATAAAATGAACGTTGTTCCTATGACATTTATTTCAGTGTTAATTCACTCGATATTTATCGATAATTTAATAATTCGATATTTTGTTTATTAACACATCGAACACCTAACCAATTATCATTAAATCACAGGATATTGTCCATTACATGGTCGTAACAGTACACAACCATGGCCGCAAAAAGGGTTTATGTTATGATGGAGCTGATTGCTTTAGTGGTTGGACTAGATTAGCTCGTGTTGTATTATCAATCAGTATCCGTCGTTTTATTGGCTGAGAGTTCAACCCTTTCTACTTTAACCCTTCAACCCTTAGTAATTAGAATGCGGAGTTAAAGGTATATATTACAATTTCGATTGCAACTGCACACTCAACTGAGGTTTACAACTACTAGTTCAATTTGTTTAGTGTCTAGTTATTACAATCAAAGTTTAGAGTGTCTTTTCTGTGTAACTGAAAAACAAAGACTAGGAACACCTCAAGTTTCTATTGATCTATGTTAAAACGCACATTATGTCACTGATTTCAACACTAGTTGAATTGTTACTGCCTGATTTTGTACTCGTTTCAAAATCCCAAGTTATAGTTCTTTCTATAACTTTAATCACAAATTCTATTATCTTCCAATGATAAATAGAAAAAAGACTGAGAGAACAACACATCATTTAAACGTATTTTTTCGAAACCGGTAAGAATTTTAAGGTTAGAATGCTTCTGACTGAATACTTAGAAAAGTGAGCAATAAACAGAGTAATAAAAGTGAGTAGATAAACAGACAGAACTAAAAATGGAAGTGATTTATACTTTGTTACTTTTCCATTGACATCGTAGCTTTCCTGTTTTTGACTGTTCCTTGTTGCTATACGAATTCCATCTTTGTTGTTCAACCTTGGTTAATTTGTTGACCTTCAATATTATTTTTCGTGTTCATTATAATAATTATTACTTGATTACCTGATTTGCCTGTGTTTATCATTGTTGCTTCGTATTTGACAATAATGTTATTTGTTTGTTCCACCTGTTACCAGAGGGTGTATCAAGTCTCAGCCCTCAGCTAATTACCGAGCTTTTTTCCTTTTTTCTATTCGGAGGATAAAGCCCACATAGGTTTGAGACCTTTGCGTGGGTAATGAATTGGATGATGGTGATTGATGAGTTGAACCTACAGTTGTAGGTGGGTTCCGAACCACCGGGAAGTGATTTTATAGCATAGAAAAGTCTTTTTTGCTGGCCAATCCAATCGGTCACCCTTACAAAGAGCGCCTAGGAGTTTCGTAGCTTATCTCTGATTGAACAGATACCTGCTACGGCACTCGGCTATCACTTCTCTATTGAAGATCGAACGTATAAGCGTATAAGAGGCTCCTAATATATCATCTGTATTGGTTCTTGTTAGGTATAACATTCATGAAGCTGCTCTGTATTTCAGTTATAGTTCTATTGTGACTAGGAATTTGATCTCAATAAACCACAAGTGAGATTTAAGTTAGGACAGTTAATAGTGTCCTAAACATTTCACGGGCAGCTTGTAGGCCAAATGCAATAGTTGTATACAATATTTTATCTACGATTACATTAAATTTACTCAATCGAATAACTGGTGAGTTCTAGCTCAATTCATCCTTGGTAAGTTAATTCATTGTTTTTGCTGATTTAACTCAAAACCTATGAGATCCCCCCCCCCCCCCCTCCCCAAAAAAAAGAGGAAGATCCTAAAAGTCTACACAGCTTTTAATGATTAACCTACTTACAATAACCGTTGGAACAATTCGTTAATAGTTCGGTAATTTCATGACATTACTGAGTGAGATCTGGCTCAACCCCTCCTTAGAAAATGCTGTTATGTGTCTGATACGTTACGTGTATGATTACACGTCTTTGGGTGTCTGTGTTAAAGCAGATTGAAACGTAATGTATGAAGTACTGTCATCGGTGAATAATAGTAGGAAATATTAAGAGTAACGATTGTCCTCAAGAGAGTATCTTTAAAACGTATCTTTTTTTCATGGTACTAGGAATGTAAAAATGGATTGTTTCATTGGATCTTGTCATTGTACGTATTTTCTTGTGTTCTTAGACGCTTATACTCAGATTTGGTGAGGGTGAGAAGAGAGGTCAAACTACCTCACTAATTCTGGCTGAGGGCTGTTCGTCCATAGTTGGCGTGATGCGAGTAAAGAGGATTGAGTCGATACCTCGTCTTGGCAAACCTCAAACCGTCTAAGCGGATACGAGCCTCATTGTTTCTGAAGCTTCATGGTGTGAGAGGATGTTTAGGCGCAACATTAGACTGCGCTATGTTGCCGGCATGGATTTTATGCTGGTGATCTCCTCAATGGTTGTCACGTTAGTGACACATGTTCTTACTTACTGAGTGGAGCATTAACTATTAATGCCCTGCTTCCCAAAACACAAAACAATGATCATTCAGCTCTACGAGCTCTACTCAAAAGGTGGTTGAACTAATATCTATTCAACTATTATCCCATATCTAGCCGTCATCTTGTTAGATCTACCCCTCCACCTGTTTTCGTTTTGTCATCCTCGTCCCCTCTTCAGCGAATTATTCTCTTTTTTCACTTTGTCATTCTGTTGCATTCCGTCCAGTATGGGTTCGATTCCTATTTCTGCCTGGCATCTTTGTATCATAGTTCACCTCTCATTTAGTTCAGTTCAAGTCTCTAACTTGTGTGGGTAACATCACAAAATTAGTAAATCTACTAAAGGTTATCACCATCATCTGATTTGACATCCAATAGAATCTTTTGAAAAGTTATTGCAGGAGAATTTAGATACAGTAGAAGATAAGTTTGAATTAGTACATGCGAATGCGTCTGCATAGAATGAATAGATCTATGAAAAAAAATCTGAAAACATTTCAAAATGTAAACCTGCTTCGCCCCACATGAAGGTAGCTCCACCCTCTCTTTAAGTCGTTTTCTCACTCTTTTCTTTGCATACATTTATTTTAGATAACTCTTAATCTCTATCTTTACAATTTCTTTGAGCTGTATTCTGTTGATTTTGAATTTGTTTTGTAATTGGTCCTCTCTTCATAATTCGTTAGTATAATTGTTATATTTTTTCTATTTTTCAACTTGATAATTATTCATTATTTCTTTCTATCTCAAATCACCCTTATTATTGTTATTTTTTGTTCTTTCTTTATTCTTTTTACATAATAAATCTCAAACCTCTATCATTCTTACCTTATTCCCTCAATATTTTATCTCTTCTTTACTTTCCACTCTCTTTTTTTATATTTTTCGCCAGTTATTTTCATCTTTTCTGTCTAAACTTTCGCTCTCTCATTTCAGGACCGTTCTAACGGTAGAGACTTCACCTTTTTGTGTGTCATTCATCACTCAAATTGATGTTCCCATTCCATATTACCCTGCTCAGCTACCATGTCCATTTTGTATTCGCCAAATTATTCATTAATTTCCTACTATAGTTTCAACTTCCTACTTCAACGATTTATTATTGTAGCTATTATTACAGTAACAGTAACAGTAACAGTAACAGTAACAGTAACAGTAACAGTAACAGTAACAGTAACAGTAACAGTAACAGTAACAGTAACAGTAACAGTAACAGTAACAGTAACAGTAACAGTAACAGTAACAGTAACAGTAACACTAACAGTAACACTAACAGTAACAGTAACAGTTACAGTAACAGTTACAGTAACAGTTACAGTACCAGTTACAGTAACAGTTACAGTAACAGTTACAGTAACAGTTACAGTAACAGTTACAGTAACAGTTACAGTAACAGTTACAGTAACAGTTACAGTAACAGTTACAGTAACAGAAACAGTAATTATAATAATAATTATTATTATTTTATTATTATTATTATTATTATTATTATTATTATAATAATAATTATTATTATTATTATTGTTATTATTATTATTATTATTATTATTATTATTATTATTATTATTATTATTATTATTATTATTATTATTATTATTATTATTATTATTAATAATAATAATAATAATTGAACGAGAATAGCGAGTTCTTGGTTTTGACTAAGTCTGGAGACTTGCGCGTTGGTAAAAGTATTTATTAAACCTCAATGCAAAAATCATTGCACGGTGCAGTCACTCTTGAATCTGAGAGTTTCTAATCATGATTATGCAGTGTAACCTCTCATACACATTGTATATGAAGGCATCTAAATCACACTCTCTTACTCTCACCCCCCACACAGATATATTTCCTATCTCTCTCACCTATTCTCTCATACCCATGCTTTCTCATACACACTCTTCCACACCATCCTCTTTTACTCTTTTTCCTCTTCCACTCTTTTTTCTCCTTTATAATATCTCTTCCTCTTCCACACGTCCTCGCGCCTGTGCGTCCCGACGCTCACCACTTCAGTCCATACACTCATCTCACTCTATCTTGATCGTGAAGTTAAAGAGCTCAACTACACACAACAAGCGGGTCTGTCTCACACAAAGCAGCCCTCTTTAATCATGCATCAGACCATCAGTTCTTGTCAACGAAGCTTTTGCAATGTCACCTCACACAACCCCATACACTCACTCAATCCTCTATTCCTCTTTCACACTCTACCACACTCACACTCGCTCTTTCTCTTTCATACTCTCCCTCCCTCTCACTCCCTCGTCACTCTTCATCATAACAACATCACCATTACTACCGCAGTTTTCTTTTAGGCCACTTTATCTTCTACCCTCACTCATATTACCCCTCTCACTCTAGCGCCCTCTTCAAGGCTTTCGCATCAAACTTGAGCGACTTGTTTTAGATAAAAATGAAGCCCTCACTCCAATGAAAGCTTATCTAAAAGTGGCTATCGGTTGTCCTGATCTTGGAATGGGATTTTTAATAATTTATTTGTTTGTATTCATCATTTTCATAGTCTAAACCAGAAAAAGCTTTTCCATGAAGCATAAGGGCAAATTCTTCACATAGGAGGATTACATTTGAACGAATGAAGATGCCGTTTTTGTGATTATAGTGCGCATATATTTTAATTGAGTAACTCAGACACAATACGATAAAAACTACAAAGCATTTAATTTGAACCAAACTACTGATACAGCTCTCAGAAACTGAAAAATTCGATATTGGCTCTATTACTAAAATAATGTTGGCACAGTAAACTTAATTCACAAGATTAACTTAACAACAGTATCTAACCAACAAGTAACTATCTCATAAGATATCAATAAAACAATAAAAATTTTAATAACTTGAACCCAACAAATAATATTCGAATAACAAGATTGATTTCCATTGATTTCCACTTTATGTGCCGGATTCCCACTTTCCGATATTATGGTGCTCTTTCCGGATGGTGCTCAATCTCAATGATGCTGGTTATATAGACTAGACTGCTCGAGGAAAATCAATCACAACCCGGTTTCAATAACAATAATTAATACAAAAAAAAAAATTGTTCCAATAATTGATACATGACTAATCAACTGTTTAATGAATAATAAAGAAACTACTGACACTATTCCAAAAGAATTATGGTTATCACTAATAATCTTATCACAATTACTGTCACAGTTATTCTTACACTGAAACGCCGAAGCACGATTGTTCTGTGTAAAGCACTCCGTTTAGTCTGTCATAGATGAATAACATAGGTAGAACTGTCACAGTCAAGAACTGTCTCATAAAATGGTTATCACGAGTCCTGAATTAACACTGACTAACTGGCAGCGTTTGGCCCTATCATATTGTTTCCAGAAACATCCATTCTAGAAATGTTCACAGTAAATGAGCGCTCATCAAAACAATTGACTCTGAATTTAGAAACATTTCTAAATAAACCCTGTAGCCAATTAAATATACTACAGTAAACACAAAGAATAGTGACAGAGAGGGAGAGTGATTGACTCATTATAAATAGAATGTTTGTGTGCTTGAGTAAACAAAATACTTGAAGGCTGCTGTATTCACTATTCTAACCTAAAGCCCCGTCTCCACCAACCGAACATGCATGGCGAACAGTGGTCGCTGGAATCAGCTGATGTCGCCAAACATTGTTTGGTGTTGGTTTGGTGTGGACGCCTTCTCGAACATTATGATCGGTGTGGTGGGAGTAGTGGCGGGAACCTGTTGTTGGTCGTCAATGTTCGCTCACAGACCGAACATTTCAATTGAACTCACGAACATGTTTGGTGACCCATATGTTTAAATTTTGACCATTTTTTGTATTCGCCAGCAATGTTCGCAGACATGTTCGGTTGGTGGAGACGCGGCTTAACAAAGCACTTATCACAGAATTATCCCCTTTATTGAACAAATGAACAGAAATTTTTGATTTTCCTCGACTGACATGCAGGACAAAGACTTCAAGTTATTTAAAATTAGCATCCACAATAACTTTTAATTTTAAAATAAATTTCCACAATAATCTCTATAAATTATGTTACTATAATTTTGTGCACTCTGGGGGAAGCACGAAGAAAAGGATGGAGATAAAAAATACAGCTTTCTTCGATGGAGCTGAACTACTTTCCATTATTCATGATACTTTTCTGACAGAGCTGCCCTACATGTCTTTTCAAACATTTCTCTTGATAGGCTAAACATATGTTGATCTATTCCCATTCGTTCCCATGAACGTTCACTAATTTCATAAAAATAGGACTATTAGAACGAAACTACATTTGCTAGGAGCAATAAGTACATACAAGATCATACAAGATTTTAATGTTCTATAACAGTGTAACTCGAAAGAGTACAGTTCATAACAGTATTGCAATAAAGAGAGAGGTTGTGCTTACAGTGTTGTTAAAGTGAACCTTTCAACAACTCATCCCTATCATCCAAGCAAATTCAGTTATGGCCCATAAAATACCCATTAGCAACGATATTAGCGGTCAAACACTGGCCCATTAATATCGGTGTATACAATAACCACATCCTCTTGACCTTATGGAGAAACCTGGGGTGGCAATGTTACCGTACCAGAGCTAATAGCCGAGCGACGTGTAATGAACCAAAACATCTCTAATGGAAAACAAATACAATCACCTACATTCTATGTAACAAGAACATCAGCTGACCTCTTGTTCGCGAATGATCCTTTTAGTGGAAACAACGTTTGATCTGAGAGACTCTATTGATTTTATTATTGTCACTGTCTTTTGTATCCTTGTACTTTGATACAGTATCGGCTCTAACGAATTTTATAAAATTATGAATATAGGGTGCAAAAGAACGATTACACTAGGTTTCATTCCTGTAAAAACTCGCTGAAGGACACAAAAAGGAGAAATATATCCTCAAAGGAACAATTAGACAACAATTATCAATCATATGGTAGACAGACTCCTTACCAGCGTTATTTACGCTGTCTGGAACGCAAAAGCTGCACATACTGGGCAGTTGGAACCTTGCAATCATGTAGGAAACATAAAATTAATATGATGACTGGAAAGTCAAAGCTCATCTTTTGTTTTATCCATTATTCCTTTTCCTTTAGGGGAAAACAAACTTTATCTAATAATAGAATCTAACCAAACAAAAAATAACATTTTACATAAGTTTGGATTTTTTAAATTAAGTTATGGCCCATAAAATACCCATTAGCATTAATATTAGCGGTCAAACACTGGCCCATTAATATCGGTGTATACAATAACCACATCCTCTTGACCTTATGGACAAACCTGGGGTGGCAATGTTACCGTACTGTACCGTACAACAATTCTTAGACTAGGCAAGCTAAAACTGAAAAAAAATTCAAAACTTGTGAAAAGTTGGCTACTTATAATATGGGTCAGTTAAATTTGAAAAGTAATTTTTTTTTTTTGGTTTTGTATGAAAATTGTATGGAAAAGAAAGATTTTAATACAAATTTCAGACCAACTTTGCATCTTTATCTTGAGCAGTTACCGAGTTACCGTATAATTCATAACAAAAAGTTGTCATTTTCCAAGTACAGTATAGGGGAAGCCTATAGAATAATTTCAAGTAGAATTATAAGCTAAATGTAACATTTTAAATTAATGTTGATCGTTTTGATGAGCTGAGAGAAGTGAGTCATGAGATGGGGTGTGACAAATCATTCTTGAGTGAGGATGACAAAGGGGTTCCTCTCTATCTATCCGCTACCTAACTTGAAAAATTACAATTCTACGAGCTGGCAAGTTCGAAATTCAGATTCAGTTACTCAAAATACATATAAATACTGATTGAAAAAACACTTTTCTATTACTATTAATTTGCTTGTGCATTGGCTTACGGTATGATTGAAAAAGTAATAATGAGGGGGGACCGCTTCCCATCATAACGCGCCGCTAATGCCTCTACCACAGCATCATCTTCGATTTGAACATAAGATGAACATAGCCTAATTGTGTCAAACATTCAACCCTATTACCATCCCCCCCCCCCCAATCGCTGGTGTAGAGCTCGGCCACACCACCCCCCGCCCCCCCTCCGAGTGAATTGAACCATAATTAAATTATTATCATGGGATCATTTAGTTCATAAAGAGGAAAGCGTTTCCTATCATCGATAAGTAATAGAGTATGTGAGCTAACAAAGAAGATGCCCAGATGTGCAGATCAATATCAATTGTGTTGTCTCAGGCAATACAATATATACGTGGAAATGTACGTGTCATTTTTTAAATATTTAGATATAACCATCGAAATGATTTTTATTGAGAAAAACGATTATTATGAAATATTAGTAATATAAATTAATATTGAGTAGTAATAATAATGATGATGATAACGTGTAAACTGGCTGTCTCAGGTCTAGTGTCAGAGTTCTCAGGTCGCACAGGGCATCTGATGTGTGTAAACGACAAATTTTAGGCAACCGGGACCGCCAGGTTTCTCTGAGTAATGAATATGAGTGATATAAATGAAAAATATAAATATTTTTCTATAAGTATGAATACTTTAATAAATGTAAGGGAAAATCTAGCATACTAGCAACATATTTCAAAAAGAACCTGGTCCACAATATTTATTATCAATCATGGACTATCGATTATTCTGTGTTGTGGAAATTCATCACATTATTTGTAATGAGAATATGATAACATAGCATGTTAACAATTCTATTTCAAGGAAGTTAATTTGTGTCATGGTTGTTCTATGATAACCTTCGGTTATAGCCTGTAAGCCTATACATGGAACAAGAATTCTTCGTCATGGAACAAGAAATCCAGGAACTCAATTATTACTTGAAATGGGGAGGCCTACCTACGATAGTACAAATTTGTACAATGTACATTAACGGATCTTTATTGAAAAATTAATTTTTTTCATAAATCTCAAAGGACCATTCAAAGGAAAAACTTATGTTATTCTGAAAAATTCACTAAGGTACGTGCCGATTTAACATCGATTCATTTTAAAATTCCACTCTTCACCATGAGTTCTAGAATAGAACGGTTCTTTGTAGATAATATCTGAGAAAAGGAAATGCTGTTTGCAAGTTCGAAAATCTAGTTCAAATAAATGATGAGAAGTAATGGATGAATGTTCTCAAACTTTAAATGAGCATAAACCCTCATTTTAAGCGACGATCTCCGAATAACGAAGAATATTTTTAGCGAAAAAGTTCCGAAGGCTGATACTAAGTGAATCGGTTGGGAGAAGTAACACCTAATGGAATTTTGAATTGTTGAGAAAGAATGATCTTAATAAAAGAATCGGCTCTTCTCCCTCTTCAAGTTTTGAGAATATCAATAAAAAAGGATCGCTTTTCTATCTTCAAAATGGCGATGCTCAAGTGCTGGAGTTACATGAATTGTACATGAGACGACGAGTTTCCAAAAAAAATTCGTCTCATACCCAGAAACTTTAAATGGAGTTGGCCACTACCCGGACATGAGACTTTTCTTTTAATAGGCGATCAATCAATTAAAATGATATCAAGATGATTGTGATTCTAAAATGAATATAACATTTCTAATATCAAAACTGACAATGTACTTTTATTAAAATATTGTTTCACTCACTCATACCGAAGATGCTGGAGGGATGCTTTTTACTTCTGAAAAGAAGCTTCGTCAGCCTACCGCCAGGGGTCATGTTATGTTGAGGTTAGGATGAGCGGCCATTATGTAGTTAAAAATTGCGTTGGATTTGAATTGTGTTTGGTCATATAGTAAGTAGGTTCTATCTTGTTTCAACTATATAATGGCCGCTCATCCAAACCTCAACAAAACATGACCCCTGGCGGCAGGCTGACGAAGCTTCTTTTTAGAAGTGAAATGCATTCCTCCAGCACCTCCAGTATAAGTGAGTGAAACAATATTTCAATAGAAATACAAGTCAGTTTTGTCAGTTAATACTTGTCAGTTTTGATATAAGATAGTTCATCAAGTATTTCGTCATGGAAAACATCACAAATATAATATACCCAAGCAGTAACGTGATTAAATGTTAAAAAGAATTTTTAATAATAGTGTGTACTTCAACACAGCAGTGTGGGATGTAATAAACAAAAATAGGCAATGGTTCCATTAACGTTGTATGTTATATCTTCTTGGAAAAGAACTTACAGATTTTTCACTGATTAAATGATATAATGAGAATTATATAGCTGCGAGCATCAATATCTGAGTTTCAAAAAAATAGTGATGGAATGAAGTGAAACTGAATGGTAACTTGACACAATGAGACATTTAACATAAATTCACACCTTACATCAGCAACTTAGATGTGGAAGTTCACAAGGAGCGTTTGTGTACTAGAGGTCAATTATTGAAAATTTGTACTTCAAATGGGAAATGAGTCTGGTCAAAAATCGTATAACATATTGCAACATTCATGGGAGTGACAAAATTTTTCACTGTGATGGAGAAAGAGCTTTTCTATTTTGCAGACAAAAGCTTCTTTCACGCCCTCTGTAGCCAATTTGTTGGAGTTGCAGCCTCGAGGGATAACCAAATTGTTTTTGGGCAGAAAGAAGATCGAAATGAAGGAGGTATCAGTAGAAGAGTGAGTGAGAGCGTGTGA
This sequence comes from Conomelus anceps, assembly GCA_948455865.1. Classification (NCBI taxonomy): domain Eukaryota; kingdom Metazoa; phylum Arthropoda; class Insecta; order Hemiptera; family Delphacidae; genus Conomelus; species Conomelus anceps. Next base: position 20,600,528 of record OX418221.1, on the reverse strand, counting down.
GAGAGAATCGACATTCAATGATTCAAAGTTAACGGCAGTGGTTGAGGGGGGGTATCAGAACTCTTGCAGCCCTTGGAGACAGCAGAATGGAGAAATACATCCCCTTGGTGTTTCTATCCTTCTACTGAAAGTACTCTATATCTCATGGTGAGGTCGCTCTCACATTTATTTCCAACTCCAATTCATACTCTCTGTTCGATCCATCAGTCTTCTATATTCTATGAGAATGTCACACATCCCATGGCTTGGAAACTCTTTATCCCCATAACAGATCCCAATAGAACAGAAATCGTATACACGAGTATCTGGAAAACACATATCAATGCGACCACTAGTGGGGAGGTTTACTCCGTAAAACCTTTCCATCACAACCGAACACTTGTTTGCGAGCCTTGATCAACAGTTCCCTCTTTCATACGTATTCTTCATTCACCATTAATCTGTTTTCTGTCTCATGTTTTTCGGCCAATTTTATTACAACCTTTCACCTCCGAAATTCCTCGAGTCAGCACGCAACGGAGACTCACACGATCACGCACGCAATGACACGAAAACATTTTTCACTCATCCTGATCTCTTACTCACTCTTATACTTCACGAATTATCCTTTCACCTTTCCACACAATTCTTCACGAGCTAACTACAAGTCAACATGAATCTCTCATCCTCCAACAACTGAATTATCACTTTTGTTGTGAGTTATTTGTGTTTTTCATGTTATGTGCCAATCATATCAATGACTCAAACATAAAAATGCCTATCCACCTGACACAATCTGCATTGCTGGTTTTTTATATGTTTACTGCAGTTTTAGATTATAGTAGCTTATTGAAGATTGTTTTATCCATCAAGCTATCATGCGAGACAGATCAAACGATCCTGCTGAGTAAATAAAGTTCCATTGAAATATTCTTCAATCTTTCTATTGATAAATGTTCCGCCCAGTTCCGATGCAGTTCATTTTGATTGCTTTCATTTTTCAAAATCTTCATTTCTCCCTTGTTCCACTCAATTTAAGTAGGAATAGCATCTCTTTTACTGTCCGAGTTATGGGAGATTTTCAGTATCTGCTCTATTTCACTAGTAAAAAGAAGAGTAGCAATTTTGTTCGGTTCTAATCATGTTTTTTCCCTCATCTCTAAAATATGAAAGATACATCATGAAAATCTAAACATGTTTCTAATGATCATGCTTGAACCTTCAGCCTCTTCTCATTATAATTTATGATTCAGACTTGACTCTTTATATCCTCCTCACTTCATTTCAATTGATCAAGTATTATATTTTTATCCTTTTTACAATGTAAATAAGTTATTTTCCAAAGTTATTGACGGCTTATCCATGAATATTTGAATGCAACAAATCGTATATAAATTTCCACGGCGACTATTACCTGATTTCTATTGTGAAACAATAAGATATTATTCCAGGGACAAGCAATCGATGCGCAGTTGAATTTACAAGCACAGGTGTTGTAAGAAACAATGTAGCTGAACCTGAATAATTTAAACTGTTTCAGCAAATAGCTTCCAGGAGAAATAATGGTAAGGTGCATTATTGGAATGGAAACGTGACTTTGGAATGCGGGGGTCATTATAACCTGGGTATAATTCGCGATGATGATGGCGGGAAAAGCTAGAGCGTGGGATGGCGAGAAGAACAGAAACGCGGCAAAACGAGATTCGTTAGCTGTTTAATTCGCTTGGCATTGGTGACAGGCTGTCGTGACGACTGGCCCATTCTGTTCTGGCGGGAAAAGTCTTTTGTTTGTACAGAGCATCGCATCGAAATACGCGGGAAATCGTAGCAGCGCGCGCGCCTCTGCAAATTTCAAACACAGGAATATTCTGCGCTTTTGATATGACAGCAGGCAAGTGGAGGCACGAGGATTTAAACGACCTTTTAAATTGACAAACCCCCTTCCTCACCCCATGGACCACCACCGTGAAAATCCCGCGCGATTTTAATCCTGCCCTAGATGAATTTTAATGAGCTAGTTAGAAGTTGAAAAATGTTAATACCGCTCTTGTCATAGCTGCACACGAGCGACCTTTGAAATGCTGTCAGCGCTTTTTCTGAAACTTCCATCAATCTGTTTGCTGCACGTCAATTTACTTGTGCATTGCCTGTGATATTGATACTGGCGACAAAATTCATTTTGAGCTTCCAAGTATTGAAAAATGAATGATGCTTTTGATTGAATTCTCTTAACTTTTCATAGGAGCTGATTAAAAGTTGTTGGGTGCTCCAAAATAAGGAAAAGGCTCACACAGTGCAAGAAATTGTAGATTTGTATCTGAAGTTATTTATGTTATTGTAAATTTTTAAACCCATATGGAAAAAGACGAAATAAATTGAAATATAATGAATCACTTTCTTTGTAGTGGCGAAGGTGATATTGTGAAAGATATCCATAATAAATAATGAGGCTTGAAGTTGTCACAACCACTTTAATTGAAAACCGTGAGATACTCGTTTCGGTTGTTACACCATGTGAAATTAGTATTTCATGGTTTTCAATAAATGTGGTTGTGACAGCTTTAAGTCTTATTATTCATTATAATGGTAAACTCATGTTGTTTCTGCATGAACTTCTAAAAACAAATTGAATATTTTTCATATTATGGACCAGGATATTCCACAAATAGACTTCAAATATCAACCATGATAATAGACGATATTTTTCGTTGATTTTATTAATGCAAATTTAAAATTCGGTCAAGCTTTCCAGCTTATTTATGAAGCTTTGATACTTGACCAATTGAATTGTGCTATGCATAGGTTCAGGGTTTTCTGCATATCTTAGGAAAAATGGACAAAATCTCAAAATTGAGAATTTTTCTAAATGAGAATCCAATGATTAAAAACTTCTTTTTCACAACTTCCATGTCTTGGATTAAGAATTTACAAGATAACTGCAACGAAACCTGGAGATGACTGATTTTCTACAAAGAGGGGTGAAAATCCCTGATTTTTAAAGGTTGCTGAACTACCAAGCCGATTTCGTATTGTTATAAATCAATCGACATAAACATTCATATTCTTTGTAATGTTTCCAATGCGGTTCATAGTTGTAGGCGAAGTACTGAAAAAAGTGCTAAATTTGGAAGGATTTTTGAGTGCCAAAATAATTTAAGCTTTGCTCAGAAATCTTCGGAAACTCAGTAGACTTTCTCCTAGAATGCCTAAATTTGATTTATAAAATTTTCAGCTCTGTTCCACTTATTGTCCACCATAAGCCTAATTTGCTTGAGCTATATTGTGAACGTTTGCATCTATACTTGCTAAAGGAGTTGGAACTGTTCATCGATATACATTTTTTAACATTATTACTAGTTCACTATTTGAAGTTTATCCGCACTTAATTGGGATAGGTATTTCAATTGGATTTTCACTTGCAAACAATATGTCTAGTTAAAAAAAATCATTCAAAAAACCTGATAGCCAGAATGATATTTTTTGTGTGAGCTAACCTAACTTGCTGCTGTTAATCCTTTATTTATAGCTGATCCTATTGAAAATGATAAGATGAAGTAGACTGCAAGGCAACATGAGCGCTCCTCATTAAGAGTAGGCTACGTGAGTTATTAAAAGAGATTAGAGCTAAATAAGCCGATTGGCTTGAACAAGGCGTATAGGGATTTGCTAGGTGTCGCAAGGGCTCATTATAATTTTTTAAAGTGCAGAAGGTGAAGTAGAAGAGCAAATGAGAGAGGAGATAGTGTGTTGGAATGGAATAGAGTGAGAAAAAGAAAGACCGAGAGGGACTGAAAGAGAATAAGAAATGGCGTATGTGAGAAGAAGGTGAGAGATAGATAAAAAGAGGAGGGATACAGAATGAGAACAATGATGAAGGGAGGTAACAAGGTTGAGTGAAGGATGGAAAAGAGGTGTAGGAAGAGGCAAGAATTCACAATACTGAACTGAATTATGAAGAAGAAGAAGAAGAAGAAGAAGAAGAAGAAGAAGAAGAAGAAGAAGAAGAAGAAGAAGAAGAAGAAAGAAGAAGAAGAAGAAGAAGAAGAAGAAGAAGAAGAAAGAAGAAGAAGAAGAAGATGAAGAAGAAGAAGAAGGAGAAGGAGAAGGAGAAGGAGAAGAAGTAGAAGGAGAAGAAGAAGAAGAAGAAGAAGAAGAAGAAGAAGAAAGAAGAAGAAGAAGAAGAAAAAGAAGAAGAAAGAAGAAGAAGAAGGAGAAGGAGAAGGAGAAGAAGAAGAAGAAGAAGAAGAAGAAGAAGAAGAAGAAGAAGAAGAAGGAAAAAGAAGAAGAAAAGGATGAAGAAGGAGAAGGAGAAGAAGAAGAAGAAGAAGAATAATAAGAAGAAAAAGAAGAAGAGGAAGAAGAAGGAAAAAGAAGAAAGAAGAAGAATAAGAAGAAGAAGAAGAAGAAGAAAAAGAAAAGAAGTAAAAGAAGAAGAGGAAAAAGAAAAAAGAAGAAGAAGGAAAAAGTAGAAGAGAAGGATGGAGAAGAAGAAGGAGAAGAAGAAGAAGAAGAAGAAGAAGAAGAAGAAGACGACGAAGAAGAAGAAGAAGAAGAAGATGAAGGATTATAATAATAATTCGAGTCGGTTATAGAAGAGTGAAATAAAAAAAAGGGAAAATAATGCTAAATGCGAATTTGGATGTTAAGTAAAATATTTTATTTTATCTTCCTAGTATACTTAAAATAATTGAACCATTGTGAGAAAAAGAAGAAGAAGAAGAAGAAGAAGAAGGAGTAAAAAGGTAGGAGTAAAAGAAAAAAATTATTAGGTAGGCATAAAAAAGGGCAAAATAAAAAAAAGAGGAGATAATGTTGAATACAAATGGTCAACTACTATTAATTGAGTAGATTTTTTTTTAATCTACAAATATCATTTTGCTATTACTCAATTTCTGGAATTCCATTGTATTGTTTCAAAATGAAAAAGTAAAATGTGCAGACTTTCTGAAAAAAATGTGTAGGCTAGTTGTTTAAACAGACTAACTTCATTGCAGCGAGAAGGGAATGTGTCCAGCGGGTGGCCTAGACGACGCCCAATCTTCAATGTCAGCTGTCCTTCAGGTTTCAGGTTGAGCTGTCGACTGCCCAATTAGAGTCATCCATGTCTCGTTAAGTTCCAACTCCTCCAGGAACCCGATCTCCTGCTGCAGCGAGTTAACGATATCACTGTCCACTCACATGTGACCATGTCATCTAGCTGACTCGTCTATCAAAGTGCGCAACATGGGACTAGTAGGATAGTGTCATGTATGAGACGTGATTTAGGGACTTACCCGAGTGCCATAGAAGGTATCTGTTCAATCAGAGATAAGCTACGAAACTCCTGGGCGCTCTTTGTAAGGGTGACCAATTGGATTGGCCAGCAAAAAGGACTATATTCTCAGCTGTAAAATCACCTCTCGGTGGTTCGGAACCCACCTAAAACTGTAGGTCTAACTCATCAATCATCATCATCCAATTCATCACCCACGCGACCTATGTGGGCTTCATCCTCCAAAGGAAAAAAAAACACAAACATTGATTGCACTGCAATGTGTCCTACTACCTATGATGGGGGGGAACGAATTTGGAGCGCATGCCAAAGTTCTGTCAAGCTGTCAGAGAGGAAAATCAGTGGGGTACAAAGATGGAGCGCACACTGAAACGTCGCGCTCCACCCTCGTACCCCTACGATTCGAGTTGACATGGGTTTGACAAGGGTTCAAAATTCAGGCTGAGTATATATAGCTTGAAACGTAAGTTTCCACATTCACTTGTAATTAATAATAATTATAATATATCTTAAGATGTAATGAAATGTTTTGGACAACTTCTCCCTATGGTTTGAATTTACTAATAATAATAATAATAATAATAACGCAATAAAGGTATGAGGTGGTTCAGTCACATCTAGCCAGGTTAGGTTAGGTTTGGTTTTAACTTCTCAGTTTAAATAAATCAGTTGAACACCAACAAAAATCTACAATACTATTACCTTTCAATATTCACCATTTGGTCCTCAACACGTCGAGTTTTGTTGAAGGAGTTTATTGAAAAACACTACAAAATGAGTAGTATGTATATTTATATATATTATCATAATTTCACCAGATCAGGTAAGTAACAGGTAGAAAAAGGCGTGGCCAGAACCAAGTATATTTAGAGGTGCGAAGGTGGAGTGCGGCTTGGAAGTGCGCTCCAACTTCGTACCCCTAAGAAAATGATTTATGACCAACTTTAGCCAGGTAGAATGCGCTCCACCTTCGTAGATTCCCTAGGATGGTTGTCCAACAACAAGCAAACAATTGTTTAATTTCCAAGAGTTTCAAATGATAGAATCATTGGCTCCATAATTTGAAAAGGATAATACTAGTCACAATTGATGAATAAAATTCATGTATACAATTTCGATGCAATGCAATATACAATCTTTATGAAGATCTGAATGATCAAAATGATAGCTGAATTAGGTCAGTTATAGATTCTAGGAAACTATAATCTGTTGCAATACATGTATAGAAATTGTTGAATAGAATTCCAGAGCTTAATTACAAATTTATAATTTTTTAATAATCTGATTTACTTGTTTTGTAATTATGGCATTAGGTATTCATAGTATTTATAGTGTATACAGTATTTATAGTATTTACAGTATGTATAGTATTAATAGTATTTATGGTATTTATAGTATTTATAATATTTATAGTATTTATAGTATCTATAGTATTTACAGTATCTATAGTATTTATAGTATCTATAGTATTTACAGTATCTATAGTATTTATAGTATTTATAGTATTTATAGTATTTATAGTATTTATAGTATCTATAGTATTTACAGTATCTATAGTATTTATAGTATTTATGGTATTTATAGTATTTATAATATTTATAGTATCTATAGTATTTATAGTATTTATAGTATTTACAGTATCTATAGTATTTATAGTATTTATAGTATTTATAGTATTTATAGTATTTATAGTATTTATAGTATTTATAGTATTTATAGTATTTATAGTATTTATAGTATTTATAGTATTTATAGTATTTATAGTATTTATAGTATTTATAGTATTTATAGTATTTATAGTATTTATAGTATTTATAGTATTTATAGTATTTATAGTATTTATAGTATTTATAGTATTTATAGTATTTATAGTATTTATAGTATTTATAGTATTTATAGTATTTATAGTATTTATAGTATTTATAGTATTTATAGTATTTATAGTATTTATAGTATTTATAGTATCTATAGTATTTACATTATCTATAGTATTTATAGTATTTATAGTATTTATAGTATACAGTATCTATAGTATTTATAGTATTCATAGTCTTTACAGTATCTATAGTATTTATGATTTATGGTTTGTTTTCTGATTGTGAGTGTGGGAGTATCACAGAACAGAGTGTAGCAGAAGTAGAAATGCCAGAAGAGGATGTAGTAGAGGAGCCAACTTTGGATGAGGTAAGAGGAGCTATCATGTCTCTTGAGAACAATAAGGCTCCAGGAGAGGACCTAGTACAAGCAGAGTTTCTGCGGTATGGAGGTAAAAGAGCGGTTTTGGAAATGCATTCCTTAATCTCTAAAATTTGGCAACAGAAGAAGATGCCAGAAGAATGGTCAGTAGCCCTCATATGCCCTGCCCTATCCACAAAAAAGGATGTAGAATGGATTGCAATAATTATTGTGGCATTGCACTATTGAATGTGGGGTATAAAGTCCTGACAAGAGTTATTGCAAAGCGACTTGAACTTTTTGCTGAGAGTACTCTGGGAGAGTACCAGTGCGGCTTCTGGCAGAGCAGATCAGTGATGGACCAAATCTTCACTATAAGAATGATATTGGAGAAGTTTTATGAATATAATATCACAGTTCATCAGATTTTCATGGACTTCAAACATGTATATGACAGTGTTGACCGGCTTTATCTATTTTAGTGCCTGAGAGACCTTGGAATACCTCAGAAACTTATACATCTTGTGAAAATGACTCTTAACAATACTAGAAGTAGGGTGATAGTGGAACGAAAAGCCTCCAGAATATTTGCTGTTCGACGGGGCATCAGACAGGGCAATGCTCTCTCATGCATGCTTTTCAACCTGACAATGGAGAGAGCAATCAGGAAAATAGAAGACAATCAAGGAGGGACATTGATGAATAGAATGGTACAATGTCTGGCCTATGCCGATAATGTGGATATCATCACTAGAAGGGAAGGTGATTTGATTAATGCTGTGGAGAATGTGGAGGAGGAATGTTGTAAGGCAGGTCTGAAGATCAATGTGCCCAAGACTAAGTACATGGTTCTTTCTAGAATTGATAGAGCAGAGCTACAAGACATTTCTGTCAGAGAGAGAGAGAGTTTCCTCCTTCAAGTACCTAGGCTCAGTCATCACAGAGAGCAATGATACCCATGAGGAGATCAAGGAAAGGCTGAAATCAGGAAATAGGGCATATTTTAGTATGCAGAAACTCCTCAAGTCAAGACTTCTGAGCTGGGAGAGCAAGAAGGAAATTTATAAAACTGAGCTCCATCCAGTAATAATGTTTGCCAGTGAGACATGGGTTATGACAGCAAAAGATGAGGCAATGTTGGATACATGGGAAAGAAAGATATTGCGGCGTACCGTGTCTATGGGCCCATAAGAGAGCAAGGTGAGTGGCGCAGTCGGAGAAATGAAGAACTCTAACGTCTGTATGAAGACACAAGTTTAGTGGTAGAAATTAAAAGAGCTAGACTGCGCTTGTTGGGACATCTGTGGCGAATGCCAGTAAACAGAGCAGTGCGCAAGGTATTTCTAGAGCCTCCGTGGGCCGGCGGCTACGTGGGCGACCATGTAAGAGGTGGCTCGAGGACGTGGAAGAGGATATTAGAGCAGTGGGGGCGCTTGGATGGCGCCGAAAAGCGATGGACTGGGACGCATGGAGGAGGCTTGTGGAGGAGGCCAGGGCTCTACAAGGGCTGTAGCGCCAAAGGGTAAGGGGATAGTATTTATAGTCTTTATAGTATTCATAGTATTTATCGTATTTATAGTATTCATAGTATTTATAGTATTCATGGTATTTATAGTATTTACTGGTATTAATTGTATTTATAGTATGTATTCACAGTATTTTATGCATATATATCTGGAACTTAATTCTGAATTTTCGCATTTTCTGAATAATCTGATTCGCTGGTTTTGTATCTATGCGGAAATAAAGATTCGAATTTGAATTTAATACGTTTTTGTAGAGTTTGTTCTGTTCTTAAAATGTACTCAATATATAAGCCTCTTTCGATTGACACTGTGTCACTAAAATTCTTGGAATATTATAAAGTTTCAAATTTCATGTTTAAATTGAAACAACTATCACCTACATTTCCAATATATCACCTACCGAGCGGAAAATACCTTTTTTTTGGATGAAGCCCACATACGTCTGAGACTTGTGCGTGGGTAATGAGTTGGATGATTGTGATTTATGAGTTGGACCTACAGTTTTAGGTGGGTACCGAACCACCGGGAAGTGATTTTCAGCAGAGAACAGTGTATTTTTTGCTGGCCAATCTAATCGGTCACCGTTTCAAACAGGACCTACGAGAACGCAGCTTATCTATCATATTGAACAGATACCTGCTACGGCTCGCGGCTATCACTTCCTACTTTATCATACTTTCAAATCTCTTCTCCATATGACTTTTACTGCCTGAAATTGATTGAATGGCATTGGTGTATGGAGAGTAATCAATACTTCAACAAAATAGATTTTGGCGAATGAGCAATGGACTATTGTTGAAGGTTATCTGTTTTGAGTACATGTCACTAGACTGTAATCATGCATGATTACATTGCATGAGAAAGAAAGGGACAGATTAGGAAAAAGAAAGAAATGAAAAGACAGAGAGAGAGCGAGTGAGAGTGTGAAAGAGAGGAGTGATAGAAGAAGACAGGGTGAAGAAGAGATTGATGTAGAGGATACCCATTCTTCTCTAGGGAAAGTGGTAGCGGGGATGATAGAGTAAAGAGAAATCGAGACGGATTAAGAAGAATATTGGGAGAGGAAAGAGAGAGAATATAAGAGAGTGAGAGCGATCTTGAACGAAGAAAAGATTCATCGTCGTACAAGAGTAATTTATCAATTCTTGATTCCAGTCAATTTTCTCCATTGAAGTGGCCCCACTCTCCAAATACCACTGACTCACTAACTCTCACATTCATCACCGTTTCTCGAAAACCACTCGACCAAAAAGTTGAAATCTAGTACACATGCTCGGTCGAGACCCTAGACACGTACTAAGAACAAATTTAAACTTGGGAGAATTTTAAAACTCCAAAAAAATTCTTTTTACAATAAGAAAATTAATTGATACATATTGTCAGGTTTTTCCGGCTGCCACTTGGTGAGCTATACCTAGATTTAATCTCTTTATATAACTCCCTTCAGAATACTAAAACCTCAAAATACAAAATAAAATTGAGTGTTGAATGATACGATACTATAATATCGTTTAGCCGAAAATATTCCCTTCAAAGCTGAACCAATAATAGCTCTCACCAATTGTGTAAGCTTTGGTCTATTTTTTTATATTTTTATACCGATTCGGTAAGCTTAAATCTATTTTTTATCGAAATTTCCAATATCGATAACCATACTGTTGGAGCCTCGGGGTGCTCGACTCACCTTAACTTAGTCTAAAAAGTTGAAAAATGAAGTAAGGCGTGACACACTGGTTCTCCTTTCCACTCACTAATGCCGTTGGAGACCGTTAGGCTACTAAATTAGATAAATAATTCTTAAATTTATTATTTCATGACAAATACAAAGAGTATTGCCTTCCGTCACCGATGTCAACATTAGAGGGTGTCCGAGATGGTCCGTGATATCACCCTGATTACCTGGCCAATGTCAGGAATTCTGAGAAACCCTAAACAACCGAGAAGTCACCGGGGGTCGCCGCGCTTTTCTAGCAAATACAAGAAAAGCGCAGAGACTCCCCTCAAACCTACCGGCGCTAAATAAACTTCTCTAATAGTTCACTAAACAGGATAAATTAAGCCAAAAGGGATGATAACTGATTATTTCCGATAACACTTGACACATTTATTGGAATACTGAGTGGCATGACGATTGATTAGAATAGGAGTGAATCCCCAGTTATATTCATATAGCTCTGAATATAGTTGATTTTTAAACTATGTCTCTAAATAAAAGCTCAGTATTGATTTTTCTAAATAGATTGAAATACAGCAGAGAGCTCTCAGGTCTTGGGTGGAATGAACGGTTGTTCGTACACGTGGCACGTGTTTTGCGTGTTATTTACGTAATAATTTTCAATTTATGAACATGATTGTGCCTTACATTGATTCACAAGTTCGAATGCTCTATGTTCAATTCATGACGTCATGTATAAATTATTAGCACTTTGAGGAATTCGAAATCAATAAATTCTGTTTCATTGAAATATTTTTTAGAAACAACACCCAGACCACTCCCTAAGAAGAGGTTAAAATTTATTTGTGCGTTAGATTTAGTTGACAAATCCTGGAATTTGGAAAATTTCATCTCTGACAGAATCATATCTATTGAGGGGTTTTTACCGACATGGATCACTTGGTATAACGGCAACTTATGCAGTTCAAACAAACATTCTATAAAAATGTTAATATTCATGCTAGAAAAAATCTCATGCTCCTACGTATTGACGACAATAATCAGAATAAAAGAGGATTCTAAAAAATTAAAAAAATCCGAAATTTTACGTTATTTTTTGCTAGCTGAGTTAAAAACTGGGATGACCTTGGCTTGAACGCGCGATTGTAGTAGAATTGGCTACATCGCAGCTACAAGGCAGCGACACTATCTGATCCCGTGCTCTACTAGAATCGCGCAACATTTGATAATTGCTCTGGCTACAATCGCGCGATTGTAGCTCGTGTGACCGAGTCTTAGTCGTCCATTGGTCTTTCCATTTTTCTGTAGTTTCATCATGTTTATGACTTGAAATATAAAGCATTAAATCATCTCATCATGTTGAACTATTTTTTCCATTTTTTTTTTTTAGTTATATGTGCTCTTTTGTTTAATTCTCGAAAAATTTGTAGACATTCATGCTCATCTACTTATTTTTAGAAGGAATCAGTAGACAGCATAATATGATATAGGACTTCAATGATTGAATAATATTGAGAGTGGAGTTGGACTTCAATGACACAGATATTCAATTCTTACAGCTACTGTTGCAAAATTATTTTTAAACTCACCAATAATAATAAAATATATGGCTATCTCTGATAATAACAATATCAATAAAAGAGTAAAAGAGTAGAATTTGTCCACAATAGCAGGAAATGAGCCTGTTGATTGAGTGTGACATTAACTTCAATAAGAAATGATTTTAATTACTTAAATTATAAAAGAAGAAACAATAACAATAATCATCATTTTCGAATAATTATGAGATTGAATTCAATAGGGAAATATTGAAAAAAATTCAGGACATGAGTTGATCATTGTTTTCTCCTTTTCAAGTGTAGCTCAATTCAATATACAATTTAGAGGAAACGCGGGGTAGTAATTAGAAGTCGTAGTGAACTAAGCCATTATCAGATGGAACTGACGTCATTCCTGAAAAAAGGCATTCACATTCAAAGTTAGAAAGCTCTCATAGGATGACAACACTGGAAATGGAGTATTGAACTAATGGAATACAAATAAAAAAATGTATTCTTTTTTTACCATATTTTTTATCTTCTTTACTACTGACCTGTTCTCATAATCAATAATGTAATTATTCCAGCTACCTTCTTTGAAAAGCAAATGGATGATTCTCAGAAACTGCGATATTGTTTTCACTTGAAATCAATCTAATTTGTTTGAAGCTTTCTTATGTAGTGCAAAATGAGGAGTAAAATTGTGAAAGCTAATCAACCTTGTTTCCTCTCATCAAATAACTGAGGTATTGGCACGGGAGCTGACATAGAAGTTCAGACTGTCAAAATGGTCCATTATTAGTAGAAAATGTCACGATACGTTTCGTTGAAAATATGCCTAGCCAAGACCAAATCTACCTTCTTATGGGCTATAAATGGAACTATGGGTATCCAAATGGACATATGGGCTATGGAAGACCTAGAGCCTTTAAACTAGAACCTATAGTTATGAAATTGATGAGCAGCATAATATGAATTCAAGAAATGTATTAAATTATTAGTTATTTTCAAAGTAACTGACCATTTAACAGACTGACAAATATACAGAAACAGAATCTATTAATTTCAAATTCTATTGAGTGCTAATAATTTATACTGAAGACTTCCACAATGGCGGATATTGAGGGTAATATATAAAATTTGTACATTAGCATTCATCGATTTCCATCAGCTATTTAATTTTGTTGTCAATATCCACCATTGTGGAAGTCTTCAGTATAAATTGATAGCACTTTGAGGAATTCGAAACTATTAAACTATTATTTACCAGATGGTACATATATCATTCAGTATTGTTTTTGAAAGAGCCAGCAATGAATTGATTGTTATTGCATTTGCGAGTCGAATTAGCAGGTTATGCTACGAGAACTTAATATATTGATCATAGGCATACTACAGTTGATTTGTAGATTTGAAATATATTTTCAAGAAAAAACATTGATCACCTAATATATCGACATACTTAACAATTCATAACTGTTCACATAATTGTGGAAGTCTCCAGTATAAATTAATAGCACATTGTGGAATTATGAATTAAACAGTATAGCAAGAAAATTATTTGTTTCCGAACATTAAGAACAGCCTGAATGATGCATATATTGTATTTAAGAGTTATCAATTCCAAAATGAAGCCCAAACTCTAATTCTCAGTTATAATTGAAGGTAGGACTCAACTAGTATTCCCAAAGATAGATAGATGTATTTGTAAACAGTATAGTAGAGTGAGCCGACGATTTGGGGGTTACGTTCTGTAGCACTATCGCCCATTTCTATTGTAGTATATTATTTATTATATTCTATTTGTTCATTACTATTAAATTTATTGTCAATGTATAATTATTCGAAATTGATTTAAAATTGTTGAACTCATTTAAAGTTACAATTCAAGACATGACAGAGCAAAGGCTCACGTGGACTTAAGTATATCGACAACCAAAGAAGTGCAGGTTCATTGAGTGAGTCATACAATTTATTGTATTTCTAAAGGGCCCCTACACGTGCGCCGAGTGAAAATCAAATTTCGCCGAGTAAAAATGCGCCGAGTAAGAATCAAATTTCGTGTGCACTACAAGAGAAAATTTTCAATTATTAGGCTGTGCCAATTTTTTAAATTCTGTCTTGCTTTCCGTCAGGCCGAGCCCACCTCATGCTCTACCATTCACTATTTTGTTCATGTCTAGTCAATTTCAACAAAATTATAGACTGGACTTAATTGGTCAATTTTATCTTTGAACATTATTCAAATTATATATCTTTGATTCCCATACTTCAATTGTTCATTTATTTATTGTCAGATCGTCTTCTCGTTCGATGTATGCTACTATCTGTTTTTCTAAAGTCTCACAGTATTTTATTTACCTTTTCGGTTTGGTGAGCTTTGAAGGTTTGAGGTGGTGTACGGTGTCTAGTCGTAGAATTACGCCTAGCACGTACACTCTGATATTTAAAGGCTTGTCCATTCTATTTGGCAAGAGCCTAAATATTTTCGGAGTGGTTTCTCAACCTGTACAATCGTACCACTGCTGTTTATTCCCATCAGGCCACCGCAAGAGGAAATTATAACGGACTTTCTACAACCTGGGATATTATTGCGATTGAGGGGTTGGATTTATCTCTCTATTGTTCGTTGTGGTAATTTTATGATATATTGCTGTAATTAGAATTATCTCCATCGATTCGGTCTGATAATCATTAGTAGTTGACAGAGTTGTATTATCCTATCAGGCTTTAGTTATGAGCTCTCATTTATTATTATTTTAATAGGATAGTTGAACCGCTTTCACTGTAAGGTTGGACACCAACCTAGAGCCGCTGGACCCAAGACTTGCTGTTGAGAGCAAAGACTTGAAGGGTACTTATTATTTTAAAATTTTCAAGGCATCTAACAGAACAACACGTTTAAAAAAAGCAAACTATTATTGACGGAGCAGGCAACAAGGTTAGACATTCTCTGTTATTCCGAAGCTGATACCCGGATTTTAGATTGATGATTGAATGATTATACTGAGCATATATGTAGAAGTGGTTTAAAGCTTCATTTGTTGCAATTAAACATGACAGAAAGTTATATAAGAAAATGAAAAAATAATCGTAAATAACAGTTGAAAGTCAAGACACATAATATATAAAGTGATTATGTGAGTTTTAAAGTACAAGTAGAGGAGAATAATATGGATTAAAAGAATATAATGACGACAATGGGAATAACAGAAGAAGATTTGGAATATAGTAGAATAGTTGAAAAATATTGTAGTAGACATTATTTGCGGTTTACAGCTTTATGAATTTTGAAATAAATAATTCTTCACAGCATAAGAATTTGATGTAGCATTGTGAACAAGAATTTTGAAGAATGATTTTCTACAATACATTTTTATTTTTCAACCATTATATTCTCAATAAAAATTTGGAGCTCATTACATCTCCGAGACTCACCGAATGCTCAACCTGAAATTCCAATAATTTCCTGAAGGAACTCGTTTCTCACTCACATTAATCTGCCCGTGAGATGAGCCTCTTTCAATAATTCTTTAATGTTCATGCCTACCTGGCATCAATTTTGGTGATCTTTTAGAAATGTCTCATCGTCGAAGACCTCAGCTAGTTTTAATACCATTGGAATGAGTTTCAAAGTGACTGTCTCAATAACATTTAGCTACTTAATTAAAATTATCATTCTCCTATGTTACTCGAGATTGTTTTTATGGGTTGTGGAGAATAATGGCTTCTATTTATTTTCAATTCAATCGCATTAGATAAGTTACTCTAGATCGACTTAGACAAATGATGTTCAATGTTGTTGACCTCTAGCATTGTTATTGGAGACCTCACCCTCTCTCAATCTCAATTGACACCAGTAATTTGACTACAAATGGAATGTACATCGATACAATGCGCCATTGAATAATGTGAGCTTGTTTCAGCGTCTCACCCCTTTCACTATCGCTGAGGAATTCGATGTCAGCTTCTCATGCTACCTCAGGGAAATCAAGAGACAGGCGCTGAGAGTCCCGCCAAGAGGATTAACGCCAAGGGGTGGCCAAGAAGGAGGAGAAGGTGGTCTGCTAGTGTCTGCCGTCGTCCTACAACCAATTAGCGACCAAATGAGAAGGAAGCACTCCTGATGATGATGATGATGATGTTCTCGAGGGTCGCGAAACTGCTCATGGCAGCTTTCCCCCTCATTTTAGCAAGGGATTCAATGTCCTCAGTACAATTTTTCTTAGTAATAAGAGTAATTAAACCGTCTGAAGGGATATTGAAACAATTAATTGTGTAGCCATGATAAATATTCTACAAATACAAATCCATAGAAAGTTTTTTAAAGAATGGAATATTGAGGTTTTTAGATGTCAAAGTATACTATCATTCATTGTTTATAACAAGTTCGTTTATTGTATCGGTTTGGATCATGTATGATAACAGTGAAGTGAGAGCCGTAGCAGGTATCTGTTCAATCAGAGATAAGCTACGAAACTCCTAGACGCTCTTTGTAAGGGTGACCGATTAGATTGCCCAGCTAAAAGGACTCTGTTCTCTGCGGTAAAATCACTTCCCGGTGGTTCGGAACCCACCTAAAACTATAAGTCCAACTCATCAATCACTTCCATTCAATTCATTACCCACGCACATGTCTCAGACCTATGTGGGCTTCATCTTCCAAACAAAATATACAGTATATTTGGAAAATAACATGAATAATGTTATTGGCTCTGGTAGCGCAGTCAGTTGTAGCTGTGATAAGATAAGACTCTGGCTGGCTTCGATTCCTGCAGCTATGGGTTCGAATCCCATTCAGCCATTATGTTTCTCATCATTCACCTCATTATTCACGCACAAGTCTCCAGGCTCATGTGGGCATCATCCGCATTAAAAGAAATCACTCTCTTAATGAGGTGTGACTGTATTGTAGCTGTCTTGATCATAGGATAATGACTTTGTTCAAATATTAGAATGTAGAAGACCAATATAATTTTTTATTTATTTTCATCATAATGTAGAGTTATAATGAGAAGCTCGAATATTGTCATAGTTTGCGTCATGTAAAAATATAATCTATATTAACAAAATTGCATGAATAATGGAGAAAATAATAATGAATAATGGTATCATATTGTGTTTACAGACAGTAAAAATCGCTATTATTATCTCTCATATTCCCAGTCATCATGATTCTCTCCATCGTAATTATTATTGATCAATCAGATCAAATACCAGGAGAATAGGTGACAGAATCAATCAGTTATAGTGCACCATTGCAATTGGATCAACCCAACAGCAAGAAAAATTATGCATGAAAAATTGGGTGATTTGAAACATCGTGAAACAATGATAAACCAATGACCTCAACGAAATCATAATTAGATCAACGAGGTTATGAATAATTTCAATATTGAAAAGGCGAGTTAGCAACTCACACAACTTTGATTCCAACTGTATCAGAATGGCGACGACTGGTTCAAAATACCTGGAACAGAAAAGAGTATTCATATTCAAATGATCTTCCACGTAATAATATTTGCAATTTAATCCCATTATACTGAAAGCCGACAACAATTCTAATTTTATCACAGTATTTTCAATCTGACTATGGCTTCACTTGTTGAGTAATGGTGAAGAGAAAGTTGATAGGATCAATTAATTATTCCTATAAAAGTGATAACTCATTCTTTCGACAATATTTGCTAATCATACTTTCTCTTCCTATCTATCTCTATTTCTCAATTTTATTTTCTGTTGAGCAATTAACTCCTACGTCCTACTTCCATTCCAAGTTTCTTTGCAAACAGGAGGCCAAGTAAAATAACATAGCATTTTAAAAAAACGTTTATTTATATGTTTTTTGTTGTGTGAGTTCCACAGCTGAAGATCGAACTTTTTTGAAAACGCTATAGTTATACTACACTAGCCGGCAGACTCGCTTCGCTCGCCTTAACCGTCTAGCAAGGGGCCTCCGCCCCCTGGACCCCTGGGGGGTCCAACTAATTTCCATTGTGATAAGATAAATTTACAGAAATAGGTGATTTTGGGAAGAATTTTGATACCATTACTTAGTATGCATCTAGGGTCTTAATCAAACATATACATTATATCATATTTCACTCCATGTGGCCTTGAGGTTCTTGAGAAATTGTGATCAACTGAATTTCAAAAATCCTAAATTTTGAGATGAATCATGTAACCCTATTTTTCACGTGTTTAGCACCCCAGCTGAAAATTTGAACTGTTTTGGCCTTGTGGTTCTTAAAACAAATTATTATTTCATTAATAGACCTAACCTACTGAACTTGCCAGCCAAACAGCTTAAAGGAACAGCTGATAGAAGTCAACCGTTTTTATCATAGGAGTGGGCCGTAGCCGAGTGGGTTAAGTGCTGGTTTGCTAGCCCAAAGGTCCCGGGTTCGATCCCAGTTCTGACCGAAAGTTTTTACCTCGGGCCACTCCCGTGTTTCGAAGGACACGTTAAGCTGTCGGTCCCGGCTGCCTAAAAACAGTCGTTAAGTCACGTCAGAGGCCCTGTACTTATTCAGGTGCGACCTGATAACTCTGACACCAGACCTGAGCCAGCCAGGTCACACGATATTATTATTATTATTTATCATATGGCAGACCCCTTAGCAGCGTTATTTACACTGTCTTAGAACAGCAAAAGACTTTGCACTTTGCATGTAGGCTACCATACAGTCGGAGCCTTGCAATATGTGGGAAACATATGACTGGGTATGATGAAATGTAATTATGCCAGGTTGATTACATCTGTTAAGTACACGTCTAGGGCCTCAACCAAACTTTTCAAAAATCGTCGATTTTGGGGCTAATTTTGAAACTTTTTTCCAAGGTACATCTAAGGCCGATACTTAACATGAATACCAAATTTTATCTGATTTGACCTTATGGTTCTCTAGAATTTGTTGTCACCTAAATTTTCAAAAATCTTCAATTTTGGACCCATTTTGGGGTAAATTTTGAAACCCTTTCTTAGCACGCGTCTAGTGCCCCTACTGAATACGTGTACCAAATTTTATCGTTTTTGGTCGAGTGGTTCCTGAGAAACTGTGATGAATGAGTCAGTCAGTGGTATTTCGATTATATATATATAGATTAGTATCACAATGCATTACTAACACCATATATTTGAGCATGAAATTAATCATATTATAAATTT
Source organism: Conomelus anceps (assembly GCA_948455865.1). Lineage (NCBI taxonomy): Eukaryota > Metazoa > Arthropoda > Insecta > Hemiptera > Delphacidae > Conomelus > Conomelus anceps. Next base: position 20,581,195 of record OX418221.1, on the reverse strand, counting down.
TTTTCTATACGTCCTAGAAATTTGAAAAAATAATTGTATATTATAATTAATTGAATCCAATTATTATAGGAATTACAGTATATTGAACTCATATATTTCAGCATGAAATTAATAATATTATAAATTATTTTCTATACATCCTAGAAATTTGAAAAATTAATTGAATCTAACTCATAATGCTGAATGTATAAATGTCTATCTAACTCACTATCTCTGTAACGCAATCAAAAAAACACACGAACAAACTTCGTCCCATGGAACCAGTACCTGAACTAACATCTATATTTTTTGCCGTAAGAAGCTTGATAATGACCTCTGCCAACACCGAAGTGATCTTATCAGTTAAGAAAATTACAGAAGTTGTGCTACTATGATTTTTATCGAAAAATATGCTGAGGGCGTGGCTGCATTGCCACAAGCGACAAAATATCCACAAACTGAAATTCGAGTAGTTCGGTGTATTTCTTGCAGTATTTGTCTCACTTTCCTTCAAGCATTCAAGAGTTTTTTCTCCTTATTACCTCAGATTCTCTCACGCTCTCACACACACTCTCTCTCTATCTACCTCTCTCTCACACACACTCTCTCTCTCTCCATCACTCTCTCTCAAATTCACTATTTACCTCTACGTTGTCGTTGGTTCCCAACGACTCCACTCCGACTATTTCCATAATGCCGTGTTGTTTATTTCAGCCATCAACTCTCCTCCACAAAATATTAGGCTACTTTCAAAGCTCGTATTTGGAATCGCTGCATACAATGCATTCATCTGTAGAAGGCACTGACTGAACTTCTTGAAGCATGTTTATATTTGTCTCGTTTCCTAAAATATCTAGAAATTCGATCTTTTAAATTTCAAAAATGGATCAAAATTACCATGAATAAGTTCTATTATTTAAAAAGGTTTTTTGAACCTTTATACATTTGACCGATATATATTTGAGGTAATGGAAGGTATTTGAAAGATCTCATATCGGAACTGACACTGTATTTCAATTAAATATATGATATTCACTCACTGTTTCTGGATTAATGCATTTCACTTTTGAAAAGAACGAAGTCTTTTCAGAAGTGATATGCATTCCTCCAGTATCTTCAGTAATAGTGAGATAAAATCATATATTTAATTAAAATACAGTGTCAGTTTCATCAAATATTTCATAAAAAACATCAGAGTATTTGAAAGCTTACTTAAACATCGTGATACATTAGGAATAACCCAACTTGTCTTATGAGTTTATCAACAAAAATTGATCTACCAAAGACACTAAATCCTAATAATAATTTTTTTAAAAGATTTTTCCATACAAGCTTGGCCCCAATTTTTAAACTGGGAATAAAATGACCCCGCAGGGGAGTTTACCCATTTAACCCAATAGAAATTCTTAATACAATTATTATCCTAGTAAAAATTGAGGTTCGAACTGTGGTCTTGATTCTTGGTCCTCAAATTCTCTCAATTGGAATGATTTTCCGCATCAGGATTTCCGTTGACAACAATTGAGCAATTATTATAAATATTAGAATAGAAAAAAGTCGAATGTCTTCAATTCCACTGTTTATTTTTAGTACTGTGCCATGGTTTTGTGGCCTTGCATCCCACATTTTCAAGAGTACGAACAATAATTGACAATATTCAACTTTGTTCTATTTTATTGTGGAGTTCTACAACATCAACAAAAATCTACATATAAATACATATAAATTTATATTGGCCATTCAATGGACATTGCAATTAATTCCAATGGAAAATATTTTATCTACAAGCTCTGTATTTTATTTGACAAGATCAAGTATTTTATTGAAGTTATTCTACTTCATTCTTTTATAAAATATCGTTTATAATGATTTCAATATTACAATATTGATGACAAAGATTTTAAAAATATGCCTACCGATCTCTAATACAATGATCACATGCTCGGAAAGCTTAAAAAGGATTGGAAAGTAATAAATTCTGTGTCCCCCTATGTAATTGAGAGAAATATTTTAGAAACATGCAAGAGCTGATTTTTAATTTCAATCAGCTGATGTGTTATTTTATATGTTTAAAATACTGATAAAAATGATAAAATTCTTAACAACAGAGTGTAGTGATTCCTACTGCAATCGATTCTCGTTTGTGATAGATATTTTGTAAAGGAATTGTGGAGCAGTTGTTTCATTTTCTAGTTATTAGAAAAATATAATGATATCATGGCTATATTCAAAATTATTTTTATATTTTAATAGAATATTGTTGTATAATAATTCTCTAAATGAATGAGATAATTCTCCACACCATGAAAATCTTTTTTTTTGCTACAAGTATAACATTTCAAAAGCTGCACAAAAGATAAAATAAAACTGAGCGAATAACATAGCATAAACATAAAACTCTTATGACCGATAGTTCAATCGATATATATTTGAGTCTTCCAACACTACGTAATTATGCTCAAATCTGTTTCAAACATTTCTATCTTCGTGTTTATTTCAAGTGAGTTAATCTAAGTATCCCGCACCTGTATCTCTTTGTATCACTTTAAAATATACCTTGATCGATATGAACACAATAGCTTCTAAAATACTCTGATACAAACAATACAGACAGTATTCTGGACCAATTCATTCGTATGTTGCTCGTTCGAATTTCCATTTCATAATCATTTGACAGGTTTTCACTCTTCCATAGCGAATGTGAAAAAGACAGAGAAAGAATGAGTGGTAATATCGAAGCAATGATCGATTCCCTACGGCTTGGACGGTAATTAAATTATGTGTTTTGGATTTCGATTCCCAGAAAGCGCACTGAAAATACTGTTGCTAAAAAAAGGGACAATAGTCCTTCCCACTCATTTTTTTTCGTGCTCTCTCACACACACTCACTCCCTCTCACTCTTAATCACTCTTTCCCCCTCACTCTCGGTCGCTCGCCCCCACCACCACTCCGAACCTTTCTCACTCCCTCAATTGAACCCTTCATCAAACACACACCTTCAAAAACCCTCGTCCCTACACATCCTGTGATACCTCATGCAGTATGGAATTGAATTACACGAGCTAAATATCCATACGTTGTGAAAGACATCGAAATATCGTTGTCTATAACACACTCTCCTTGTCCTACACTCACAGTGGCAGCTGAAAAAACAAGCAACTCTCCTGGTTTTTATTGGCTCAGCCGATGAAAATAGACAAACACTCGGATTTTAATTCATTCAGGGATAGAAGCTGACATCAATTTTCTAGCAGTTCTTGAATTCAATATTATAATATTTTCATCATATGGTCTAAACATGCAGCATGCAGCTACCTTTTGAACCTGCTGCCTCGAAAGTGTTCTATGAATATTGATTTATTAAAAATGAATTGGTTAAAAAAGACTGTCTATGATTTGTACCTCGTTGTGAGGATAATAGTCAGCTATCATAAAATGAATGGGAAAATAAAAATGAACAGATGTGGAATAAATATCATGTGGTTGAAATGGTATGTTCTATGTTCTGGCTCTAAAATCTAAACAAAATTCAAAATTATGTCTACGTACTTTCTCTGGACGATTGGACTGTGTTAACTGCTTTTTCTACAAATTTTAATTCAAAATTGATATTAAAGAATTGGAATGGATTGGTCGTTGTTTATCAAAGTGAAATTCCTTGTGTAAAATTGGCATAACTTTACATTTGGATTCTTCAGTGTTGTAAATTTGCAAAGGAAGCAATTGTGTATCTTTGCTTTATTGTATTTTCATCATGAATAAATGAATATGATTCATAGATCGATATAGATATAACAGTGCTTCATCAATATGCATTGCAAATACAAAAAATACAAAACCAAAACTTTAGAACACTTTCCAAGGCTTGGTCATTCACTGACAGCAGCATTACAGTAAGCTGCATATTTATATATACAGTAGATTATAGTATTATATATTATAGTAGAGATAATTTTTAATTTTTATCTCTACTAGTTCATTGTTCATTCTGTATTGCACAAGTTAATTGTTCAAAGTTTAACTAACTGATTCTATTTGTACCAAAGTATTATACCACCATAGAATTCCATTTAATATTCGCTCCAATTTGAATTCATCTGATCTGTTCCAATTAGTTCTCCTTTGTAAATAATAGTAATGGAAAACTCAACAATCAAAAATTCATAGCAGTTGGAATTCATACATCGAAAAAGTTTTGGGAAAACGAGACTCGACTATATCCTTCAGATATCATAATTGTCATCAACATAATGATCCTAAAACTATGGATAATATTGTTGTGAACGGAAAGAAGGATTTAAAGCCTTATCGCTTGTGTCAACAAGTCTTGGTCAAAGCAATTAACTACTCTTCTTTTGACACTTTTATGATATTTACTCAAAATTTGGTAGAATATTCAATTAGAACCTTATAGAAATTTCTCGACTAAATCCAATATTGTGGAATATGCGATAACTTCTTATTTGTTTATTTAGGAATCTCATCGAATTCGGTAGAAGTTTATAGAAAAATGGAGTTCTTTCTAGATTATGGAAAAATAATTAAATAAGAGAGAGACTTTTGTGAATTAGTCAGCCTTCTTTGAAATTTGTTGAGATAACATGTGTTATTATTATAAATAAATTATAACAGTGATAATTAATTACCGTATTCTGTGCCTTTAGTGATAATTCTTTTTCCTTTTTAATTCATATCAGTGGACTCTACTCATAGCTTTTATTGTATTACGGACTTGTGTTACGTAAGTTAATTGTTCTTTTTAAGACGTTTCTATTTGAATATTATTGGACAGTTATTCTTTAATATTAGATCGGCCTTATGAATTTTAGTGATTGATTTTTGTAAAGTAATATTGAAAACTCTTTATCAGTTGAGCAATATTGATTTATCTGCTTTTGATTACATTATTTTGTGGAAGAAATAACTGAACAGTATGAGTTGTGGATAATTTGTGTTAATAAAGTGCGAGTGATAAATTAAAGTGTTGCCAGCCTTATTTTAGAGATAGAACCTTTCTAACGTTATTTTATTATCATCCTATATTCCTATATAGTGGCTCTCCAACTCACTTTTTATTTTTCTTACAAAACTGACTATAATTGGCCTAAAACTACTTGCGACTTATTTAGGAAAACTGGGAGATTAGAAAAGTTTGGTCTCACAAAGTGTCTTTTAAATAAAAGTAGAATGGAAGTAGAATGATGACCTAACCGAAAATCACGGCAGCCGCAGAGCGCTCATTTTTGTAAACTTTTTAAGGTAGGACTCTGACTGCTACTCCTATTGTCATGCGATTGTCGTTCAGTCTGTCAAATTTTGTGTAATTACCTCTTCACCCCTACGCACAAGTCTCAGACTCATGTCGACATCATCAACAAAGACGCCTATTACAAAATGTTGGGTGCATCTTACTTATTTTTTCGAGAGTGAAACTTCCAGTGTTTGTTGTCGTTACACAATATTCAAATAAATGCTTCACAAATGTTTAAGACAATTCACGTTCAGATGAATGTTACTTGGAGCATGAATTTTAAAAATGAAAGAGAACTGGTCATGAAAATTATATCGGTTGTAATGATTATGCTTGCCTGAACTTCTTATTTTGGCTCATTAGAGCGTTTTGTTGTACACATTAGAGAACAGATTTGATTTGATTTGATTTGATTGACTGCCTTTATTGACCTGGGAGGGCAAAGTTAGGGCGCAGCCGGCCCTCTCTTACACTTAACCTTCCCATACAGTACTAACTTACATAGATATATAAATGAGACAAGAAAAAAAGAACAAACTTGTTGAGAAAAAAAACAAAGAGAGAAATAAACTATTAAAATTTGAGAAAATAGAACAATACAAAAATGTAAAAAAAAATAATTTAGCAAACTGCTCAAATATAAATGAATTAAGACTGAAATATATCCAGATACTGAACAGGAGGGTTAACAGAAGAGGATAGAGGGGAGAGAGTAGAGAGTTAACAGCGAACTCGATAATGTGAAAGAAAAAGTTCAATTGGTTCGTAGAGAACGTGTGGATGTCGGCCCTCATCAATTGTTCTATATGGGGGCAGATGTTATCAGAGCCTTGGAGATTTTCTATTTAATCTACTTTCAGAATTTTGATGAAGAGAAGTTGCTGGCCTTGTGGGAAATCATTCGGTTGGATGTTGCTCGGGAAAAAAGTTTGAGTCGAATAAGGAGAGGGAAGAAAGAGACGAAGAGAAGAAAAGGAAGGGGACAGAAAAAGGAGAGGAAAAAGAAGCTCAGAGCGACCAATTAGCCGAGGGCTCAGTGGAACAAAAAGCGAAATATTGGGAGCAGCCCACAAATACCCAGGAGACAAGGGACATGTAGTTCGTGAAAAATGAGAGAATTGATATATACACTGAAATACGGAGCTTCTAAGGAAAGTTTAATTTATTCATTAGCCTGCAGTTAAATTTTTATTGGAAGTGAAAATCGCACCAGATTCTGATTATCGTATTTGTATGATGGAGAAAGCATTGTTTTTACAAAATAATCACAGACATTTTCAGTTTTTCCCTATTCATAATAATTATTGAACGTTTTGAGTTAAAACAATAATAATTATTATTACGTTATATTGATAAGGTTAAGAATAAACGTTACAGCCCGGAGTATATTGTGTAATCAATCATCTCATTGCCCACGCTCAAGTCGCAGACTCATATGGGCAACATCAACAGAAAAAAGTGTATACTTTGTTTTGGAACAGGATCATGACATACAATATTGTTGTAAACCCTGCGTTACGTTACGTTAAAACCCTGCTTACCAAGGCCTTGTTGATCCAGCTGTACTCATAATCCGGTAGTAGGGTAAAGGAGAGTTCAAGGCCAGTTGTGTATCAAAACTTTCATACAGTTCAAAGCCTGTTTTGTATCAAAACTCCCCACCACACATTTTCTAAACTAACCCAACCTCTACTGCTAGTACATTGTGAACAGTGGAATTCTCATTTGTATAGTTTGGTAGGTATCCTTTATCAAATACTCTCATCTAACCAGTAACTCGAACCTTATCACCGACTTTATACTTTGGTTTTGTTATATTATGCTTGAAAGAATGAAATCTAGTCCTATTCCTCATTGCATACTTTTCATTTTCACTATTCATCTCACTCGGTTTCATACAGATAGTTCAATGATTGGTGTTATTGTATTTGTCTAAGAGTTTTGGAATTAGGTTCTACCATTTATAAATTCCTTGTATGGTTAACTCATTAAACTTGTTTTTTCAGGGTTCTGTTGGAATGTTCACAAATTGCTGCTTTCTTATTACTGAAAATACTATCATAGACGAATCATCAAGATTACTTGCTAATCTATGGTACTATATTGATTAATATGGTACATATTAAAAAAATTTTGAACAGGTATATTGTAGAGCTCTTTACCGGCATCAGTTTGGAAATTATTCATCTTATTCTCTTTAAGTATCGGTTTTAATGCGTTTACAACATCATTCCCCGTTTTACTTTTCAATAGTATTGCAAATGCAAATTTACTAGAACAGTTTAGTACTGTCAGTATGAGTTTTAAGATTCTATTGTAAGTGCTGTAGTTTGACATATGAACAAGATCGGCCTGGTACAGATCTGTTAGACCTTTGATTTCTGTACGACGTGTGAGGAAATTGCTTCTTACTCTTCCATGTAATTCTTAAGCAAGCTCTTCTCTTGTATTCATCATATTTTTTAGAAAAAAATCTTTATTAATCACCATCAAAAATTGGTGTTTGAAAGATGAATTTCAACTGGCTTGGTGAATTGAACAAGATTTCTGCTCCCAATTTGTTTTAAAAATTTAATTTGGGAGAACTCAGCAAAACCTTGTGGTATAGTTGTCATGGGAACCAGGATTTTGGGCTGTATGATATACATAATATTATAATAATCTATGATTCATTCTCAGCCATAACAACATAATATAAAACATACAAATATATGTATTGTATTACAAACTGACTGGGAAATAATACACAAATGCAAAGCTCAATGAGCTTGTCCGCATATGGGAGCACAGTAAACTAGCATAAACACAGTAATATGAAAGCATTTGGATTAATTTATAAATATAGTCCAATGAAGAAGACTTCAATGGCACTTGACAGGAGTAAACATATTTTAGTGCACACTTTCGTATCTGGATAAAACTCTCTCCAAGAAACACACAAATAATTATAAAGCACTCATAAAAATGTACACAGAATATAATAATTTAATAATTAGAATAATATTACACTCACAGAATATAACAATTATATAATAATATGACACATGAAATCAAACCTTGTCAAGTTAAACAAGATGAAACCATCAATTTGCGCTAGCATGAATGGTTAAAAAAAAATCATATTTTTCTGGGAACGCTTAGCAATACCTTGCAGGTGGGAACGGGAATTTTTGGGATCTGATAGGTTAGTTTTAATCCGCTTGGACTTACCTTTGTTCGGTTTGGAAGGAGGGGTTGGGTTAGCTTAGAAAAGGTGTGGTGGAGAGTTTTGATACAAATCTACAATACAAAACTCAGTTTTGATACAGATAACAGTCCTTGAACTGTATCAAATGTTCTGATAAAAAACTCAGATTTGATGAAAAGTTTCAAGTTTTTTTTATACAAAACTGGCCTTCAACTTTCGTTTTACCCTAGTCCCGGTCCTATTCTAGAGAAAAAGTTTTCCAACTCACGAAACCTGCACACGATCTTGAAGCAAGAAAATCTTACTACATTTTTCAAGCCAAGTGACTGATATGTGTTTTTGTTTCATGTAAAGCAGGGGTGCCCCCCAAACCTCAAGACGCACCCACCCCCCTAAATTCAGCAACAGCCCCCTCTCACCATAAATTAGATTCAAGTAAGTTATAAGATTCAACTTATATAGGTATCGAAAAAATTCAAACACAGTCGATAATATACAAAACGTATGCATATTTCTTGAGATTCTTTACATAGGTAACATTTCTTTGTAAAGGTAAAAAAGAAATATCCATGAAATAGATATATGAGCATCTGCTAAAAAACTCAATTGCAAAATAGCTAAGTAAGAATGTGAACCTAATTGGTTTTTAAACAATCAAATATAATCACAAATTCATAATGGTTCAATAAAAATCAAATACCTATAAGTTTATGTTCGGTGAACCAATTACATTAAGGTTAAATAATTCTACAAAGTTGTTCTTTCAAAGGAAGTGAAAACAATGAGTTGATAACTTCATTTGTAAAATTCAAAAATTCAAAATACTAAATCAGTTATGCTAATATTTACTTGGCGGTAGTAAAAGAACAGGTTATTTACTCAGTGTAGTATCTTGTATGAAGTGCATAAAAGGCCGCACAAGGTGTTTTTCCAGATAACTTAAAAGAGGGGAAGATCTTGCCAATCTTCAAAAGTGGTGATAGAGAAAAGGTAGAAAACTATAGGCCCATTAGTATTTTAAATGTAATAAGTAAAATTTTTGAAAGAGTAGTTCTAAATAGGTTACTTCTGCACCTTCAAGAAGCTAACTTTATCTGTGATGAACAGCATGGCTTCCAGAAAGGGAGATCAACAAAAACAGCCATAGTTTCTCTAGTTGAAAAACTAATAGATATAATAGATTCAGGGGATAAAGCTACTGCAATCTTCTTAGATCTGTCAAAGGCATTTGATTGTGTTAATCATAGAACTTTATTGGAAATACTGCAAAATGTAGGTGTAAATGGGGTTGAACTGAAATGGTTTGAATCATATCTAATTGGGAGAAAACAATGTGTAGAACTAACTACAGTAGTTGGTAATAGTATAGTAAAGAATAAATCTAATAAATTAGAGGTGCAGGCTGGAGTGCCTCAGGGGTCAATACTAGGTCCATTGCTTTTTTTGTTATATGTCAACCGTTTACCTAAAGAATTAATTAGTGGTAGAGCCCTCTTATTTGCTGACGATACATCACTCATTTTCAGCAATTCCATTCTAGATAATTTAGAAATAAGTGCCCATATAGGTGTGCAGTCCATTGTCCAATTTTTAAATCAGTTGAAATTAACTATAAATAGTAAAAAATGCCAATACCTTCAGTTCAAAAACAAACATAATTTAAATGAAGATAGGGCTATAAACGTGTTTGTAAACGATAATCAATTAGACCAGGAAGAAAAAATTGCATTTCTAGGAGTTTTGTTGGATAGACGATTGACCTGGACTCCATACATTGAGAAAATATGTAGTAAAATTTCATCTGGGGTATTTGTCCTGCGACAGCTCGCTAGATTGAATGACAAAAAGTTACTTTTTACAGCTTACCATGGGCTCTTACTGTCACATATTAGGTATGCTATCTTAGTATGGGGTAATTCATCAAAACAAAATCTTGATAGGGTGTTTAAGGTCCAAAAGAAAGCGGTTAGGTGTATAGAAAGAGTAAATAGATTAGATTCATGTAGGCCGTTGTTCAAGAGACTTGGTCTCCTAACTGTACCCTGCTTATATGTGTATGAAGCTACTTTATATGTAAAAACGAATGATATTAATCAAAATCTTGATGTACATGATTATAATACAAGAAGCCGAGGAGATTATCACTTGGTGAGTCACAATAGTAGCTTATTCAAACAAAAACCTAGTTATATTGGTAGGAAATTCTACAACAAGCTACCGCAGTTTTTGAAGAGTCTTGAAAATATAGAAATATTTAAAAAACAATTGAAGAAATATTTAGTTGATAAAGCTTTTTATAGTGTACAAGAGTTCCTTTCACATCAAAATTAAGCCTCATCTCAACTAATTGAAGTAATTATGGTATCTAGTGTAGTGTATAATATTGTTGATCTGACTTGTCTTATACTCCTTAACTGGAGTCTCCAAGACGTAATCTACAAAAAAAAAAAAAAAAAAAAAAAAAAAAAAATGTATAGTTATTTACAACCCACAGTCGAAAGAAGCGTCTTTCAATAAAAAAATAAAAACATAGTAAATTTTGCTATAGAGGTTATCACTTATTTGTAAGTAGTTGAAATACGAGTAAAACATCAACAGTTTGAATTCAAAAATTTTAAATTTGTAGGCCGTGACCATGTACAATTTAGCTAGGCACCTTCTAAGCTTGTTAAATCTATCTCCTACTCTACATTTGTTATTAATTGACATTCTATCTGGTGACTTCGTAATATATTTTTGAATGTCATCACGTTAAACACGGTTTTATCAACTCCCCTCCCCAGAATTTCATTGACACAGTCTGCGTCATAGCCCCCCCTGTGGGCACCCCTGTGTAAAGTACATAATATAGTAATGTGTATATAACATTTAATATGCATAACGTTTTCAATGTTTAAAACAAATAAAAATAGGCCAGGCGAGTTTGATTCTTATTTTGCTGTTTCTTTCTTGATTCTCTGAATAATCCGGATGTTCGCTAACCCGGATCTGTAGTTCTGATCCCATTTAGTCCGGGCTATCGAGGTTTTACTGTAAAGTGCACCCTACACGTAGTTAATATTGAAATTCGCAAAGCCTACAATGGAACTTATTCTGAACAAATTTCAATAAATTCAAGGTCAATAGATTGAACACCATCTTATCCAATCTGGTGGTAGTTGATACGAGAATTTCATCAAGAATTAAATTGGATTCTTGCTGTTCAACTACGTATCTCAGAGGGAAGTTATTTGAGTCGCGTTAAAGACCCTGAACCAATATCAAGCTCTCGAGATCTCGACAAGGTATTCGGACCGGGACGAGGCGGCAATGTTAGTCACAGACACTGCAATTAGAGACAATTGAAACTAATTCATCCCTTTGTCTCTCGGCTGTCGGGGCTTTATTCCACATCATCTTATTTTTCTCAAACCTACCACCTACACGAAAGATATTCTACTTGAAAACATTTTTTATTTCTGTTTCATAATAACGGGAACTATTTCACAATATTAACTTCTATAATCTCATGTAAATTCATCAGCATAGGATAAATCTCATTCGTAAAATATAGCAACCTGAATCAAACCTTCTATGAAGCTACTTAACGACGTTTTATAAAAAAATTAAAAAACACTCCTTGCATTGAAATACAAAGCTGAAGTTTAAATACGGTATAAAAATATAGCACATGAGTATCAAACAAGGCTTCAAAAAACAATATAAGCCAGTTATAGTAAACTATTTATAGAGCAGTGATAAATTCCATTAGGGAAGTGATAGCCGTGAGCCGTAGCAGGTATCTGTTCAATCAGATAGAGATAAGCTGCGTTCTCCTGGGCGCTCTTTGTAAGGGTGACCGATTATATTGGCCAGCCAAAAAGATACTGTTTTCTGCTGTAAAATAACTTCCCGGTGGTTCGGAATCCACCTAAAACTGTAGGTCCAGCTCATCATTCACTATCATCCAACTCATTACTGACGCACAGGTCTCAGACCTATGTGGGCTTCATCCTCTAAATAAAAAAAATTATTTCGATAATATTTCACGATACCATTATAACTTTTACTTATCTCTTGGTCTCTCTCCAATATTTTATTCCAAATTCGGGAATCATTCTTTTTTCTATTTTCTCGTATATTCTAGCAATTATTCATCTCATCTAAAAAAAATATATTTCAAATATTAAGAACTTGATATTATCAGATATTTTAATCCAATTTTTATACATTCATTTTTTATCTGTGAATAAGACACCAGTTCAAAAAATAGCCTAGCTCTATGATTTAGCAGGGCTATTCCATGTTTGGATTGTGTATTAATGAATTATTCTGTGAATTGATGGGATTTTGTTTCAAATTTTGAGTTAGAACATGAACTTTTACCCATTTCATGGAAAATAGCCTTCTTAATAGTAATTATTACTCCATTTAATTGTTATTCCTGCATGAGCAAAAAATACAAGCTTGTAATACCAGTAATCAGCTGGAAATTTATGAAATTCTGTTGCATGAACTCACCATTCAGTGAACTAGTATTTTAGTGGCTTTTACTAAACACTATTTCATTTTTAGGTATATTAATTACAAAATAATATATAGTTTGTATTATATATTATTTATAAATCCGTCATTGCACCATTTGATGTGATAATATCGATTACTGCAACATTTTAGTCTAGAATTATATTACTTTTCATATCGACTGCGTGAATCGACTAGTAAAACTGGTGCCTTTTTCATGAATCGACTAGTAAAAGTGGCCTATCATTACTATTTCTAGCATTTTGTGTTGCATCAAGAAACATCTGTCTCTAGTATTACTAGAGGTTTTATTTCAGAAAAATTTTGCAAATTACAGGTCAGCTGATCAACATTTAGGTTGACAAGGCCACTTTTTGTGCTATTTGCATGCCACACGAAAAAATGGTTCAACATTGTATTTTTAAGAATCCATAGGAGCCGGTCTATGGATTTGAAGAGACCAATCAGACGCCGTAGTGTCTAGTGCACCGTTAAGAAATGCGGCTCCCATGAACGCCAATGAATATGGTGTCAATGTTCCTGAACCTATGTAATATGATTTTTTTCCTTAATTTCAATAATAGGAATGAGTTCTTTAAGTTTTGGAGATTCCTCCTAAAACACTTTGTATAGTGGGAGCCATCACTTGAAAAATATGAATTAATTTTCAATTTTAGAAAATTAATTCAAATTTTTTTATTTAATTTCATAGTTTGATTTAAATGATTGTTTAATTTTATAGTTTGAATGTGATGTTTAAATATGTTGAAAAATCATATATTTATCCATCTTTACCTTCATTGGAAATATTGTAGAGATATAAATTAAAAGTAATTAAAGTAAGTGAGTATTAAAAGAAATCATTGTACTGAACTAAATTGAACTAAACTGAACACTGAAGTGGATAAAAAAGTAGACGTTACCAAGCTAAACACTTCCGATGATTGCTAAAATGCAATTTACTACCGAAGATTTACCTGTAAAAATAATACTAGACTAGAACAATATTTTGCAGTAACAGATATCATCACATGGATTGATGCAACAGAACTTGGTAAAAACCACTAGTAATACTAGTCCACCGACTTCAATTTTGGTAAAACATTTCGAGTGCTCATGCAACAGAATTTTGCAATTTACAAGTTAAAAATCATTGAGTCAAGTCGTATTACCAGCTTTAGTTGGCAGTATTAGCCTTATGGGGTACAGTGCTGTCAAGTTGCTAAGTAGCTAAGCAAGCCTAGTCAAGCTGTTACATTCTCATACAACATAAAAAAATGGCAACAGCGCGCTCATATTCCCCTATGGATTAGCATTGCCATAAGACTCTGTACTACAAGGTTTGCATAGACTATAGATAGTTTTTCTAGGTTGGATTACATTTGGGCTGCACAAAACTCTCTCAAAATGGCCTCCATAATCTAAAGATTGAACAGCTGACTGGTAGTTAGCAAAATTCTACTGTTATATAACTACTGTAAAAAAATAATAGCATCTGTTTCTTGATGCAACAGAAAATGTTAGACTGGTAAGTCGAAAAATTCACACCTGTAAAATAGACTAGTTTTACTAGCCCATTCATGCAACAGGCCCCTGAAAGAGAATTTAAATAATGTAGTATTTTTACTATTAATTTATGATATTGTGTACCTCACTGTTAATAGATTTTCAAGCACCTTCTTCTCACTTCCAGGTTTCAATTGTTGGATTTTTTCATGGTAGCCATCTTTATTCTAGTTTGTAGAACCTGTGGTTTGTTCAATACTGGTAATACTATTTTGCATCGTTTTGCTTGGCTCGAAATAGTACAGAAACGAATCTTTCCCCTGTTATATCTTATACACAAAACTTAGCCGATATTCCCAGAACTCTAGTCAAAAGATTAATGATCGAATAAATAATTTTTTTTTTAAAATAATTTGTAAGGAAACCCTCTACAAGACTATACGTCTGTGTGTAGAGAGAAGTTCAGAGACAGTCTTTTTTAAATAATGTAGAATAATGATTTATACAGCTTGAGCAAATCATACAACTTAGGCTAATTATATTTATTAAAAGCTATATTTAACAAATGTTATGTTAATTAGAACTTATATTGTATATTTAAGTGTTATCATAAACCCGCATGGACCACGGTGCGCAGGTCCCCGGCAATTCCCAGATAAGCAAAGAAAAAAATTACGGTGAAGTGTGGAAATATAATAAAATAATAATAATAATATAAATAATATAAAATAATAATAAAATAAAAATAATATAAAAAAATATATAAAGAATCAACAGGCTGAAGAAAGGATTTGATGTGTAATTTAATAGCTCAACTAATCAGATCAATCAACAGTAATTCATAGCATTATCCACACTTATCTCCTGAATATGTAGGAAGATAATCTGAAAAACAATCTGTAAGGTAAGCTCGAAGAAGCCTTATTCAATTACAATGTAAAAGATGGTATTTTGAGGAAGTGGATTTGACTTTTTTCCATTATCTCATTTCTTTATAATTGAGGAAAATATAAAATTGTGAAATCTCCTTATACAAAATGGCAACTTCTTTGGGCGGTGAGATTTGAAAAGCAGAAAACTGGCTCACAAAGCCATGGTAATGAGACTGACTATTCAAAAAAACTTGAAAGAATGACTTCTTTTATATTTCTTCCAGTTTTCAGAACAGATACTAATATTATATTCATCGAGGCCCGGCGTTTACGTACTTAACATTTCCTTGCTTTTTATCTTTAGAAGCTGATCCTGAAAATAAAGTGATTCCTCATGATTTTTCCACTTTTGTTCACCTTTCATCTACCAGTGCATTTACGCTTTCCATTTCTGTCTTCTTCAAGAATTGATCATTACATTTTAAATTTAAACTTTCTCCTACAGGTAAAGAAGAAGTTTCAGGAGAAGCCTACAGTCCTCCGTAGCTTTAATTCTCAATTTTTCCTCCATATTTTCTCTGAAATCCATCCTATTTATCCTCATTAATTCGGAATAATGATGGAGAATTTTCTATTTATCGGAGGAGTTGAAAACTGAAACTCTTCATTATTCGTGGCTTTTGTTAGAAATGTGGTCAAAGTTCCACCATGGTGGAAATTTCTCTTATAGTTCCCCTAGTTTTCCTTATTAGCTCTCATTTTACCAAATATTTCGTTTTCTGAGAAAAACTATCATATCTTGTCAAAATATTAGACCCTCTCCTTCAAATTCGGAATGTATAATAACAAATATTTTTTTACAAAATAAGAATATAGAAATTTATTGATACTTTGAATTTTTAAACTTGTCAGACTTCTGCTTGTAGCAAGCTGAAACGTGTAGAATAAGTGGACTAGAACGTCTGCCAATTTTACTGGACTATGCATGATCAATAATTTTAAGGTGAATAGGCAGCAAAGTAAATTGTTGATAGATTAGTGAGAATGAGCGTGCGCGTTAAGTTCTATGGTTTCATGTGGAACGTGAAACAGACTGGATGACACACTAGTGATGGAGACAAAAGACTAGGCAATATGTTAGAGAAACTAGTTAAATACTGTAATGTAACAGCACAATTAATTCATTTGACATGAATTTTCACAAAGGGAGGAGAGAGCCATTGTTGGCTATCAAAAGAAAAATGATGAGGTCAGTGAAAATTTATGACAAGTAAAATTGTGCTGAAAAGACGAGTGGCTCGGGGCAGTCTGCGTCGAGTACGGGAGCTGGTTACATATACGACAGATGACCCGCTCCACTCTTCCCTGCTGAGCGAGAGACCGTTTGTGAGTAGATTAAATTCTTTTTGATAATTCTTGATAAGCTCATTAGCGTTTATTATTGTTTTATTATAACATTAAAACAAATTTAGATTCTTTTCTGAACTAAATCTAAAGTCATTTTATTAGTAGCACCTTTCCACATGAGATTAGAATAGTATCGGAAACACCTCTCGTTACCCCATTAGAAAATAAACATGTATTATACAACCTCAAAAGAAAAATGATGAGGTCAGTGAAAATTTATGACAAGTAGAATTGTGCTGAAAAGACGAGTAAAAATCGAACATGCTTGGAACCATCACACACTTCATAGTACCATAGCCAACTTCAACTATAAGTGAATCTTTGGATTTTTTTTTTAGCTGCTCGGTCGTGGCCATCAGGAACGGAGTCGAAACGTTTTCCTTCAAGCACTGCTTTAATTTTGGAAGAGCCACAAGTCGCATGGTGCTAAATCAGGTGATTGTGGCGGATGTAGACAGATAGGAATACGTTTTTCGGCCAAAAACTCTCGTATGAGAAGCGAGATGTGACATGGGAATCTATGATGCGCGACAGACACGATAAACACGACCTCACTCTTACGGCTCTGGCAGTCGACTGCAAAGTTCTAGCGGGTTGAAACTTGTCACTGACTGTCTCAACAGATCACACTACTAGGCAAATTACTTCATATTGATATAGCATCAGCAGTTTGTTTCCGCAATAAAAATTCATTCACCGTATTTTTTGACCACACCTTGTATGTCACGCCCACCGAAACAAAGTCTGAAGTCCTATGCTTATCAGTTCACTCAAACAATTACACGGGGTCTGACTGCACAGGTGAGTGTATACTGTCTAGAACACCCCTGAGCTTCCTCCTGCGTCCAAGCCATCAATCGGCAGAGGCTTTTGGAAAGCAACACAATAAATTGATGTGGCCTTCTTTGTATCTGCGATGAATAAAACTTTATTCTTCTTGAACCACAATAAGGCAAATTACACACTTTTGTGGTAGGCAAATGATAATTACGCTTATGGAAAAAGTATTGCGTATTGAAAACCGTAGAGATTTTGTCGATTACTGCTCAACACTTTTATATAAATTTTCTTGTTTGAACGCTGAAACTGTGAAAATAAGACTTTTGAAAAAAAAACGAAATAGCTGACCTGTTAATAATTGAGCTGCAGAGCATCAAAAATTGGTGACGTGAAAATTCATCAGGCTACTCTTGAATCAAAACACAAGTAGAGTTTGTAAACGGCAAAAGAGTTTGACGTCTCTTTCACACTGTATCACACTCTCTCTCGTTGTATCTCTCTCTAGCTCTCTCTCACACTCTCTCACGCTCTCTCTTGTGCTGCATTATATCGCAAGCACTCACGATAATATTCTGGTTGACAAAGAACATTAACCTTGCCGACGACATCTGGCCGCTTTTAATTAATTTCATATTTCTTCTGGAAAACTGTTCAAATTTTCAATGCACATAACAAACGATGCAGAAATAGGGAGCTGCTCTTCCAGATGGATTGATTTCTACTCATTTGCATTTCTATATACATTTTTGAAGTTTAACAGTTCAGATAATTGAATTCTTGAAACTCGAAAAGAAGAGATAAATTCGAGCTTAATGGGATTTATCTATTCATCTTTCTGTATTAAGACTCATATATTTCAAATATGATCTATAGTCTAATAGATTGATATTCCACTGACTATAATACTTGTAAAATAGTTCGAGTATCCATCAATAAGCTATAGAATGAATACACTTGAAAGTACACCTTGGTTCCTGCGGCTGGATTAATAAGTTGGTTATATTGTTTAATTTTTTTGAAAACATTAGTTTTTTATTTTTGGTTATTTATTGTTTATTTTTATTAATTTTTGTTAATTTTTTAAATTTATTGTTATTCTTTGTTATTTACTCCTATTGAAGGTTATTTATTGTTGATTATTGAAATGTATTGTTATTTCAGTTATTTGTTATTTCTATAGTTATTTATTGTTGTTATTGCTATTTATTATCATTAATGGTAATTTTTAGTCAATTATCGTTTTTCTGTGTTATTTCTAGTTATTGTCAATATTTATTGTTATTTATTTATAAATTTTAATTGTTATTCACTATTATTTATTGTTATTTATTTTTATTCATTGTTATTTATTGTTATTCATTGTTATTCATTGTTAACTATCGCCATTTATTGTAATTTATTGTAATTTATTGTTATTTATTGTTATTCATTGTTATTCATTGTTATTCATCATTATTTATTGTTATTCATTGTTATTGATTGTTATTTATTGTTACTCATTGTTATTTATTGTTATTCATTGTTATTTATTGTTATTGATTGTTATTTATTGTTGTTTATTGTTATTTTTTGTTATTTGTTGCTATTTATTGTTATTGATTGTTATTTATTGCTATTGGTTGATTTGTTTTTCTGAGAGTTCGGTCTCACAAAAATAATGTTAAATAATTATCTTCAGATTAACTGCAAAACTTTATTGACTACTGGACTACTTTATTGACTGCTGGACTATTTCTTCCAATAGTACTATGCAACTGTACTGCAAAAAAATTATTCCATAAAATTTCCCTTGTTTGAAATTGGACGAAAAACAGATTCATGTTGACGCAAGTCTACAAATGTAATACAATGCACTACTGTATCAATAAAAATGCATTCACCAACCTTGAGCTCTTACACTCCTCCATCATCCATCCTATTGAGTAATCTTTTAACAATGAGGAAGATATTTTATGTAATGATTTTAGTCCCGCAAATGATGTTTTCGTGTAGATTCTCGCAATTTAGAAGTAGGAATCATTATACTCATCATCTAAAAATCAATGTCACAAAAACGGCCGAAGTTTGATAGAACTCTGACTGATTTTTCTGTGGTTCCGTGTTCATTCCAATTCATACGAGCATATTTATGTCATCATAAACCTCATTACACACGCACAAGTCTCAGACTCATGTGGACATCATCACAGAAAAAATGGTCAAGCTTACAACTACTCCCAAAATGCTCATCCTATTTTTTGATCACCTCGGTATTTTTTTCTGAGGATTGTAAGAGCTCAAGGTTCATAAAATCATTTTTGTTGATAAATTAGTGCATTGCATACATTCGTTTTTGAATCATGTTAAAAATTCAAATGTTGAATGAAAGAATCAAGAAGTAGGTTTCTCACTCCAATATTCAGGAAAGCGTTTGCTTAAATTTGTACTGATCTTGTTTTTAATGGAGTAAGTGTAATTCCTGTCGATATAATCCTGCTTCCTTACAAAAATATGATTTATAGATTATTCTTAGATGAATTTTGGTATCATTTTCTTAAATTCCAATTCCTATGATTCAACTCCACAAGCAAGCAATTTACCTCTAAACTTTAGAATCACCATGGCACAATGAAAAATAGAGCCATACAAAACTCATCATAATTCCACATTGACCTGCTCCATAAAACTCTAATCCATATAGCAACTGAAAAATGCCCTTCACAAATACACGCTATCGATATTAGCGATAATGAACAAATTACATGGGTCAGCAACATGGATAGCGAGAGTGGATTAATGTTTCAATGATATCGTATTATGTTCATTAATTGAAACCTATTGTAAGTGGATAAAACCTACTAATTATCGCAATAATGATAATACTGTTTGGGATTAACTTCTCTGTAAACCATAATAATTAATATCTTTGTACAGCATCTATAAGTAGGTATCTGTTATTGGAACAGCTAGTATTAGCATAATTCATGAGGGAAATGTTAATCATGTTCATCATCCTCATTAAAATCATCATTGTGAAATCAGCTTCTGATGACTTATATACAGTTCAATATAAAACAGTTGAGTTCTGGGTTTTGTAATCGAAATGTATTATTCTTATACACTGTCATTCACTGTCATTGTTATACTACTCTTATACTGTACTATTCTTATACTACTATGAAACTTACACTAATCTGTGAATTTCCAATCAATATACATCTATTTTTTTTCTTTTGCTTGTTTGTATTTGCGGAAATAAAGATTATTATTATTATTATTATCATTATTTATAATCGACATGGCACAATGAAAAATAGGATAGAGTACAAAACTCAACATAATTCTTAATTGGCATGCCCAATAAAACTTTAATCCATATTATAGCAACTCAAAAATACTCTCCACAAATATCCAATTATCAATTTTATTGGCATGTGAAGATTTTATTGAATCAATGGATAAAATGTGAATAGTATCAAAATAAAATTCAGTTTTCTGCTAGCTTGAAGCACTCAATACGTACGTTCCTGTGATTCCAAAATATATATATATATTTATAATGGAAATTTATGTTATATTTGGTTTCAATGCACTTATATATACTTACGCATATTTATGTTTATACATACAGTACTTATACATACTAGGCTACTTGTGGGAAATAATATTGCAACACAAATGTAAATACTGTTAGATCAGCAAAATATGCGGTGCGATTCCAGGCTGTAAAAATATTTAAACGGAGAGTAAAAACAGATTATTTGGACAAAATAATCATATCTTGATGAAATATAGTGTTTAATTCTTCTAGCCTGCAGTCCTGTGGGACCTCGGCCTACCTTAGGTTCCAGAAAAATTGAAAAAGACTTTTATCAAGAGCAGGAAATGGCCCTCTAAGAATAGAAAGAAACCGAGTTTTGTGAATTGATCGCCCAAGAAGTAGGTGAATGAAACTGAATTCGGTGATATTTCTCGATTGAATCGAATTTGGTTGGATAGCTCCTAAATATTGTTGAATCTAATCGTGCAGTGTACCAACTTAGCCTATAGTTATTAATCATGGAAATTATCCATGGATAATAGCATTGAGATCAATGCAGATGTCTATAAACTCTAAATTATTATAGTTCCATCAATTAATTTATTGCACTGAAGACTTTCGTTCAAGAAATGAGAATTTGAAATTCATTATCATTTAGCCTATAGTTGTTACTTTTAGTACCAACTTGATTACAACTTACCCGGTGGTTTGGAACTCATTTAAAACTGTATGCTCAACATTTATAACATCATTCCTCTTAACCGCGCGTAAGTTTCAGACTCATCTAGGCTTCAAAGGAAAGATAAACAATATGGAAAAATCAAAATACAGCGGCTGGGGGCCAATTGTGTGATTGTATTGGAAGTCAAGAGCTTTAGTTCATATTTTTCAATTTTAATGTATACATGAAATGATTTTGAATTAAAAACTGTAACAACTGCTTCCATTCTTATTAACATTTATCTATTTAAGATAACAACCACAGCCTGAGTAGATTATTATGAAAATATGAGAGTGGATGGAACAGCTCCTTTTTTAGCACAGAAATATTCCAAGAAATTTGATTTTGAACATGATTAATTTTTACTGATAAGTTGCATAATGCGTGTTTTTCGTATTGAAAACTTTTCTTATTATTCTTATTCAAGACTACAAAAGATGGAAACTGGAGAAGAGTAACAACTAAGATAGAAGAGGAAAGTAAATTCTTACTTAGTAAATAATGAAATTCAATGTGTATCAAGTTTAAAAGGGGGAATAATTCTAAGAAATTTCTTGCTTCCTGGAATGAGTGGAAAGAAATGGACATTACTGAAATATGGCCTTTTTCCAAACCAATTTAAATCCTTCATCAATATTGAATTTTTTTTTGAGGATGAAGCCCACATAGGTCTGAGACCTGTGCGTGGGTAATGAGTTGGATGATAGTGATTTATGAGTTGGACCTACAG
Organism: Conomelus anceps; assembly: GCA_948455865.1. Lineage (NCBI taxonomy): Eukaryota > Metazoa > Arthropoda > Insecta > Hemiptera > Delphacidae > Conomelus > Conomelus anceps. Next base: position 20,558,738 of record OX418221.1, on the reverse strand, counting down.
TTTTAGGTGGGTTCCGAACCACCGGGAAGTGATTCTCAGGAGTCATCAGGAGTGTTTACTTCTCACCCTTTCGTTGCTTTTGCAGGATTTCTTTAACAAGAGATAATAGAGAGAGAGAATATTCATAATATTCATAATTTTCGTAATATTCATGATATACTATATTAATATTGTATCAATCCTTGTAACATAGCAACTACTTCCACTTATTCCAGCAATCGAGTTGAGTATCTTTACACCTCGTTGTATGAAAATTATATATTTTTTAAATTATCGCTTACAATATACATGTAAAAATATCCAAGTAGAATAACCTTACCAGTTCAGTAGAATATTCTCATCCGGATGTAATTCTCAACAAAGCTATGAAATATGCTACATTGTAAAATAAAAATTAAAAAATGTTTTTTTGATTTGTAGACAACTAGAAATAAAATGAAAGGTGTGCTATAATAAAGCGAGATATCAAACGATGAGGAAAGAGTTTGTTCATTTCTAAACGTTATATAATTAAAAAAAATATTAAATAAATTAACATCGACCAGGTTATTAATAAGGTAGATAACTCACTCGTGAAGTTGTCCTATGAAAAATTATTGATACTATTTGATTGATATCATTTCTTTTGATAAATTGCTTAAATAAATTCATCCTTAAATAATAGAAGTAATTTCTCAAATAATACCCTGCAACGGCTTCCTTTTATTAGCGCAGCTAGTACATCATACTGTGGACATAAACAGATGAATTTCAAATGTATGTGCCAGACTGCACAATGGTGAGTGCTGTACTACCGTCCCTGGCAACATATTTTGGTACACCAGTCACGTGACCTGGTTCAGTGCACTGAGAGAATTCTGGTGCACCAAACCAGATGCTCCCAGAACATACACATAGTTCTGTTTGAGTCAATATATGAGGTACAAGAAAGAAACTTCTTCAAAATTTCGGTTCGAATAGAATGATATCAGAAGAAGACCAATACAAAAAAATAAAATATCCCTCACTAGCTAAAATATAAATATTCATTCGTGATTTATTCTGAGTTTTATTTTAGCAATAGAAGACAACATTTTGATCTAGAATAAAAGGGTAGATAAGGTGAAAGGTGTTGTACCACTTCTCAGTGTATTGAGTCTCTCACCATTTCTGGCATCAACAATACTGCATTATATTTAAGTCTGTTGTAATAAACCTCAATGAAGCATGAAACTTCCAATACCATGGATAATGATCGAAAATATGCTGTATGATCTTCTCCACACAAATACAGCATTTGGAATCAAAGTATACGTTCATTGTTTCAGGAAACATGAAATTTATTTTATGAGAAAATTACTCTTGACAAAACACAACTTTTTTCAAAATGTATGAAAATATCAGGGTTGAATCACTCTACTGCGAAAAAACACGGGAAGGATTTTCTGGTTTCTCCCATTGTTTACTTCTCATCACAAATAAAACTTACTGCAAACGTTCGAATAGAGTCCAGCGTATTCGAGCCATTGTTGATAATTCCAACCCATTTGGTTCTCGCCGTTTTATTTTTTTTTCTACAGTGAATCGCTCGCTATTGTTATTATTATTGTCACACAATTTGAAAACGGTTTCAAAATGGAAATTTATAATTATTATAAAAACAGGGAACGCTACAAACGATCCTGCTGTGTAGGAGAGAGCTGCATTGAACCAGTATCCTCCTATTCCATTACCAGTTTTATGCAGGAGACTGACAAAAAAATCTCCAATTTATCGCATGTGTAACTTGCAATTAAACGCAATACCTAGGTAAATGTTTTTGAAAATTTCCATTATTCGCATCAATGCATGTTTCTGAACTCTATACAAGGGAAATCAAGTTACAGTACTTTACATTCACTTCAACACCAAGTAAAAAACTTTTTCTTTGGAGCTTTACTAGATTTACTTTTTTAGTCATAAGCTGGAATCACATGCACTAGGAAACAGGGAGAATGAATTTAAGTATTTTCAAAATAAAAAAACAGCGTTATAAAATCCCTATTATGAAATAGATTTGTTATGAAATCCCCATTTTAATAATAATAACTTTCCATGATATTTATGTTAGAAAGAAGATTCTAACGTTCAAATAAAGAAGTGAGTTTAAAATCTCCTACTGTGTGGGTAGAAATTCCAATCATGTTGCTTTTTGTTTGTACTGAAATGGCAATGGCTTTCATGTAACGATTTTTCTGTGCTAAAATAATAATTGCAATTGACAAGTACAAAGTTTTTTATTATGACTTTATGTGCAGAGCTCGCCATATTAATGATGTTCATTTTCTTTAAAAAATGAACAGCCCTTATAGTTTTAAGGAAGAGTTCAAGTTATTTTTTAAAGAAACTAATGTTATTCTAGAAATGAATTCTACTCATATAGTTCGGCTGAGAATGTTTGATTGTTTTGTCAAGACTAGACAATAATTTCAAGATTTGAATTGTATTGAATATCATTTGTTTTGAGCTCCTCCATTACACTATGATAAAATCCACCTTAATTTTTGGCACCCTCTATCATTTTAGAAAATCCTTCCTATCCTTCCATTCTCCTTCTTTTTTCCTTCTTCTTCTTCTTTTCTCCCTTATTCCTCAAGGAGTGGATATCTATCCTCCAAACATGTCCACACCTCTGCCTTGTTAAATGCCGTACGCAATGTCGTTGTGACGTCAATAAATCTGGTTTCAAATGCATCCCCTCCTTTACTAATTACTGGAAAACTCGCCTTATTATTCCTGTTCAATTAGATCATGGATTCAGCTTATTAACTTTCTTCAATAAATCCCTCGCTTACTTGATTATAGTTCAAAGCTCAGAGTGATATGTTACAACTGATCATGTAATTAATATCATGACAAAATTCCATGAATGCAAGTCAATGTGGTCCAAATCCGCATTACGTAACCCACATAGATTCAGTGACATGTCTCACACTTTAATAGCTATTTGAGTAACTATATTGAAAAGTGGGGTTTTTCTGCACTGGGAGAAACAGTTTCTCGAGTGCAGAAACAATACTTTGCGCTCGAATTACACATTAAATTTTTCCTACAGTAATGTATAAAGTAATTTAAACAGAACGAAACAAGACATACATAACCTGACAATTTCTCACATAATCTATCTTCGAATCAAATCGATTTCAACAACAACTACAACTGACTGTTCTCGAGTGCAGAAACAATACTTTGCGCTCGAATTACACATTAAATTTTTCCTACAGTAATGTATAAAGTAATTTAAACAGAACGAAACAAGACATACATAACCTGACAATTTCTCACATAACCTATCTTCGAATCAAATCGATTTCAACAACAACTACAACTGACTGTTTTTGTAGCCAACCTATTTTTAAATGCACAATATTCATCACTCTACCAAGCATTTAATTGAGCTGGTAAACGTCTGTTAACAGGAAAAACAGCTGATTTTTATTACTGCATCCATTTTCAGTGTGGTAATGGATATTACCGCATTCCAGCTGATTGGAGAAACAGCTGATCTCAGAAGTATTTTACTGACGACCTTTTAAATCAACACATGTGCGACATTTCGCGCATGCGCCGAAGCGTAGGGTGGTGGTCACCATTTGTACGACTGTCATTTTGACCGACCTAGTAGACAAAGGTGGTTCAGTCACATCTAGCCAGGTTAGGTTAGGTTTGGTTTTGGCATTAGCAGTAGGTCGATCAAACTGCTGATCGATCACGCTTCTGCGCATGCGCGAAATTTCGCACATGTGTAGATTTAAAAGATCGTTTTTACTGCTGTGATGAATTTTGAGGTTATGTTTGATGATGCTTGTTTTACAAGCTCAAATTTTATATGTTTTATATTTTAGACTAGTATGAGAAAAAAAATCGTATGTAACTCGTCCGGGAAGATGTTTACCGTATTCGTATGATAATACCGCACTCTCGTCTCGTGCGTTAACTTATCATACTCGTACAGTAAACACCATTTCCCGCACTTGTAACGTACTATACTATTATCTAATTATAATTTTTGTGACATCAGTGGACCTCACTTTCTCAATGCCAGTTTTCTACTTTTTTTTCAACTCACTAAATCTCTGCGTTCACACTTGAGAAAAGAAGAATATTTGCATGGAGTCATTTTAACCAAAGTGAATGCAGGTTGAAAGAGAACATATCAAAACCAACTATCCACTTGAGTGCGCTGAACTTGAGCGCCTTGAAAGTAAGCAACGGAAACGCTCTTCGACAAATTGGTATTGCTACTCTCCTGCTAAAGGCACACTATACGTTGAACTTGCCAGCGTATCCGAGCAGGAACTTCAACAAGATTGTAGATATATATTTTCTGTATATACATTCAAGTATATAGCCTATATATACGTATATATAGATAGATGGGTGCCGATACTGTGATTAGGTCTGCAACTTGGAAACTGCTCTGTGCGCGGAGAATTCCATTGTTATGCACGCAGAATCCAAATAGCTGTTCACTAGGCATCATCCCGGAACTGATTAGCATCTGTAAAGCTGCTGGTGGCTGTAAGAGAAAGAGAGTTGGAGGAGGGAGGGAGTGTATGAGTGAGAGAAAGGAAGAGAGAAATAGATTGAGTGTGAATAAGAGTGATGAATGGGGAAGATTCCTTTATTCATTTTACAAGTTTTGGGCAATTTTGAGAGATTATAAAACAAAATTATTAACATCACATAGATTGTAGAATAAGATGATGCTATTTTTGACCGAACGAAAAGAAGTCTCTGTATCGAGTCGACCGTTTTGCATTTGTCTGTTCGTCTGTGTGTAACACATCTACGGCTGAACGCGTGAACATATTTCCTTAAAATTTGGCATGAATGTTCCTTTTAGTAATGCGCAGCGATGTATGTGTAAATATTTTTGAAATTTTGTCGCATTTAAAGAATAATAATTATAAAGAAAAGTAGGAAAGGCAACCAAGCCTTCTACTATAGGAACATATGCTTTTTAAGATGAGCTCCATCATATTCAATTGGAATCAGATCCATAGATAGCCCTCGGGCCGTAACATATGGTTATTCATCTCGTTGAGCCTTATTCATGGGTTCGATCCATATCTTATATCATATTTCACTCCATGTGGCCTTGAGGTTCTTGAGAAATTGTGATCAACTGAATTTCAAAAATCCTAAATTTTGAGATGAATCATGTAACCCTATTTTTCACGTGTTTAGCACCCCAGCTGAAAATTTGAACTGTTTTGGCCTTGTGGTTCTTAAAACAAATTATTATTTCATTAATAGACCTAACCTACTGAACTTGCCAGCCAAACAGCTTAAAGGAACAGCTGATAGAAGTCAACCGTTTTTATCATAGGAGTGGGCCGTAGCCGAGTGGGTTAAGTGCTGGTTTGCTAGCCCAAAGGTCCCGGGTTCGATCCCAGTTCTGACCGAAAGTTTTTACCTCGGGCCACTCCCGTGTTTCGGAGGACACGTTAAACTGTCGGTCCCAGCTGCCTAAAAAAACAGTCGTTAAGTCACGTCAGAGGCCCTGTACTTATTCAGGTGCGACCTGATAACTCTGACACCAGACCTGAGCCAGCCAGGTCATACGATATTATTATATGAATAAAGATAACATTCATATTTGTTTTTTCATTTCAAATATTTAAATTACGTATAATAACAAGCGATTAGTAAGTGAATTATTTACAAATTCAATTAATATTGTTTTATAGACTCATTCATCACATATCTGAAATATAATTTTTTTTTTTGTGCAATCAGCTGTCTTGCAAATAGAAAACACAGCCGTGTTGATGTGAAACAAAGTGACCTTTTGTGAAAACCAGACATGAAAAAATGGACTAAGCGAATTGAATCAAGGGTTAGGTCTGATGATCTAATTTTTCGATGGTGATTATCATTGAGTACAATCATGGAGTTTCTCTGTGCAAGTACCCTTTCTTGAGCGTGAGCTCTACTGTTCACGGAACTACTAGTTTCAAATATGCTAAAATATAAACGATGGTCTCATCGTTGAAGATAACTATATCAACTACTGTAATGAGAATCTGAGTGATGCAATTACATGAAATGGTGAAGTTTAGAAGAGACTCGTCTATTCTTAGATAAAGAAGTTAAGGAAAAAGCAGAATATGAAAATGAGTAAGAGTGGAAAATAATGAGCAAAATAATATTCTGTCAGGGAGGTCGACACCTTATTTGAGAAGATAAGAATGTTGATGACGAAGAGTGATAGATGAGAGCTTGCTGCCGGAAACTTGAATATGATGTGACATCACCTCAGATACTTGAAGAAAGATGATTTCAGAAGAGATGAGAACATGCCTTCACCAGACGGTGTCGATTGCAGGTTATTAGGTTTCATAGGAGACTTGACACAGTTTGGTTCTGCCACTAAGAAAATTGGAGTTTCTTTAAACAATGTAGGTTGCCCCAGTTATCGATGCATTTAGTATAGGATTCAAATAAACATGAAATGCGCTTTAAAAATGTCTGATAATAACAATATGACACCTTCTGAGTGGGAATAAGTATTTTCACAAGTGATAGCACAACACAATCATGATTTCAAAATACCTGTTCCAGGGAAGAAAGTAAATTATAAATATAATTCAGTAGAATTCCACTGTAAATTATGAATATTTATATAAATTTGTTAATGACTAAATTTTTATAATGTGTTGTTCGTAAATAAACACCAAATAAGCGTAGAAAATAACCAATATCTAAAATATCTACAAGCTCGAAAGGGAAATTTGCACGAGGTATAACGCAACCACTCAGGAATTCAAAGTACCAGTTTGTTGGAAGTAAAATCACTGTAAATTATATTGAATACAAACTTGTGTTGCTGGTATTAAAACAACTTGGACTGCAGTTAATTCAGTTCTGTAACCTATGTGGAAATTCTTTAATAGGTTTGAAGAAAGGAGGCTGGTTTAAAGAAATGAGATTTAGATAAACAAGCATATGCCGATATGCTTAACAAGATACTGATAGATAATTGAGTTTGAGAGCGTGACAGGGTGTAGGATATTTTAACTGGTCATGAAGGCTCATTAAGATTCAAAGACCTGAGTTGCCATGATTTTTATATAAATGTGTTCAAATTCGTGAAAATGTTGTTTCTTCTCTGCAAATTCTTTTTTTTCTCCATGAATATGGGGAAATTCGTCCTCTATCAGTTTTTTTACATCATCTATCAATCAATAGTATTGGATTAATATTGGAGTAGATTCAAAATTACTTGATATATTGGATCTCTATTGGAAAAGATTCAAAATTACTTGACCACTAGAAACCACCTGCAATTTATACACACGAGTAGCCAATGCACTAATTCATTAATGCTCATCAATGAATTCATTCCAAACACTCCATGTATTGCAAACAGCCTTTCGATTTTCATGTACTCTCAATCTCCAAAAGGTTTGAAAAATTAATGCTTGTTATCAATGACACTAAGCGTGAATTTCAGCCCTATAAAAGTTAGCCAGCTTGACAGTAACTGTTTCTATTTTCGTAAATGGTTATTTCCCTAATTCGTGAACTGAAAATCCAGGATGAATGTAGTGGAATAAATCGTAATGGTAACACAATTTTCACGCTTCGGTCAGCGATCCTGTTTATATTTTGTGAGCTACAATTGTTCCAGCACGCTCAAATAAATTTGGTGCGAGAGCTCGAGCTCGAAGCTTGCTCGAGCCAACGTTTGACGCCATCGATAACGATTCAAAGTCGATTCAAGTCGAGCTTTCGCAACTCACTTGTTCGAGATTTACATTTGTTTAATATGCGATGTGCCGCCATCAGTGTGATTAGCTTCCCAAGAACGTGCTACTTAATTGAATTGAGATCTCGAGGCCTACTAGGTGAACAAGTTCTCGCTCGCTGCCAAGATCCTACATTTTATAATTATATTTTTAGACTTAAATCTATGTAAAGGAAATTACACCTATTTGGTAATCAATTATTGATAATTTTATCTTGTGGTCGTGGGTGTGAGTACCGATAAAAGTATGAGTTTTATTTTCAGTTGAATTATAATGAAGATGTTCGAGCTTCTAAGTTCCGTTTTTCTCCATTGTCAATCCAAAATATGAATGAGATGGAGAAGTTATTGTATATTTAAATTCCTCAAACAAAAATGTTTAATGAATAGTATTATTTAATATGTAACTATTTCTGTTTTATTTAAAAATTGTTATGTTCTTTTTGAGAGAAATAAATTTATTTATTTATTATTTTTCTTCCAAACTGGCTTCCAATGTCGATAGAAAATCAGCCCACACTGAAGAACTAGCCACATTGTGATCATTAGAAATAGCAGTAATTAAATTATGGAAGACATGATTGAATTGAAAAAATCTTACTAATGATAATCTCATTTCATGGAAATCGTCATTGTACAAAAATACTTTTCCAGTGCTCAATACTTTCAACAGTTGCGAGATCTACAGTGTTATTTCTTTCATTGAGAAGAAAATTAAAAATTGATTATTTGGATAAATTTGGAAATTTAATAATATTGCAGTACCTAGCAACCCATAAACAATAGTTTAATTTTTAATAAATCATTACATTTCCATTGTTTTTTCTGCGGCATGCAGTTTTTTTAAACTCATTCCTAGGTTTTTGTATCCTATAGTTTTATTAATTTTGTATCCTATAGTTTTATTAATTTTTAATAAATAATTACATTTTCATTGGTTTTTCTGCAGCATGTAGTTTTTTTAAAAACTCATTCCTAGGTTTTTGTATCCTATATTTTTATTAATTCTGTATCCTATAGTTTTATTAATTTTTAATAAATCATTACATTTCCATTGTTTTTTCTGCGGCATGCAGTTTTTTTTAAACTCATTCCTAGGTTTTTGTATCCTATAGTTTCATTAATTTTGTATCCTATAGTTTTATTAATTTTGTATCCTATATAGTTTTATTAATTTTGTATCCTATAGTTTTATTAATTTTGTATCCTATAGTTTTACTAATCCCCCATCTTCGAGAAAAGTGAATTTTCTCTTACTAGCTAATGATTGGCAAAGAATGAATGATTATTATTCTTGTATCTACTTTTCCCAGATTTGAATGCAGTTCTGGTAGGAGAAAATGCAATAAATTTTGTCTTTAGCAAGTTCAAAGTGAGCGTGTGACTGTTAAACCAGGACTTAGCCATGGCTAATCCTTCATTAGCATTGTCATAAGCCTCATTCCATGATGCTCCTGTGAATATCAACACAGTATCATTAGCAAACGATTTTTTGGTGCAATTTGGAATATCAATATTGAGTAAATCATTTAAATAAATAATACGGGAGATAAAACGGTCCTTGGGGGAGGCCAAAATTTGTTACGTTACTAGTATAAATTTTATTATTCAAGGACATAGTTTGCATTCTATCATTTAGGTATGGAAACAAGGGCAGTTCCAAAGGCGTGGTGAGTATTTGAGGACCCCTCTTCTCACAAAATCTGAACTTTACTAGGGAAGGAGTAGGAAGGAGGTATACTTTCGCAAAAAAGGTCACCGAAATTCCAATTTGTGCCTTGTAACCTTTTTCCCTAACTTTTCAGCTGTGACCGATCTTATCATTGGCAAATTCATCAACATGGTACAAGGCAAATCTTGGATTCTCAGAAATCAGACCATATCCGAGATCGATCAGCGATCGTGACGGCTGTTTCGTGCTACAACATCGTCGTTTTCAATTAATAAGGACAAAATATTCCAGGCAGTCATAAACTTGCTGCAGTAGACGCCATCGGGCCATAAAACACGGCCTGCTTCTTGTTGGACTTGTTGGTTTATGACATGTAAAAATTCAGTTTAGCACCGCGTGTTTTAGTGTCGGTCTAGCTGAGACCGCATTACACTAGACACTAGACTACCAAACCGCTGCCAGCACTAGACTTCTGACATGAATACTACACGACTTGGCACTCATCAGACCTCTTAATTGTTGCTGCACACTTTATTGAGGCGTATTCTTATCGTGGTTTATTCTTTTGTGGCGTATTCTTATTATTCCGCCCTCGATTCATGCTTATTTTCAGCGGACGTCATGTTTAACAGCTCTCTGCCATTGAGACTATTCTTCTACTATGATGGGATATTGTGAGATATTTTATGCAGTTCTTCTCAAATTAGCGAGGGACGTCACGCTTCCACTTTCTTATTGAATTACGTTTTATTACCGACGTCGCTATTTAAAAAGAGTGGAATTGAGATGGAATAGAGCGGCATCTCTACTTCAATTGTGAGTATCGCATAATTATATAATAAATTAGTGCTTGTAAATTATAAGGCTAGTTCGTAAAAGTGAATATAATCTAACAATAAGAATGTTGTTCACTCTCCTTTGGGAATAAAAGTTGAAGAGTAATAATTAGTATTAAATTTGTAAATTTAACGACTTGCAGTTAATTTTAATAATATTTCTATTCACTTTTGGACAAACGTTTTCAAGTCATGGAGACTCATCTCCAAGGCCATTCAATTGACTGCAAGTCGTTAAATTTGCAATAAAAAGTTAATATTTACAACGCCGATTGTTATGAAACAAGAAATCCAGGAATTTATTAATTAGTGTCAGATCCAAACTCACATCGTTGAATATATTATATTTGAAAATCAATTCTGCGTTATATTTAGAATAGATGTCAGTCTTATGATTGATTTAATTGAACTTACAGTAGAACTTCGATAATTCGTAGTACACGGGACCAAGGATTTATTACGAATTATGGAAGATGACGAATTATCGAAGCTATGAATTATGGAAGGCTGTCAAGAAAAAAATACGAATTATAGATGCTATAGTTGAACATGTATATATTGGAAATCATCTCTACCAGTTAAGCTTTCTACTCATTGCATACACCTTCTCCAACATCCGCGCGCTCTCACCGCAAATTTTGTGAAACTTGATGGAATTTCTTCTTTTAAATTTGTCTAGCCATCCGCCATTTGCCTTAAAACTGCTGATTCCTAGTTTTTCTGCAAAAAATTTCGCATTTTCCTTCAACAAAGGGCCTCCAATAGGAAAATGTTCAAATCTGCATTGAGTGAACCATTCTAGTAGGCAATGTTCAAGTTGAGGGTATTTACTTAGTTTTTGTCTTTTCCACTGGGCGGTCGATAAAGTAGCACCTAGAACATTTTTTTTCTTGAGGATGCTAGTCAACTTAGAAACAGGAATCCCGAAACGATCTGCCACATCTTTCTTTTTCACACCACTCGCGACAGTTTCTATGATTTGTTTTTTCTCGAAAACTGAGGCACACTTATACTGTGATTGCTTTGGACTCAAATTCGGGAACTGAACTACGCGAACTGAATTGTACTCGATAGCGCTCAACTGGAAGAAATGCAGTTTAACGAACACGAACTGAATTGTACACTAAACTGAACCGGAGTATACTGAACTGGAAAAATGCAGTTGATAAATTTTTAGATTATGACTACAGCACTAGAGAATCAGGCAGCGTTGAAATATCAATCGAGGCCAAGTTAACATTAGACTTGATGATGGACAGATATGAAAAAAATCCATAGCTCATACGAATTGCATGTTGTTACCGACACTACTACGAATTATAGAGTGTGACGATAAAACCATCGCCCATTTGGGCTGCAAAAATAATAGGAATTATCGAGGAGACCAAAATGCATTGTTTTTTTACGAATTATACAGGTTATTTCAAGGGACTGAGCTTTTACTACGAATTACAGAGAATTACGAATTAACGAGGTCAGAATTATCGAAGTTCTACTGTATATATTGTGTTCTGTTTTGAATGATATAATTCAGGCCTGTCGCTAGGTCTCTGGTGGCCCTGGGGAGAGAAATAAATTTCGGAGCACTCTGAAAGACCTTTTTTACTAGTTAAAAATCTTTGGTGGTCCTGGGGCAGTGCCCCTGTCTGTCTCATCCTAGCTACGAGTCTGATAATATCACCATTCACTCAATACTCCAGCACAAAACGCGAGCTCATAATATGGTTGATAGATGATTGGAATACTCATTTGGTCGTCAAATATAACTTTCATGTCATATTAGTATAATTATATTACAAATACAATTATTTCAAATGAAATACGATTTATTGAGTTTTATTTTTGAGAGTTCAGCATAATAAAAATGTTTTCTTTCTTTAAGAATATCTTCATGATGAATCTCCACTATAGTATATTATATTACGTTATAATATAGTATATTACGTTACTAGGCTGGAAAAAAACGTTTTGCCGGTCGAGCATTATGATAGTTTATGCACGAGGCGCAGCCGAGTGCAGAAAAGTGAATATGCGAGAACCGGCAAAAGTTTACAGCCGTGTAATGTACGATATTTTATGTTACACTTGATAGAAAGGCATGCTCTAATCAGCTGGGTGATATGCGAGACATTCAAAAGTATGCAAGACAATTGAATCAGCTGCTTTATTTAGATTCATAATTATTTGATGGGTGAATTTCCATAAATCAAAGATAATGATAGCATAGTGCAATCATTGGATAATATTTGAGACAGGTATTGAGTCATAGGTAAGGAGTAATGTAATTAGTTGACTATATCTATACATATAAAATATATTTAGCCCTAGTCAACTCTCATCTCAGTTTTAGCCCTAGTTAACTCTCATTGGGTTTTAGCCCCACTTAACTTAACTCTCATCTCAGTTTTAGCCCTAGTTAACTCTCATTGGGTTTTAGCCCTACTTAACTTAAATCTCATCTTAGTTTTAGCCCTAGTTAACTCTCATCTCAGTTTTAGCCCTAGTTAACTCTCATTGGGTTTTAGCCCTAGTTAAATCCCAGCTCAGTTTTAGCCCAAGTTAACTCTCATCGGGTTTTAGCCCTAGTTAACTCTCATTGGGTTTTAACCAATACATGAGCAAAGACAATAGGAAATAATTGATTAGTTCAAGGCATGAGGCTCCGAGTGTTGAGATGAAAAGCTGTCTTTCTCCACGCCTTTTATTAATTGAAAATTGTTTCAAAATAATGAAAAACTTCATTTCCCCATAAGATAATCAATCAATTCCATCGAACTCTATTGGCAAAGTTTTCCACTGCCATGATGGTTCGTCAGCCAATACCGTTGGTCACACACAAAGCTCACAAAACGGGGCATCGATACGTTCACTGCATTACCGAAAGAAGCTTCGTGGGTGAATTTCAGTGGTATAAAGCCATAATGGACGGTAAGCTCAAAGGAAATGCGCTACCTACTCTTATTATTTTTCTTCGTCTTCGTCTTCTCCTTCTTCTGTTTCTTCCTTCTCCTCTACTTCTCCTCCTTCTTTTTCTTCATCTTCTAATTCTTCTTTTTTCCCTTATTTACTTATTTCTCTTTCCTTTTCGTTTTCTTCTTGACCTCATGAAGGGATTGCTGTGTATCTGCCCAGAAATCTCAGCACGACAGAGGGAAAGAAAACCGGGAGATTTTTGCGCTTTTATTGGATTTGATCTTCTTCTATCTGGTTCTCCTTTTTGCTCCAGCTCAATGTGGGAGCCCCGCTTTTTTGGGAGGCCTGATCTTCTTTTAACCCTTCTTCACCACCCTCCCTTGACTTACCTTTTGCACAAGGCGATTTCTCAGTCTCATCTGTATGCAGCTCTTAAGGCAGTTTCAGCACCTGACGAATATAATTTCATTTCAAAGGTTACGTCGTCGACATCGTCCCGTTCGTTGCCAACTGAAGGAACTTCGTAGGCTTTTTATCACATCTGCTCGAGTATTATATTCATATCCATAAACATGTCCTATATGTGTCGCCACGAACGGCGGGCATGTTTTATTTACTACCGTGACACCAAACACGTGTGTATTCTTTATTTATAAAGTTTGCCCATAAAAACAGAACGAATCTTTCATCGAGTATGTCACGTGTTGAGCAAGATTTATTCCAAGTCGATGACACAAAAGTTTTTTTCGCAAATGGTCTTTCTTATTCCATGCCATTATATATGAAACATGAAATTTCTTTCAAATTTAGGTGCTTCAAAACTCCGTTTCAATTCGAATGAATCAGGTCAAAAGTTGATCATCTACATCCAACCACAGGCCAACAAAATCACAGTAGCTCTTTGTTTTTGTCGCGTGATACACACTTGACTCTTGAGACTCACAATGAGGTGAACGAGATTCGAACTCCAGACCCCAAGAACACCAGCGAACTTAGTTGGAGGCAAGCGCTCCAACAGACTGGGCCACCAAGGCCGACAAAGCTATTAATCTGGAAATTTATTTATTTTTAATTTATAGTCAAATTATATCTAAAAACATATTTTACTCAACTCAACACTGCTCTCCTGACTTTATTCCATTCAATCGTAATAAAAAAAGAGTGGATAAAATCAAATATTTTTAACTGTCTTTGAACTGTTTTTAGTTTCTTGTTTCCACTGACCATCCAAAGTAAGAGGTTCCAACTGAGAAAAAAACAAGTTACTTTTAAGAGAAATTTTCCAGTGAGACTCAATTTTCCTTGTGATCTCACCGATAAAGATTTAGTATATTTTGTCAAGAAACTAGTTTCAGGCATGAAAACTTTCTGTATCTCCACATTTCATATATTGTCTGTATTCAGTACAATGCAGTCTAAAGAATTAATTTAATAGAAAAAATGCAAAGTCAAGAAATAATACTGAAAGTATTACTAAGCAAATTCAATTTTTCAGAATAGAGTGAATAGTTTTAAACTAGAATTTAAATCTAATCTGACATAAGAAATTTAAGGAATGATTTTTTCAATGCCAAGAAATTCAGAATCTGTGCTAGATTGTTCTAGATAATTCCTATGATGTCCTAGGTTGGAAATACAAATGAATGAGTTGAGTTAAAATACTTGTTTTTTCTCTTCTCTTCCGCTCTATGGCAATAAGTATCTCCATGAAGACTAGGCTTTAAAAACTCTACAGAGCTCTATTGAGTATTGAAGCTTATTTGACTCCATTCCAAATGAATTACTCAACTTGAATGTTGTTTTTTCATAATAGTTTACCGTTTTCTTCCACGCATACCGTGATGAAGTTTTATTAAGTAGCAGTTTAGTCAAGGAATATAGATTTGTTTCAGATTATTGCCGTTTTCAAAGCTTATAGCTGTTCAAACACATTCAGGAGAAATAAACATTTATTTAAAAGTGGATTGGAAGATAAAGTTCTTCATTATCAGCTACACTTATTTGTATTTTTCATGTGCGTCAAGTCAGTGACCAGTGCTTACTAAAAAATTACTTGGGCTTGCTCGAAATTGTTATTCTTTAAACTTAAAGTTGAAATAATGTCAAATTCCTTCAAACATATTTCTCTATAACTTATGAAAGAAATATGTTTATCTATGACGTGCTGTAATTAGGCTTCTCAAAGCTAGTATGCAAGAAACTAGTAAATCTTCAGATCCGTAGTTCAAACTCTCAATTTCCTCAAACATGTTTCTCTAAAAATGGCTCTGGTAGCGCAGTTGATCTGTGATTAGTTGAGACTCTGGTTGCTTCGCATTCCTGTACTTTCGAGTTCGAATCTCATTCAAAATGTTATTATTATTCATTATTCAATGTTAAGCTATTCATTATTCACTCATTCACTTTATAACCCACGCGCAAGTCTCAAGAGAGTCATCTGAATAACATAAATTGTTTTTCAGTGTAGACGGTCGAACTTGCATGCTCAAAATTGAAATTCTTCAAATTTGGAGTCAAAGTGCTGAATTTTCTCGAACATGTTTTTCTCCAACTTATTGATGCCTTTACTTCAAATACGTATCAACCCACGCGCAAGTCTCAAGAGAGTCATGTAAATGACATAAATTGTTTTTGAGTGTGACTTGACAGTCGAGCTTGCATGCTCAAAATTGAAATTCTTCAAATTTGTAGTCAAAGTGCTGAATTTTCTTAAACATGTTTTTCTCCAACTTATTGATGCCTTCAGTTCAAATACGAATGATTATGAGATTAATAATGGAAAACGTGTGGGAAGAAATAAAAGATGAAGAAATAATAAAGGAAGAAATATTGAAGCATTCGTAGGATACGCTCCGGTAAGAGCAAGAGGAGACAGAAAGTAGAAAGTAAGAGAAAGAGATTCATAAAGCTCTCTCGGCGGGCCATCACTAAGTATCGCAGTATACGGTCGCATGAATAATACATATTACGCTATAAAGAAAGCACGGATGATTTTTCACCTCTCGATGTAAATCACAGGAGTCACTTACAATGGTGTCGACAATCTTTCTTCATGGAACTGTTCTTCATGCAATTGTGCAAGCCAAGTGCGAAAAAATATGATTGATTCAAACGAGAGAGTAAATTTATATTGTGTTCTTTGTTTTTCAGAGAGATTAATAAACGTATAATGCTCTGCGATTAAACGTATGCGATCATTTTAGACTTACCAAATTATTTTCAGTTTTAAAAAGTAGCTTCTATTGAAAGTATTATTTGTAATTCTGATACCATTTTAATCGACTTGTCAAGTGAATCACAGTATTGCTAAGCCATGGGTGGTATAATCGATATTATTAACTAATTGTTTTCCGGAGGATGAAGCCTTATAGGTCTGAGACCTGAGCGTGGGTAATGAATGGGATGATGGTGATTCATGAGTTGGACCTACAGTTTCAGGTGGACTCTGATATTACTGGTGATAGTAATCAATAGTATTGCAATTGAAAGGGAATATTGACCATATTCCGCTTAAGCGGATGTAAATGACGACTTTTCATGATAGCAATTTACTCAATGAATGATTAATAGATTGGAATCCACGAGTTAATCATCATCATAATTATGTATGTGAGAAAGAAGATACAAATAATTCGAGTATGTGAATGAGCAAAGTTTTGTAGATCTAAGATATGAACCTAAAAAACTCAATCAAATATTATATTTATCGAAGAAATTGGTTTGATATCTAAAGAACGTTTAAGAAAATGCTAGCATTTACAAAGCTGCATTGAAGAGAATCAAGCATTCCCTGAATTTTTTGAGATCTCTAAAAGGAAAAACAAGGATCAAATTATTCTATTATCCAATGAGATAGTGAAATAATATAGAACACAAAGTGTAAAGTTAAATAATTGAAAAATAAATAAATCTAGTAGACAAAAATTTGCTGAAAGAATGTTCTAACATTGATGGTAAAAATCACGGTGGAATAATTATCCTGGAGCTACAGGAGAACAACATCATCCTGCAAGTAATCTAAAGTTTCTAGTAGTTTTGAGGATTTGATTAGGGGAGAGTGATCAGAAAACTCAATTTGTTTCGACGCTGATCAAAATTTAAAAAGTGATAAGACGCATCATACAATAATAATTATGATGACGATACCATGTAACATTGGGATTAACGATTAAAGCTCTAGGTCGCACTTGAATAAGTTCATGGCTTTTGATGTCAGTTGACCATTTTCAACAGCTGGGATCAACAGGTTTAACGTATCCTCCAGAACAATAAAATGTTCCTGTAGCCTGAGATGATCTTGAAGCCTACATTTTTATAAGATTTGTTGTGTGAATACTGCAATACAATTTGTTTGTTAATCACCATAGCAACGAGATAATATTTTTCGGCTCAAAAGTTTTTATAAAAATTTAATATTATAAACTATTTTTAACAGTTTTTGGTGTTTCGTTTCAAGTGAACTTTTGAATTAATATTAGTTAAGTAAGAAGATTTTGTTATTTTTTAAGTGAAGATTTTTAGCAAATCTTAAATTTTTTGTCTGAGTTAACTCCAATGTTTTGGAAAATGTAACATATTCAAAATTTGTGGAGGGAGCAGTTTTGGACTTGAGTCTGTTCCGCCTTCACATTCGTTGTAAATTTGTCACAATAAATAAATAAATAAATAAGTTTGAGGAAATGACTTACTTCGAGAATATCTCCGAGTTTTCACTTCATCTCTCTTGTATTGAGAGTCTCATTTTTTATGAAGCTTTTTAGCTTCTAGAAGCGTATCAGTTAAAGATCTCCCCAATAACTTTTCATTTTCACCGCAGGATAAGTTATGAAATTCTATGCGATTATTGTAATACTGAAGTTTTCATGAATACTTATACTGAAGTAGCATCATAGAGCATGATTGAGATAGAAAAGTAAATCATTCAAGTACGAAGTATCTCTTCGATATGCATATCACGATTTTTTGCAAGAAGTTCACATGAGCAGATTAGGTAGAGTTAATATTATTTCTGTATAACAAAAAGACGGGTGCACTAGCAAGCACTTCACCTTTGACACGAATTATTTCTGTAGCGAAGCAGTAAGAGGGACAAAGTTCTTTCTATATGAATTATTCAATTTCCACGACTATTGAAGAAGTTCAGAAATAAGCTCTTTCAACCCAAGAATATTTTTATACATACATTTACCGAGGAAAGAAAGAGAGAATGCTTTCTTTCACACAATTTTTCTCTCACACACTCTCTCGCTCACTCACTCATTCTCTCTCACACACTCTCTCGCTCACTCACTCACTCATTCTCTCTCACACACTCTCTCGCTCACTCACTTATTCTCTCTCTTTCGCGCGCACTTACACTCTCACTCACTCCTACTCTCCCACTCACTCGTACTCTCTCATTCACTAATTCTCTCTCACTCTCTCTTCCTTTCTCACTCTCAGCCCTCTCTCGCTAATACAGTTGCCTCCTTCCACTGAAGAAAATAAAATCCATTTGCATCTCTTATTCTACAATCTTCAGATCCGTTTCTCTCCATCAAATTTGCCAGTCAGGTCAATTTTTTGAATACTATTTGCAAATAATCATGGATTGCTCTTTGGAATTCTATTTGAAATTTGTTCAGTCTTCTGAAAATGCTAGAGCATCGCTTCAACTGTATTTGCGAGGTACAATTCCTTCCATGAATCTGTAAATTTATAACTCTAGTAGAATTGTAACTCTTGACTGAGATTCATACATACAGTAGTTATGCATTAGAACAGTAATAACATTACTATTAATAACATTATACAGTGATGCATTAGAACTTTCCCATGCTTCAAAAGCTTAAACTATGTAACGTTGGGAATATTCCATAAGATAATTTTATAAATAGTTCTATCAATGATTTTGGAATAATAAGAAAACTCTTAGAATACCTATTATTATTCCTTTTCTTCGTATCAACGATTTTGGGGTTCGTTAAATCAATTATTCTTTTTTATGGATGTTCCCTGCGCTTTCGCCTATACTTTCTTATTCTCTCTAATCTTGCCTTTCATCTCTCCTCGGACACAACAGTTCCTCTTCCAGCTTTAGGTTTTTTTCTGTATTTTCACTCAAGTTTTCTGTTTTCATCCTTTAGCAAATTTCTCAGATGTGCAGTATTCTTGATTATATTTCCAGTAATATCTAGTTCTTCTCAGTCAAGTTGTACTTGTTAAACAAGTTATATTTTGTCTTTCTTATTCTAAAAAGTCATATTTATTAAGTAAGACGATTCTCATTCGTTCTGAAGATGTGGTCTTAAAATCTTATTCTTCTTATTTTAACAGTATTTGAAAGCTGTTTTATTTCCTGATAGACAATATTATTCGAAATCAAATGCACTAAGTTATTTTTAAATTTCGATCCCAATATTTTTCTCAAAAAAAGTCATTATAGATTTGCTTGAAGAGCATGAGAGCTTTTTCCCAGGTTCAACTGGAATATTATTCAACATTTAACAACATTCTGGACTTTTTGGTTCCTGGCCCATATTTAGTAGATAATTTATAGCCCATATCTAGAAATATGAATCATCAAAAAACTATCGTATTTTCTTCATTGTAATTCATTTTTCTCATGTCTATTACATTAAAACTATTATTTTGATCGAAAAATTCTGATTTGAGTATTTCTTCTCTATTTTTTGTAGAGAATGTTTGGGGAAAGAACTTATAATATTTCATTTCGATTTCAATAATCAATTAATCATTATCTCGTCCCTTTTCCTCAATCCACAGTAGACCTAGTTTGTCAAATCCAATTCCTAGAGTTTTAGGACTTCTAGAGATCTCTAGAACCCTAGAGTCATGTTCCATTTCTCTCTGTAATATTCCAAATTCATAAGCTAGAACTAAGTTATATTACCTAAGGTTAAGTTGAGAATGGACGAATTTTATCTATACTTCACCATTTTATGTAAATATGTCACTAGGATTTTCTTTAGTTAAATTGTAATCATTTGCTGTACATTTGCTACCTATGCGACGGTAATAATGCTATCTTAAACTCATTTGAGAAATTTTGTAAATTTACATAAAGTGTTTTAATCTGATCTAATCTAATTCCTACAAACGAACCTAAACATACCGATGAGTAATCTGAGAGCCATCAAAACCTCGAACCTCTTCAACAGTCAAAGCTCACAAATAACACTAATAACTCACAGGTATCATTAGCATTATTCCATAGGATTAGCATTGTTCCAAACATCATAACCGTATTTGACCTTGTTTTTAGCAGATTAATAATGAATCCTTCAAGCTCCCAAGCATCCCAGTGAAACTTCTGTCAAATGTTGGTTTGCTTAATTGAATGACATTCTTATGACTATTAATGTGATGAATTATATTTATAACTATTAAACGATATTATTAGAGCCTCTATTCCTGGTGGGTTTTTTTATACATCACAGCGTAATTTCATTTTCATTCCAGTAGATTATTCTCATGGAACCTTTTGAAGATATTATCTAAATCGGAGTAAAATTCCAGTTCAATAGAATTACTTTGGTTGATTTAATACTGCAAACAGTATCGTTATAAAAGGTATTTATTTATGACCAAGATTCAACTTTATAATTTAAGTGGCCCAAAATCAACTTCCAACGGAATCATCATGAAGGATGTATTCGGAAATAGTACAGTGAAACAAATAGCTGGAAGATAACAGCTGAATTAATCATTGTATCAAATCCGTTTAAAAACAAGTAGACAATTAAATCAAGATAAATGCATTCCAAACTTTGATGAAAACCACAAATGAGCAGCAATATTGAAAATCGATGAACACAGATCAGCAGATAATGATTGCAACGTAATCTGAATCATAACAACCAACAGCATGCATCACAAACCATTGGGTTGCAGTCGGTAAGCTGATGGTAAATAATCATGGCATTTTGATGACGAATTTTTGAGTAGCGAATCATTGTTCTTTACATTTGGTGTTTGGGTGTTGTCGCTGTGGTGGATGACTGTGATCGGTGTTTGTTTGTCCCTCTGCTTGTCACTGGTAGGTGAGCGCCCTTTTCTTTTTCCTACTCAAAATTTCCCGCCGGCGGGAAGGCCGAGTGAGAGGCACGGCTGGAAAATGCGATGGAATAGATCAACTGGGGTCTGAAATTTCGGATCACAGATCAAAAGCGAATGTCGAGGTCATGAGGAATTGCAAACAATTCCTGTTCCCTCTACACATAAACACCAGACCCCATTCTATTTACACATCATCTATCTTTCTCATCATCTATTTCTCTCTCTCTTTGAATCTCCGCTCACTTTCAATCACACACCATCTCAATCGACTTCTTTTGTTAAAGTCTATCTATCTATCTGAAATTGCTGTGTTGTTCGACATTTTATAAATAAAGTTGATTTGATTATATCTCTTTTATTTTTTATCTCTATTTTAATCAATTGTCTCACACTCGTTATCTCTCATCTTCATATGATCATATTAAATGGACTAGGAAAATTGATCTTAAACTAAATCCTGTAAAAACGTAGCCTATAATCATTGGTTACTCAGATATTCACGCTTAATAAATAGTAATGACTTGAATTTAACTCACAAAATCACTGTTGATGGCAATGTAATGCCTTACTAGTTCAGTTAAAAACTTGGGTAAAACTATGAACTCAACTCTTGAATGGTCAGAGCAAGTTATTAGAACATGTAAGAAGGTTTTTTCAGCAATGCAAATAAATTATTTAAATAAATTGCAAGATATTCTTCCTAGAAGTGTCTGATTGTTACTGGTTCAATCTCTTATCTTTCCACATTCCCTGTACTGTAATTCTGTAATGAATGACAAACATGACAGTCATCCTGAATTATAGACTGCAGTACAGTCAGAACTACTGTCTCAGGTATTTAATTTAAGGGTTGAGTGTAAGAGATGACCTAAGTGTCCAAACTTCACCCAAATAAAGACATTTTATCTGTCTATCTATCTCTAATTTATCTATTTATTTTTATAATACTTTTTTCTAATCTACAAATTGTTTTTAATTTGCTTTCATCTTTGTTCTAATGTTTAGGTATCATTTTTAAATTTTAATTTATCTCATTTGAATTGATTTATCGTACTTAAATAACCCATATTAGACAATTTCATCAAAATCA
This sequence comes from Conomelus anceps, assembly GCA_948455865.1. NCBI lineage: Eukaryota > Metazoa > Arthropoda > Insecta > Hemiptera > Delphacidae > Conomelus > Conomelus anceps. The sequence continues at coordinate 20,536,398 of OX418221.1, read as the reverse complement.
ATTTAAACTAGTAGGACATGTTGAGGTGAAAGGTTAGGTGTAAGAATGGCCCTAATGGCCAATATTTCGCCTCTTTGTGTAATTCATCTCTCAGACCCAAGCTCTCTTTTTCTTTTTTTAACAATCACTTAATTTATTACTGCTGTACAATACCTTAAAATATAAATCTGTTGCATTTAAAATCTTTTCTCTTCAGACTATTCAACCATTATGTTCACTTTACAAAAATCACTGTACATCACTTGAACTATGGGATGTGAGAGTTGCTAATATTAATAATACTTTTATCATTCATGTAAATTGTAAATTTACACAAATAAACCATCTGAATCTGAAACTCTCTCTATCACATAGTCTATTATACATTTTGTATAATTTGAATCGTGATCCAACTTACATTTTAATTTATAATCATTACACTGTTATCCTTTATAGTATTTATTGTGCATCATACTGTTTTGGAATCATTGGTTTCAGTTTTTGTCTGTATCTACATGAGCTTGATTTTTATGTAATTATTTAGTTTTTATAATTTTTAAGATATACATGTTACTATAGGCGATAAGCCTTGTAGCAGTTGCCTATAATAAATATCTATCTATCTCTTTCTTCATTCCTTTCTCTCTCTGTCTCACTCACTCTCTCTCCTTTTTCACCACTCTCTCTGTTGTTTCTCTTTTGTCTGCTTTCTCTCTCTTCTTCTTTCTCTTCTCTCCCTTCTCTCACCTCCATTCCTCTCTATGTTCTGTCCGACATGTCCTTCCTGTCCTTTCTCTATTTTCCTTTCCAATATTAACTCAAGAGTTCATTCACTGATATCAATCTCATGTTAATATACGATATTAATTGAAAATTTATCGTCGAGTTTGTGATCTAGACTGAACCTGTATTAAACACGTATTAAACAATGTATGCAGCAAAGAAAAACTACTGTAGTATTCATATATTAAGAGTGAGGGATTCATGTAAAGCACATTTCAAAGAACTAGACTTACCAACACTTCCATCCATCTACATCTATCAATTATTAATATTTGTTAAACTGAATTCTGAAAAGTTCCAACTCTGTACTGACAACCACGAATACAATACCAGAAATAGAAACCTGATTGCTTTCCCAATCCACCGAAGTACAGCATTTGAAAAAACGCCGTCTTATTCTGGAATGAGATATTTTAATAAACTTCCAGCAGCCGTCAGAAATATCGAATCTATAACAATATTTAAACAAACTGTACAAAAATTACTGGTTCAAAAAACCTCATACTCTGCTGCGGAATTTTAATTTTTATTAATTTATGTAATAACTTAAGTCTTAAGACATCTGACTAAGACTAATTACTATTATTATAGCTATAAAGGAGAGTGTTGTATGTTATTGACAGATATACATACCATTTTGGTATATAATTGTTTCTCTTTTCTTCTTCACTGTATAGTGAAGCTAGTAGCCTAGTTTAAGAATTGACATGTCACCAATCATTTGAGTGAAACTCAGAATATTTGATGTAATGTGACAATTGTGAATAAATAAATACGGTAGATAAATAAATAAATAAATTAATTAATTAATAAACGAGGCGCTTGCTTATAGTAAACATGAGAGAGTAAAATTCAGTGAAACTCAGAATATTTTATGTAATGTGACAATTATGAATAAATAAATAAATGAATGAATAAATGAATAAATGAATAAATGAATAAATGAATAAATGAATAAATCAATAAATAAATAGATAAATAAATAAATGAATAAATAGATAAATAAATAAATAAATGAATAAATAAATAAATAGATAAATAAATGAATAAATGAATAAATGAATAAATGAATAAATGAATAAATGAATAAATGAATAAATGAATAAATGAATAAATGAATAAATGAATAAATGAATAAATGAATAAATGAATAAATGAATAAATGAATAAATGAATAAATGAATAAATGAATAAATGAATAAATGAATAAATGAATAAATGAATAAATGAATAAATGAATAAATGAATAAATGAATAAATGAATAAATGAATAAATGAATAAATGAATAAATGAATAAATGAATAAATGAATAAATGAATAAATGAATAAATGAATAAATAAATAAATGAATAAATGAATAAATGAATAAATGAATAAATGAATAAATGAATAAATGAATAAA